>CP092864.1:58191784-58217918 GCA_030710605.1 Cordylochernes scorpioides
TCTTTCGGCGTTGTTTAGTTAGAGAAGTTTCCTGAACCTTCAAACCATCTATGAAACTTTGTGTTGAAAAAATGGAGAGACGCTTAGCACTCCCCTTGACAAGGATGAAATGGTCTTCAGACCCAACACATATACAGTTAGCTCTCCCCTTGACAAGGATGAAATGGTCTTCGGACCCAACACATATACAGTTAGCACTCCCCTTGACAAGGATGAAATGGTCTTCGGACCCAACACATACACAGTTAGCACTTCCCTTGACAAGAATGGAATGGTCTTCGGACCCAACACATATACAGTTAGCACTCCCCTTGACAAGGATGGAATGGTCTTCGGACCCAACACATATACAGTTAGCACTCCTCTTGACAAGGATGGAATGGTCTTCGGACCCAACACTTATACAGTTCTATGAAACCTTGTACTTAAGTGAATTATTCCAAAACGATTCAAACTTGTCACATCGTAGTAGGTGAAAACACTAGATGTCTGAATGCGATCGTTGCCTAATATATCAGACTAAGGTTGCCTGTCTATCCTTACGGATTTCTGTCTGTGCCCGTGACGGCAGGCAGGCAGGGTGATGGCGTGGCGGCATCCTGGCGCCGCCTGGACACCGGAGAAACCGCCTAAAATAACCGGTGACGTCAAGCACGGAGGGAGGGAGGCCCCTTGTCCCGCCCGGGATCGCCTGGCGACCGCCCGGCCCGTAGAATCCCCCTTCTTACCTTCCATCTATAGAATGTAAATGATCAACATGTGGCCAACTAGATTCATGAACAAATCACGTAGAAGTAACGGTGGTTTAAACTGTAGGCAAGTTTATACAATCCGCTTTTAAACATTACAAAAAATCATAAACAAAGAGTAGACATATGAACATACAAACAATAGAATGTAAAACAAACCGTATAGAACTATGAACAAATATATATGTGCGACTTTGTAGCAGATCTTATTTTATTTATATTAGGAATTAAGAAAAATAAATAGATTGGATTCCAGGATATGAATTCACGGGCAAAGATAAACCACGCAGCATGGATTCATTGATGAAAAGAATCAAAGCATTCAGCCTGTATTTATATATGGACGAAGAAGTAAAGGAGTAGAGGAGACGAAGATGAAGGAGTAAAATGTTGCATATTCAACAGGTTTGCCATAGAAACCTATTCAAAACAATTGGCTGCTATAAAGCTTGTTAACTCTTCTACCGCGCCAACACCACAACATTCAGATCATGAACGTGACTGTACATTAATACTGTACCATCACAATATTCACAATAGTGAGCACTACCTCACATTGTCTTCCAACTCTTTGACACCGCATCCCAATTATAGCTATAGACAATTCCGAAAAGTTTTTCAGACACACCAATTCACAATAGTAATAAATGACAAGCTTTAGTTGCTAAATCATAAATAAAAAAATAAAGAGTTCTTCTAAAAATTCGTTTAAAATGAAAAATAAATAAGATAGTTGGGTGCTGGAGGAACATCCTCGACACGGCGGTGACCGCAATCTAGGTCGGAGGCCTTCTCGCTGATCGCACCGGAGAGAGAGAGTGTTTCAGGACATACCGGCGGTCACTACCAGGTTCTGAAGACATAGGCATAGTGTCTAGAATTCTAGGACTTACCGACGTCTAGTACGATATTTGATAGGATCATATGGATATGTGCTGAAATGTGTATATTCTGTAGAACTCTCTAGGTCGAATCAACTCGTATCTCGCCTACGATCGCCAAGGCGGAACAAGTTTCAAATGTCCAAACAAATGTAAAAATAAGACAAGGCCCATCATAGATACTAGCAATTAAAGACTTCAAACTCCATTGTTTAGATGTGAGTGAGTTTGGATGGAGGGTGTGGTTTGATGTTGTCCGAGACACATGTTCTCTAGACCCGCCCACGGAGCTACTTCCAGTAGTCACCTCCACTTTTTCCGCACCAAAGAGTTTTCGAGAATCCTAGACAAAATATGGAAAAAGTGCCTACCTTTAAAACCTTTATTAGGGATCAAGCCCCATACAGGGCTCTACCAGTATAGCAATGGTTTTCATTGAACAAAAACCAAGTACTATATACAATTCAGTAGGAAAAAGTTAATACAAGCGAATGTTTAGGTCAAAAGTTAGGAAATTTATAAAAGCATCTGTAACAAAACCTGTCTTAATCGGAGCTTCTTGTATACCCCTAAGATCATCCAGTTAGGATTGCCAATCTCCTCTTTCAAACAGGAACATGTTAAATGTGACATGTATAACATCAACACAGCCCTACATGATTTAATTTTATAACGATTTTATACTTTCCTTAACGATCTAAAAAATCTCGGCAATTAAAAAAAATGATTTAATTAAAATTTACATTTGCAAATATAATTATTATTTTTTTAGTCAACCTCCATGTTCCTTGAGCATTCCAATATTTCCAATTACTCGGGTTAACTATCAGAAGTAAGTTTTATTTGTGTTTTCTATACGTGAGGCAAGTGGAGATCTAATTATTAAGGGGAGGTGCTATAAATATTATTTAAAGTAAGA
Organism: Cordylochernes scorpioides; assembly: GCA_030710605.1. Taxonomy (NCBI): domain Eukaryota; kingdom Metazoa; phylum Arthropoda; class Arachnida; order Pseudoscorpiones; family Chernetidae; genus Cordylochernes; species Cordylochernes scorpioides. The sequence continues at coordinate 58,194,334 of CP092864.1, forward strand.
TGCCAATGTGTGAAGATGTATTTATTGGAGGATTTTCCAAGTATATACTGAACGTAGTTTTGGTATTGGAAGGATGGGTAGGTATATTTTAGCAACACAACAATATTAAGTCTCTCTCTCATTCAGTTTATTGTAATTTTTCCAAATTTTGTTCCATTAGAGCAAAACGGTCTTATGGCATCAATCTGTATTCTCCAGCCACTTTGGCTCGGTTGGCCGACAGTTGGTAGTTTACTCGAAACTTTTATAAACCTTCTTATATGTATTTGTAGAAGAAACAAAATTTACCGTATCAGCATTCTGTTACTTATTAGCATGTGATATCTTTACTCTTGGAGATATCTTAAATGTAATATTAGTTCTATTTACAAATGTTCATATACACTATAGTAATATATAATTTTCTGTATATATACTCCCTTTGTAAAGAGCACATATACACCATTACTATGTATAGTAGAAGATATTAAATTTACCGTATCTGCATTCTGTTACTTATTGGCATGTGAGATCTTTACTCTTGGAGATATCTTAAATGTAATATTAGTTCTATTTACAAATGTTCATATACACTATAGTAATATATATTTTTCTGTATATATACTCCCTTTGTAAAGAGCACATATACACCATTACTATGTATAGTAGAAGATATTAAATTTACCGTATCTGCATTCTGTTACTTATTAGCATGTGAGATCTTTACTCTTGGAGATCTCTTAAATGTATTATTAGTTCTATTTATAAATGTTCATATACACTATAGTAATATATAATTTTCTGTATATATACTCCCTTTGTAAAGACCATATATACACCAATACTGGACGACAGATAAATAGGAGACCTGTGTGAGGGGAGGAGGAAGTCACTGAGCTAACAAAACAACGCCCAAGCGCGGAAGTTCCGCCGTTTTCTTTGTTTTCTCCAATAAATGGCCCTGGATCACCTTCAGCCTACAGGATGGAGGATGTAGATTGGTTCTTATTCGTACATAGCCCAGAAACAAAGGTTCAATGAGAAATCTTATTTATACGATCTGTTTTTAAATGAATATTTCAGTTATTCGCGAGAGAAAAATACTCAATCGTTTCATGGTGTCGCGACTGGCCTTGCTAGTATGGTGGTTACGTCGCCGTCACTCAAGGACCCAGGTTCGAATCCTGGCGGAGCATGTTCAGCGCGCGGGGTGGCACGGGAGGAGTTCAAGGCCGCCAGCACGGGCAGGAAATCACCGGGGGCCGGTCGGCCGTCTTTGTCCTCCTCATCTCTTTCGCCACCGCATACCTTCCTCCACGATGGATCCATTCAGTGCCTTCCTCCACGCTGGATCCAGTCCGTACCATACCTTCCTCCACGCTGGATCCAGTCCGTACCATACCTTCCTCCACGCTGGATCCATTCAGTACCTTCCTCCACGCTGGATCCAGTCCGTACCATACCTTCCTCCACGATGGATCCATTCAGTGCCTTCCTCCACGCTGGATCCAGTCCGTACCATACCTTCCTCCACGCTGAATCCATTCAGTACCTTCCTCCACGCTGGATCCAGTCCGTACCATACCTTCTTCCACGCTGGGTCCATTCAGTACCTTCCTCCACGCTGGATCCAGTCCGTACCATACCTTCCTCCACGCTGGATCCATTCAGTGCCTTCCTCCACGCTGGATCCAGTCCGTACCATACCTTCCTCCACGCTGGATCCATTCAGTGCCTTCCTCCACGCTGGATCCAGTCCGTACCATACCTTCCTCCACGCTGGATCCATTCAGTGCCTTCCTCCACGCTGGATCCATTCAGTGCCTTCCTCCACGCTGGATCCAGTCCGTACCATACCTTCCTCCACGCTGGATCCATTCAGTGCCTTCCTCCACGCTGGATCCAGTCCGTACCTTACCTTCCTCCACGCTAGATCCAGTCCGTACCATACCTTCTTCCGCGCTGGATCCAGTCCGTACCATACCTTCCTCCACCGAGCCTATATAAAATTGCTGGAAATTCTACATCTAAATTCTTAAAATTCACTTCGGCCAGAAGAGTTTTTATATTTTCGACGTTTAGACAAAATTATTTTGTTCACGCCAGGAAAAAAAAAATGGAAAGGCATTAAAAATATTTTGGGGTATAACCTCTATCCTCTCGGCGTAGAACTGAGGAGTGTTCAAGAAGACCCCTCCCTGTCTGGAGAGGAGGACTCTCAAGGTGGGGAAGCCTCCTTGCTGAAGAGATTAGTACATATTCAGCTGTATATATTTCCCTACATATTTTTTACCCCCTTATTTTTTATCATAATTATCTTTTCTGTAACAATCGATTAGAAAATAGTCAATTTAATTGTTGAAATTGTCTATCTTCAAGATTCTCCATCTAAACATTCTCTAGCGTTTCTTTTGTCACAGTCCCATTCTGGATGAATAGACCCGTGTCTTGTCCTTAAAGCCCTACGCTCCAGCTGAATGCTCAGGGGTCAATGTTCGTTCAATAAATATATTATTGGTGAGTTTTTACAATTTTGTTAAGGATATAGAAAGTGCCAAGAAGTATTTGAAGACGTCGTGGCTTATATTGAATGGCCAAGTTGTGCCGCTCTCTTTAAAAAGAATGATGCTATTGGAAATCGATTCGGAACAGATTTGCCCCGCCAAGGTATCGGAGAGAGACCGACACCTTATCACCGTTAAATACTTTTTTCAAGTAAGAAATGAATATTGATCATATTTACACATTTACAGAGATGGATGAAGAACCGATTTGCATAATAGGAAAACAATGATTGGCATGTTGCTAAGTTTTTCAAACCCGATATTAGCAGATTGTGATGAACCTTGATGTGTTGTATCCATTGCTGATGATTGCAAAAGTAATGAAAAGAACGCGCGTTATCTTCTAATGCAATTTGTTTTACAAAAATGTGATCTGTTGCGACGCCCCCACATCCTGATATTCATCCACCTGCCATCCTGTTGTAATCCAAATTTCTCCAGAACAACTCTTACATCCAATTGCAACTATCCAAAACAGTTAGGTTTTCCCCAGTTTTCAGCTCACCCTACGATCTTTTCTTTGTACCGAAATACCTTAATAGCAACTTAGCACTTCTTTCCTTGCTTTCTACCCCGTCTTTCTGCTGCAACTCTAAAATACCTCAGGCTAGAAGCATCCGGCATTCTTTTAGAAAAAAAAAAAAAACACGAGTATAGAGCACTTTCCATCAACCGAAACTAATTCTCTTACCTCCTATTTACAAGCGATTTTTAAACTTTACAATTAGCCATCTCAGTCTTGTAGAGAGAGAGAGAGAAATATCGTAAAGATAGAGGCTGCCTGTGGCCAGCATTCATAGTTCTTTAAATTAAAGATACTTCGGCCAGTAAATCTTTTTATTATCTCGACGTTTTGACAAAATATATTAATTTTAAATAATTATTTTTCTCAGGATAATTATATATCACGATGCATACACTAATTAACTATGCAAACAATACTGAAACATGGGAATCATTCTTAACTTGTTGCAGTCTTCATTGTAACAATCATTACTATTTAGATGTGAGAGAGAACGTGAAAATCCCCTTACTGTCTGCAAGAGGACTCTTGGGGGAGGACTTTATCTAACTGTAAATAGTTTCCAGACGACGGGGAAGAGATCGAGGGGAAGGAGACAACCGGAATACACCGACGATCTAAAACAATGGACTGGACGACACACCTACGAGGAGATGAAGAGGATGGCGGAGGAAGTATGGAGAGACCATGTGGCCCACCCTCAGTAGAGGAAGGTATTGAAGAAGGAAGAAATAGTTTAATCTTTTATTTTTAATGTTAACTTTTATATATTTTTTATTCTTTATCTTTTTATATATATTTTATCTTATATATGCTACCATATTGACTTGTATGATGTCAATAATTTTTTTCAAAATCAAATATCTCTGTAGTCCACTTACGCAATTTACTTTAGAAGCAGCTAAATAAAAATGATTATTTTGCGCTCACTTTGTTAAAAAAAATTGATATCATTATAAAATTTTAAAAGGGCTTGGCTCATTCATTTTAAATACTACAAGACGAAAACATATTTCCTTTTTTTTTTAACAATGCAACATTATTTTGACATTACCAAGCTATCAAAAGCGCCACTCTTCAGTCGCATGTCAAAATTCTCTGATATCCCTTTGTTTTCAGATTTTCATTCCATTTTGAAATATTTATAAAGAATCCATTCAGTTTGAAATGGCAAATATTATCAGAAATCAGCCACTATTTATATTCAACTTTATCAAATAAATGTTTTAAGATGCACCTTTAGAACCAAGATGCAAATTTCATTTTGAAATACAGAAAAAAAAAAGACTAAATTTGTAAACTTGAAAAGAGTGAGATAATCCAAAAAATGTTTTTAATAGAAGAAATTTTAAGTTCAGTATTATATTGATATGCCTGTATTAGACCCATCTTTGACTAAAGCGTTGGCTTGATTGTGATTGGTTTGTTTAGAATCAAATTTGCACCATCTAATGTGTTCGTAACTCTATTATTAAAACACACCAACCAAACGGTTGGGTACGATTTTCCGTGGATAAAATGGGAAAGTTCAAGTTAGGTTTGACTGTATTCCTGTCTGTTATACAACGTACAAAATCATCATGAGACAAAGAGGTTCATGTAAGGTTTTTTCATTTAGCCGAGCTTTTGAGGATTTCTGCCCTTCTACAAAAGTAAAAATGTGAAGTAGAAATTTTTAATCGAAAACTCTGTAAAATAAAAAAAACCTTACAAAAATCTCTTTGCCCCACGATAATTTTGTACTTTTATTAATTTACTGTTTTAATAATTTACAGGTGGTGATGCTCAAGAGCATCTTTGACAGCAAGAGCATGATCCACCAGCCTCTGGCCCAGCTCTCCTGACCTATGTGGTGCAACTAGTCCTTTCCTCCTCTTCCTCTATAGTACCTTTACCATCATACCTTGTACAATTTACCCATGTGATCTAACAAAGACAGCTGTTTCTCAACCACTCTTTAAAGAAAGCCCATTTTTTATATTTGTTTTTTATAAGGTTCCAAATATTTTTTTGATTGTTGTGTTGTAAGCCTTCTCCCTCAACTGATGTTCTAGTCAACATGTTACCATATTGGAACGGAACAAAAATGTGCAGCGCTCTCTATGGCAAATAAAGGCATTTTTTTCCATAGTCAATTTACTGTTCCAGGTGATTAATCAACTTTTGATACCTGTCTGTACCTGTGTTGAACGTATAGGTGTATGTTGTATGTATAGGTGTAAGTTAAATGCATGGTTCTTCCACGGCGGATGCCCTCGGCGATGGCCCTTGGCGCCTATTTCCTGTACGCGCCGCCACCTACTTTCACCTCTCCTGCCGGGATGGAAGATTCTGGCCCGTACCCAGGTCTTCTCTAACTGGGCAGGTTTCTATCTGAGAGGTGGTGGAAAGTTGCTCAGGATCGATATTTTAATTTTAAATTACTGTCAATACTACTATCATCATTTTTTAAGAATTGATGGCAGATATGCTTTACATCCTAATCTATGATGGTTGGTATGTTTATCATTAGGATAAAACTACGAGTGGGAAAAATAAAAAGTGTTTAACTTAGAAGGAACTGGAGGAATATCATGAAACTTGAAATGAATAATGTACAGGCTATTACATAAAAAAAAATCAAATGATTAAAAAAAATAAAATATATAATTTAACTATTTTTTTCAGATGGTTTTACATTTAAAATTAATCATTCATTACACGCGACAAGAATTTTATTTGAGAAAATTCTGTGTTTTCCCTTCAATTTATTCTGGGTCAAAACACTTTCTATGTTCTCTATAGTGTATACTTTAGAAAACTGTTCCGACTACTTTAAACGCAGCGTGTCAAAGCCCCGTTTGATTACTTGCACTCACTGACGGACTTAGATTTGCGCAAAACTAGGATGACAATTGAAGCACCGTTTATTATTAGTTTTCAAACTCTGCCATTGCCGGTTCCAAGCCTGGATGAAAAATGAGGAGGGGGAGCAGTAGCTAAAAAAACCTGGGCTCAGCTAGCCCGGCTGATAGTACCCTGTAAGGGCTCCTGATCCTAGCAAGGACAAAGAATGAGCAAACTCTGTACTCACTCCAAATTAGAAGCTGATGCACATAGCGTCTGTTCAGACATCTTAATACGAATGAGAAAAGATAAGAAAAGTAAAATATTATTTTTTTCGAATAAAAAATAAAGGTCCTTGGAGGATACGATCCTGGTTCCTAGTTGTCGACAGTGTCGGCCATGTCACCAGCTCCCATAAATCTGGTTAAACAGGGCGACGGGAGGAAAGTAAAACATGCGGGAGTGATTTCCCAGAAGGCTTCCTTCCCTCTCCACAGAACCCTGGAGAAAGGACTTCCTGGTTGGCCACCGCCGGGATGTGACGTAGCTGGCCCACCAAACGTTCTTAAACGAAAGGCTTGTTCTTCCAACATGTTCACCACATCGCTACACTTCACGTCACGAAAGAAGGTGAAAGATTTATGGCATTGGAGGTCATCAACATTTTACGGTCATTAATCTTGATCATTACAAGAATTTGATGGCCACTCGAGTAATAGGAATGGTCTGCTCTGCAAATTCTTTCTAGCTGTTGAACACTGGCCTTGTCTCGAGGCTGGTTGCCTAGCGCGTACACATCAAGTACTTGTACAGGGCCAGAATCACACATATCCATATTCTTTCCAATCCATTTCTTTATCCACCTCCTCAACACCATCTTCCCCGGGCTGGATAGAGCGACGATGTAGCAATGACTGAAGGTTAAGTCTAAAAAAAAAAAAAAGAAAGACACGTGTACTGTAAACATCCATCCGGCTCTGTCTACAACACACAATGCCAGAGATCTCTCCCTCGATGTTTAGAATCTAAATTAGCTTCACAACATCTCTCTCTCTATTAGCCTAGCGTTACCACCATTTGTACTACCCGAGTGGCAACTTTTTTTCAACTCCTCCTACTCTAGTTAAATATTTCGCTCTTTAAAGTGTGAGGATTCGAAGAGAAGATTTTTACCTAAAGTTATAGCAAAACGTATATTTTATTAAGTCATATATACGTATATATATAACATTGAGCTTTCAAACAAAAGCCTCTTGTTGTTGTTGTTGTCGTGTCTAATGAAGAGCCTCAGATGTCTCCATGCACCTCTATCACAGCAGTCACAATGTCCTCTATCTTGGGTGTGTAAAGCTGCTGTTCACAGCCTCTTCAAACGGTCTATACCGCTAATATGGGATTACTAATTAGCATTTTACTTATGCTATATTACTTTTTTTTTAATCGGTAAATTGTTTCTCTTGAATACACACAATACTTTACAATTTGATTTCATTTAGCTTAACTTGCATATCAACCCTTTGTACATATTTCAAATATCTTTCTTTCTTTTCTCTCAAAATTTTGTTTATCTATAAAGTGCAAGTGTCCCCAGGGGGGCATAGCGCTCTAAGTCGAAATAAAGAATAAATAATGCTATATTATTTATATTGAATAATAAAAAAAAATGTAAACTAAATTTTAATATTTATAAGTGCGTGGATACTTTTTTTGAATCACTCCATGTTGCTTCTTGAGTAGCTCTATATGTCGAATTACTTCAATAAATACACTTCTAAATACATGTAGATTTATCTGACAAAGCTTTCTAATGTATTTATATTGTCACTTAGAAAAAAAATTGGGGAAGACAAACCTCAGAATGACACGGCAATTCTTTAATTCAAAACAATTAAAAACTTAGAAGTAATAAGGCAATTTTAAAAGTGTATCAAAATATAAATATAAAAATTAATATAATATTTTTATAAAATAATGATATTTTATTATAATATTTCAAGATTAACAGGAAAAACATAGTAAAATGATTAAACTTGAAATTTCACCTAATAATTTTATTTATCATTAAATTAGTAAATTTTTCCTGACCTAGATGTCAATTTGATGATTAATGTCGCATCTTTAATATAATCGAATAATTTTTGGAAACTTTTTATAAAAAATACCATGTGTTTGCATATTTCGAACTATATTTTACTGTCAACCATAATAAATAACATCATCAACAACAACAAAAAGCTTTATTAAGACCTTTTAGTCTTATACAGATTCTTCGAGCAGAAATGTAGGGGTCATACAGGAAAAAAAGTAATAAAACCAGTAATAAACATTGTTATTATTATACACTGGTCCGCAAAATTAAAGGAACAACATATTTTTTCATTTATCTCAAATTTTATTAAACATTTATCAATGAAATTTTATACACAAATTTATTATTCCATTATTGATTAGAATACCCGAAATCAAATAATTTTAACACGTATTTTATGCAAATTAGCCGGTCAAACAATTTATTTATTTATGCTTATGAGGTGATACAGCAACATCTTTACAATTAGAGAGGAGACAAAATGAACCAAATCTAGAAAAAAGAAGTGAGGACATATCGGTCATTAAAGTCTGAGAGGCAAGGCCTTCAGCCAGTTCAGGGCTTCCGGGGTGACAGAGTGGAGATTGGAGATTCCTCCATTGAATTTGTTCCGAAGTTGATCCACTTTGCCGTAGTGGGGGGCCCGAGTCCGACTTCCAAGTCGTTCCGCCAAGAGATCAACACCATAGAGGTCCGTACGTCTCTTGACCTCACGGACAATACAGCAGCTACATTATGCACCCATGATATGTCAAACTTATCTTGCACAGTTAACTCCGGCGGTACTAAGGGGGTCAAACAATGATCTTCTTGCAGTCAGTGCATAAATATCTTGGATATTGTTGTTAATATGGGGTGTGATCGCCTTTAACTAATAGACAGGCTCTACATAGGTGACCCATACTAAGAATTAGGGAGTTTATCAGCTCCTGTGGAATCAACGCCCACTCTTGTGTTAAGGCTGTTTCTAGCTCATGAGTGTTTCTAGGAGGGGGTTGGAGGGATGAGATCCGCCCGAGGGGGGGGGCCGAGTCCGACTTCCAAGTCGTTCCGCCAAGAGATCAACACCATAGAGGTCCGTACGTCTCTTGACCTCACGGACAATACAGCAGCTACATTATGCACCCATGATATGTCAAACTTATCTTACACAGTTAACTCCGGCGGTACTAAGGGGGTCAAACAATGATCTTCTTGCAGTCAGTGCATAAATATCTTGGATATTGTTGTTAATATGGGGTGTGATCGCCTTTAACTAATAGACAGGCTCTACATAGGTGACCCATACTAAGAATTAGGGAGTTTATCAGCTCCTGTGGAATCAACGCCCACTCTTGTGTTAAGGCTGTTTCTAGCTCATGAGTGTTTCTAGGAGGGGGTTGGAGGGATGAGATCCGCCGTCCTAGGTTATCCCATACATGCTCAATGGGATTTAGGTCTGGGGATCGAGCTGGCCAATTCATCCGAGCAATTGCATGGTTTTGGAGAAAAGTGTCGACCACACCAGCCCTATGTGGACGGGCATTATCATCCATTATAAGAAGGTTTTCTACCATTTCTAATGATTGAGGCATCACATATGCTGCCAAGATATTGTCCCGATACCTCTGTCCAGTCAGGGTTCCTTGCCGAAAAATATGGAGTGCTGTGTGACCGCCCAAGAAGATTTCAGTCCAGACCATAAAACATTGACTTCTGAAGGGATCCCTTTCAACCATATTTCGGGGATTATTTCTGATTCCTACCTCTCTCCAGACAAAGACACGGCGATAATAGCTGTTTGGAGAATATCTGGACTCATCAGCGAACATTACATGGCTCCATTCATCTGGATCCCAAGCGACATGTTGTCTGCGCCAAAGTTCCCTTGCTCTCTTTTGAGGTGATGTCAACGGCACACAAATTATGGGTCGTCGAGCATAGAGGCCCTTCATGTGAAGCCTTCTGCGTATTTTATCAGTTGAAATGGGACAAAACTTTCTTCTAATGGATGATAATGCCCTTCCACATAGTGCTGATGTGGTCGACACTTTTCTCCAAAACCATGCAATTGCTCGTATGAATTGGCCAGCTCGATCTCCAGACCTAAATCCCATTGAGCAAGTATGGGATAACCTAGGACGGCGGATCTCATCCCTCCAACCCCCTCCTAGAAACACTCATGCGCTAGAAACAGCCTTAACACAAGAGTGGGCGTTGATTCCACAGGAGCTGATAAACTCCCTAATTTTTAGTATGGGTCACCGATGTAGAGCCTGTCTATCAGTTAAAGGCGATCACACCCCATATTAACAACAATATCCAAGATATTTATGCACTGACTGCAAGAAGATCATTGTTTGACCGGCTAATTTGCATAAAATACGTTTCCGATTTCTTTGATTTCGGGTATTCTAATCAATAACGGAATAATAAATTTGTGTATAAAATTCCATTGATAAATGTTTTAAAAAATTGAGATAAATGGAAAAAATATGTTGTTCTTTTAATTTTGCGGACCAGTGTAATTTTTTAAAGCCAATCACATATAATGGTAATATGAAATTTATATTCAGGAAAACTTAATTGAAACAATCAAGCTGATAAATAGATTAGTCTGGGTGAATTGGAGGAAAAGAAATTTTTTATGCCTGGATTTACCCAGTTGTCTCTGCAAGTGGGAAAAAAGTAAAAGCTATAATCATATATTTAATATTAATGTGGCCATTGGACATGCGTCGGACCAGGAGGCTGTTGTTGGGTGCTGCGCTGCGCTGGAGTACAGGAGCTCCATCTATTATTTCTTCCTGTGGTGAATCTGTATAAGACCAGTGGTCTTAATAAAGCTGTGTGTGTGTATATTTGATATTAATAATGAAATTTATATACACAAGAAAAACCTAATTAAAACAATTGAGCTCATAAACAGATATTGGTCTGGGCAAATCAGAGGAAAAGAAAAAAACAAATATACAAAATAATGAATAAAATCAAGAGAAAATGTTTCGTGCGTTGTGCGTATTTAGTGATTGGTGTGTACAAATATTCAAAGAACTATTTTGAAAGAAAGAGATGACAACAGAATATCTACCTTGGAGTGCCAAACGTATACTGCCTAGGTCAGAGGTCGGTAAACTGCGGCTCTTTGTATAGTTCCATACGTAAATATTATTTATGCAAGTACTATTTATTGTTGGCAAGAAAAAAATGTGTGACTCTTTAAAAACTTTGAAATTTTGTAAATTGTAATTTTTGGCTTTTCAGACTCAAAATTTTGCCGAGCACTTGCCTAGGTCTATAAGATCTGATACATGAGGTATGCATACAACTTGGCCCTCCAAACTACCATCAATATCATAATCTTGCTTGGGTATTTCCTCTTTAGCTTTTTTTTTTATCTCGGCCAGAAGGTATTCAGAAAGTTACCCGGATGTTATGCCATTTTACTGCCCTGCTACAAATTTCCTCTGTGAAGTACGGCAATGACATCAGCTTGTCCGAACTTCTCCATTTTTCCAGGAGAATGTCCTTGAGTTGCATTGTGATCAAGAAATTATCAATGTCTTTTTTTTTCTCTCCCGAGGATATGTCTGTTTATTACACAAGTCCACGTTATGTTATTTAGATCTTTATTCGCATGCACACATCAGATTTTGAAATAATGACAACCCTACAAGTAAAAATGTGACGTGCGGAACGCAACAAAAGATATTCCGTTAATAAATTTTAAAAAGTTGAACGATTATGCCACAAGTTACGTTAATGAGATATCACTACTTGTACAAGTATGCTGCAATGAAAAAAAGCTGTTAATTTGCGATTATTTGGGAAAATTCATCAAGGAATAGGTTGCTTATATTTTAATATTAGATCTAATGAGATTATAATAAAGTATTCAAAGGATTTACTTATTACAATTCAAAATTTACTCTGGGCGAAGTATCTTTAATTCTAAGAACTATGAATGCCGGCCAGGCAACCTCTATTTTCATAATGTATTCAAAGGAGTTCTTGCAGTACTGGAATTAGAACGCCAACTAACTAGAGACTCACTCAAAAGTTATAGGATTTTACAGAGGTTCTCTAAAATACCTATGAGTAACCAGAGATCCGTGGAGATTTCAGAAAAATCGTTCCAGAGAGAAGACGTTCTAGATTGTACTAGTCCTTTATTCTCAAGACTATGCCTTCTCGAGACCCGGACAATTGAGGCGAGCAGCTATCACCGCCCTCAAAGGCGCCGAGAAGACAAAGAAAGAGAAGGAAGGCTTGGCATCGGTCCATCGCCGCCAGCACCTGGGGCCGACGTGGGGGCAGGCAGCATGCAGGTCGGGCTAAGGCGGCCAAGGACAAGCAACCCTCCTGCCCCGAACTGATTTATTTAAAATTATGTGACATTGTGCGAGACTTGTTTGTCGAGTCTTCTTAGCAAGCTATCGCCAACTCTCCTTTTCTTGGAAAGTTGAAGGATGTAGCCTAGGAATGCTGGATGCTTTCAATATAAACCTCAAGTCCTAATGTGTCAATCAAGACTACTATTAAATAGACAGCTCTGTGGTCATCTAAAGATTTGCAAAAACAATAAATTCAAGATTCTGCTCGCCATGACCATTGCTAACACTAAAACTCTAGCTAAGCCCTCAAACTTAACCAGTCTGTAATAAAAACGTTAACCCCGCTGAAAGATGCAGGTAAGAAACTTCTACGAGCGCAAGCAACAAAAAATGCAAAGACGTGAAACATCTGCCATCCAACACTGAGATCTATCCAACATTAAGAACTACAAGTAAGAAAATGAAAGCATTTAACATTCAAGAGAATACCACACCAAAAGATGCAATTAAAAACTTTAACCATCTGTGACGCATCCAAGTGCCTAAAAAACACAAAAGATACACGTAAGAAACTTAAACCATCTGCCTTTCAAGAGCATAAGAGCAACACACTAACATATATATATATAAAACAACTTAAAACCATCCGCCATTCAAGAACGTAAAAAAAAGACAAAAATAAGAAAACTATATCACACACACACACACACACACACACAAAAGCCTTTATTAAGACACACAGGTCTTACAGAGGATTCTCCTTGGGGTTACAAAACGGAGAAAGTGGGAAATAAAAATGGTGAAAGAATATATACATATGGTAAATATATACAGATTATAAGAAATAATAAAGAAATAAGAAGAATTTTAAAAAATAAATAAATAAAATAAAAATTTTTGGAAATATGGATGGTATATACAGGAAACATTATATAAAACAATCAAGCTAATAGATTAGTCTGAGTAAATTGGAGGAAAAGAAATTTATTATACAACAACAACAACAACAAAAACTTTATTAAGACCTTTTAGTCTTATACAGATTCTCCAAGCAGAAATGTAGGATACATACAGGAAAAAAAAAAATAATAATAATAGTACCTTAATGGTACATTATAGTGGAAACATTTTATAAAACAATCAAGCTAATAGATTAGTCTGGGTAAATTGGAGGAAAAGAAATTTATTATACATGGATTTGCCACGGATTCACCGCAAATGAAGATAAAAAAGCAAAAGCTAATCACAATCAATATTGAGATAATGAAATTTATACATTATAATTAAGACAATTGAGCTCATTAACATATTTAAAAGGGTAAATCCGAGAGGAAAAAAAAGATACAAAATAAAAAAATGAAAAAAAAAAAAAAAAAAAAAACACTGGAATTTACATATGGTACATACACCAAGATTTTTCGTCTCAATAAAATAATTTCTCAGCTGATGAATGAAGGTTATAAAAATTTGAAGCGTAGATTTTTTAAACAATATTTCCATTCATAGAAAGCGAAATATATAAGAAATTAAAGCAAGGAAGGAATAAACATTATATCATGTCAGGTCTTGTTGAATTATTAAGAAAACTATATCACTAACCATCCAAGACCAAAACTTCGATGCCCACGCGTCTACCGACAAGGTTAAATTGAACGCAACCAAGAATGTAAAACCAATAAAACAAGGATTCCATTCCAGAAAGAACACCAATACACCATAATAAAAAATAGCAAATAACCCAAAAAGCAATGGGAGAACATTAAGCAATATATGAGCACACACTTTAAAAGTAATTATAATAATTTCTTTTTTTTCTTTATCTCTCCCGGGAGAATAATGTTGAATTTATCCGCGGAACCTTAGTTTAATGAAATGTATTTATGAGAGGAATACGAGAGAAACTAAGTAATTAATTTTATATTAATTATATTTTTTACTCTATGTGTGCATACTGTGAGTACCAGTATCATGTCACCCATCAAAAAATACTTCGAAAATACAAAAAGATCTATAAACATATTTAAATAAAACTCGAGGTTGGCGACGACGTGAAAAATGTAAAAAAGAAATCAATAAATTTGTTAAAAGAAAAACTAGATATAATATAAAGATAAGCATTAAGACTTGTAATATTTAAAAAATCTATAAAACTTAAAAAGATAGGATCATTTTTTTTTAAATCAGAAAATCGTAAACTACATATGAATGAGTATATGACAGAGAACTGTGACCTACAGAGAGTAAAACAAAAGTTTGTGTATGCAAATCTATAACCATTCCTAAAAAACTCTATTTACATATTAATCGAAGGTCGTTATAAGCGCTCTTTCGTTTTAGAATATTAACAAAAACACATATATTCACTCACACACAAGTTTAATAAAACATGAAAGCTTTGTAACTCTGAAACTATCTTGTTATTATAATTCCCATAAATAAAACTCCAACGGAAATCAGAAGTCATTAAAAACTAAATTTATTGACAATTATTGTACGCATGTTAATTGGAAATGAATTAATCAAGAAAATGATGGAGGACAAAATGATTTGAAAGAGAACAGTGAGAAAAGAAGATGAATTAGACTGATGGACTGGACGGGAAGCTATGAAGAATTCAAGATAGAGAAGCATGCTGGTGACCAGAACCTGCTCAAGAACAGAGAAACTGAAGTGGCCGACGTGCGTGCGACACCTAAAATATTGTCACGGTTTCAAATTAGTTTTACTAATCAATTGATAAACTTTGTGAGTGATGTTTTCCTCACAACAAAACGAGAAATCAGTTACAGAATTTACATACCTTCCTTATATAACATTAAACATAAAAGTCTTTACATATTTACTAATAGAGACATTCGCTTTACATTTTCTATATACAAATTTCGTGACAATATAAACAAATATTAGAGCTCTGAGAAGCGGTCTGGTTGATTAAATTGGCGAAACCGCTGGGAGGGTTCACCACTGATGAGCCAAGCCCTCCCAATATATTTTTTCATCGCAGTAAGGACAGTAGAAGTTCGTTTTATGTATAAAAGAAACATTCGCGCTTTTAAATCCTTTTATTTTATATGTATAGATGGCGCGTTATTGCTTTGTGTTAATAAACAAACCTATTTGAGATAAAAATAAAAAAAGCTTAAAAATCAAATTAAATAAAAAAAATATTTGTTAATCAAGTGTAATCATTTTCAATTTTATTACAATTATTAAAAGAGCTTGAGTTAATTGACGAACAGTTATATCTAAGAATGATAAATAAAACGAATTTCTGTGAAAAAATAGATAAAAACTTTAAAATATTTCGAGAGATCGCTCTCTATATCTCAGTTTAGTAATGATTTATTAAAGCAAAATTTATAAACTGAAACAGACTGAGCAATCTTTCAAAATATTTCAAGTTGTCTTTTTACATATTGACTTCTCCATGCATACCTTTTCTTTATATTATATTTAAAATCTCTATTAGCTTGATTGTCTTTATATGAATTCCCCTATATTTCTGCTTGTGGATTCTGTATAAGACTAAAAGGTCTTAATAAAGCTTTTGTTGTTGTTGTTGTATTATATTTAAACAAAATTATATTTTAAAGTTGCTCTGAAGTTCCTCTCATCCATCCAAAAAACAATTGACCTAGTTTTTCATATTTATGTTAGAGCCTCTCCTAATTCTGTAGTAGGAAGCTAAAGCTTGGTAGAGGTCAACGCGAGAGAAGTAAAAACCTGTTTTATAAGGGCGCTCAAGGAACCAAGGAAAATGACAGAATAGCTCCAGTTGTTTCTTAGAACAGGTTTAAGTACATGTGCCAAGTGACCATAGAACCATGTAGGTTTAACTGCATGGTACAAGTTTCCGGCCAGAACAGGTTAAGACAAGTTTAGCGGCACTGCATTTAAGAATATTTATCATCACCTGAAATACCAAATAGAATCGACGATTATTCTCTTTTTATTTCTTTGTCTTTTAACAAAGTCTATTAAAATATTCGAATTTGAACCGAATTCATTTGCTTACCATTTTTCCATAACTTGGAAAATAGAACTTGTTAAGTTATACACCAAAGTAGGGTGGTTGTGCCTTAACTGTATATGTGTTGGGTCCGAGGACCATTCCATCTTTGTCAAGGGGAATGCTAACTGCATATGTGTTAGGTCCGAAAACAATTCTATCCTTGCCAAGGGGATTGCTAACTGTATATGTATTAGGTCCGAAGACCATTCCATCCTTGTCAAGGGGAGTGCTAACTGTATATGTGTTAGGTCCGAAGACCATTCCATCCTTGTCAAGGGGAGAGATAACTGTATATGTGTTAGGTCCGAAGACCATTCCATCTTTGTCAAGGGGAGGGCTAACCGTCTCTCCTTTTTTTAAAAAACACAATACATTAAAAATACACCGTGTTAAGAGACAAAGAAATATAAGAATCTAAAATTATCAATTCTATTTATTCTCATCATAAAAAGCAAATGATAAAGACAACCCAAATTGACCATTCTAGTTGCTATGCGTAGCAGCATCTGAACTTAATATCATATAACTCGCCTATTCCTAGCAATAAAAGTCACTCCAACATTTAAACGGTCAGCAAAATAAAAACAACGGAGTATTTTCTGGATCATAAGTTTCGAGTGTTGAGGGGGAAATAAAGAAATTCAAGCTGGTATGTTATAAAACTTTGTTTCCGATATTCTTATTTTTAACGCCGGAGAATGCAAACTAAAACTTTGGTTGTTCCTAGCATTCTTATGTGGTTCTTTTCACATGTCATACTTCAATCTACCTGGGCTATATTGATAAAATAGGTTCAAATCAAAGAGCAAATGAATCTTAGCTCTACTATCCATGCTCTATCGTCTACATTTACAACGTGTATGTGTGTAAACATCATACCGAACTACAAAGGATCATACCCCTACTAGCTATGCTCTACTGTCTACATTCACAATATGTAATTATCTTATAGAAACACAAACGGATCTTATCGCTACTAGCCACACTTTACTATTTACACACCTAAAAGTTTGGATATGTTACTAGGAATAAGCACATACAGTGATTCAACGCAGGTTCAATTAAGACGTAACGCGCCATTATGGGGTTCTCAGAACCACGTGAGTCGGACGGTATTGAGGAACCACACCCATCCTGCAGAACAACCATCTTCACATGACGCCGTGAAGGAAGATTAGCAAAGAATTCAGACTGAAGTAAACGAAAACTAAAAATATTTATAAATCTTTCCCCCTACTTTTTAGAGAGCAACTTCCCGGGTGGAGGGAGGACGTCACTCACGTGCATGCTTGTTGCTTACTTGTGCCGTCCATCTTTCCCCAAGTTGGCGGCAAAGCCCTTTCTACCTTCTGGCAATACACGTCACCTCCCTGACATGGCCAACTCTCCAGGAGAGCGTCAAGTTTCCCAACTATAGCAGGTATTCCCATCAGAATGTTCTTCCTTAATGTCTTCAACTATAAGTGCCGTTGTTATATCATCCTCTAGTTTTGTTCTTTACCGTGTTTATTTCAGATTGATTGTTGATGAGCCTAGTATGTACATAGGTTTGCTTCCATTCTCTCATAATGCAATGTTAATTATTACAATACACTTGTAACCGTAGAGAAGTTACACCTCGATTTTGCATATGAGAGAAATTAGAATATGTACAATTCGTGGGGAAGATGTTAAGGCGAGAATGATCTTATATCTAGCTTTATACGTCATGTTGCATTATTCAAAACTTTCTTTCGGGGAATGTGGGATGTCAACATGTGCAGGGGTATGTGGGAGGTGCACAAAAACACCAATAAGAACGAGGGTAACTCCCCGTTTTTTCCATATGGATTACATCCGGAAGTTTGGTTTAAATGTGGATAGATGCCGAGGTGTTCGTGGGGTTGGGTGGAGGAATTAACCCTAACCTGAGTGCGTGGGGGGCGAGCACGGCACTCGGGCCGACTGGTGGCCGTTGTGCCGCCGGCGATGGTGTGTGGTGGTGGTGAAGAAGCCACCGCGGCCTATTGTTGACCAAACCACCCACACCTCCACCGGTCAGTTGACATTATCACCAGGACACTTACCTGGACATGCGGACCATGCTTCGGGTAATCCAAGGTGTGGAGACGACGTGGGTAATCCTGACGAGCGACGGGGAGCGACGACCCACGCCGACGGTCGGCCTTGCCACTCTATCGCCGCGGAGCTACACGGGCGCCACCACGGTGGTACCTCCGCCGGCCTGCTGTATTGATTGCCGAACCTCGCCCTCGCACGTTTCACTGACAACCTCGACGTAGCACGTTTCACTGACAAACTCGCCGTTGCACGGCCACGTTTTAGTGACAACTCGACGTAGCACGTTTCACTGACAACCTCGCCGTAGCACGTTTCACTGACAACCTCGCCGTAGCTCGGCCACGTTTTAGTGACAACCTCGCCGTAGCACGGCCACGTTTTAGTGACAACCTCGCCGTAGCACGGCCACGTTTTAGTGACAACCTCGCCGTAGCACGACCACGTTTCACTGGCAACCTCGCCGTAACACGACCACGTTTCACTGACAAACTCGCCGTAGCACGGCCACGTTTTAGTGACAACCTCGCCGTAGCACAACCACGTTTCACTGGCAACCTCGCCGTAGCACGTTTCACTGGCAACCTCGCCGTAGCACGTTTTAGTGACAATAACACCTCACTAGCACGAGAAGGACTGCACAAACACTTCCTATCTCTACATAAATTGATCCTAAACCAAATCTAAGGTTGTGTTATGGAGGTTTTCCGTTTAAAGAGAGGTTAAAAACACTTGTTGGTTTGAATCCATATTTTTGGTATTTGTTAATTTGTTAATATTATCTTTGATGTGCCACCACTAATGAGTAATTTTGAAGATACTCATTTTTTTTCTGATTTGGAGTTTGTTGAAAAAAGATGGAGGTACATCTCTCAACCGTTTTAATATTTATTTAGCTACCGACGTTTCGCTAACTCACTGCTACCTTCCTCAGGGGATATGTATTCCTGAATTCCACACAACGGGTAAAGTTTTAGAAGGCCCGGTTCATTTTTCCTTTCATCCTTTGTCCCTCCAGACCAAATCCTGGAGGCCTTGCTGTTTAAGGAAATCAAGTACTTTCTTCAGTTCCATATATAGAATGAGTGCTCTTGGGAAGTGTCCTCCTTTATTTTGTATTCCCCTCTGTTCTTATTGATAAGAGCATCGTACTATATATCCTTTCTTACAGTCTCTCCATACTGTCTCCTAAAAGCTAACTTTTGATTACCATTTCGATACTGGAACTTAAGTTAATTACACGTATGACGTTGTGAAGTTCAAGAATATATAAACCGAAATGTACAATTTTTTTAGATATCCATTAAACTAATCTTTTAATGAATCATCATCATTCCAAAAATACCAAAATTCCAGTCAGGAAATAACTAAGAATGAGAGGTAACGTTATCTGACTCTTAAAAACAAAATCAACGTCATCTACAGCGTGGAATTTTCAGCCAAGTTGAATACAACTTGTATTTAGTGTGAGGTTTTTGACTTGTAAGGACACACGGGGAATAACAAAGACCTCGTTACGTCATCCTTAAGGTCCAGCAAGCGTGAACTCTATTTTGTTCTGTGGAGCCTGTTGCACCTAGACAACTGACTTATATAAACCCTATCCAACGAGCTACCATATGACCTGGAGCTAATTTTAAGTTAATAAACCATCAAAAACAATTAGAAAATTAGTTAATAAAAACTTTTATTGTTGGTCACACAAACCCACAATTGCAATTTTATTGAAAGATAATTAAAATTACTATTGCCACGTGGAAAATTAGGGAAGATAAACTTCAGGATGAGACTGCAATTTATTTAAGGCAAGAACAAACTATGAATGGTAAACAAAAGATAAGCCACGAGGGAAATTTACAGAGTAGCAAAATATAAACAAAAATTACCACACTGTTAAAACAAATAATAAAATTAATAAATACTTTGTTACAATATACATTTTAGAATGAATAAAAAATGAAGACGTTTTATTAATTTGTTTTATTATTTAAAAGACCAACCTTTTGGGCATTTATTGTCCATCTGCAGGTATACATATCCTAGATAGATAGAAATCTAGAATGAATATGCTTGTAGAAGGACAATAAATGTCCGAAAGCTTGTTCTATGTTAAATAAATAAACACGTTGATAACGTTTTTTAATTACTCGAGTTGTAATTTTATAAGTTTTTAATCCTAAATTTCAACGTAGTAGTTTTTCAACGGAAAAGTCGAAACAACAGCTGAAGAAGGAGCTGTCTACTGAGCAAGTTTACCAAATGTCTTTACATCTAGAAGCCTGGGAGAAATCTGGGAGAGGCCTCTGCTTATCATAAAACAGCTCGAGGAGCATGAACTCATGGAATTCGTGTAATCTTTACACAAGGGGATAAGAAACAACAACAACATCTAGAAGTAGCCTGTACATCGAATTTGTCCTAGTTTCATCTGGTTACTTGCACTCACTGGTGAAGTTAGATTCTGAGTTTCTGAATCATTTTTCAATCCGACATTTCAACGTTGTAGTTTTTCAATGGAAAAGTCGAAACAACAGCTGAAAAAGGAGCTGTCTACTAAACAAGTTTACTAAATGTCTAGAAGCAGCCTGTACATCCAATATGACCTAGTTCTATTTGGTTACTTGCACTCACTGGTGAAGTTAGACTCTGAGTTTCTCAATCATTTTTCCAATCCGACATTTCAACGTTGTAGTTTTTCAATGGAAAGTCAAAGCAACAGCTGAAAAAGGAGCTGTCTACTGAGCAATTTTACCATATGTCTATACATCTAGAAATAGCCTGTACATCCAATATGTTCTAGTTCTATTTGGTTACTTGCACTCACTGGTGAAGTTAGACTCTGAATTTCTGAATTATTTTTCCAATCCGACATCTCAACGTTGTAGTTTTTCAACAGAAAAGTCGAAAAAACAGCTGAAAAAAGGAGCTGTCTACTAAACAAGTTTACTAAATGGCTAGAAGCAGCCTGTACATCCAATATGACCTAGTTCTATTTGGTTACTTGCACTCACTGGTGAAGTTAGACTCTGAGTTTCTCAATCATTTTTCCAATCCGACATTTCAACGTTGTAGTTTTTAACGTAAAAGTCGAAAAAACAGCTGAAAAAAAGGAGCTGTCTACTGAGCAAGTTTACCAAATGTCTTTACATCTAGAAGTAGCCTGTACATCCAATATATCCTAGTTTCATTTGGTTACTTGCACTCACTGGTGAAGTTGAACTCTGAGTTTCTGGATCATTTTTAAATCGACTTAAAATCGAGCTGTGCTTTTCATGAACGACTAGAGTCTAAGCATCCGTTGAAGATTTAGATTGTCGTGTCTGTCGACTGAAGATTGTCTTAATGTCAAGGGAATAAAGATCTTAAATTATTTTTGTTCTTGTAAAATTACATTTCCTACACAATCGTCCAATTTATTTTCAATTATCAAGAATATTAATTAGGAAGCTACCTCGAATTAATCTCTTTTAATTCTCTTTTTTGAATAAATCTTTTTCCCATCAGAGAATTATTCTATATATTAATTAGCTAGGAAGTCCCAATTACGGATCCAACTTGAATGTTTTTTTTTAATCCAAGATCCAAGATTTTTAATCCAAAAGCTTCATTAAAATGTATTTTTATTTATTAATTATTTAGTTAGTTTTTAGTCATGAATTTACAAAACTTAGAATAAAAAATTCACTGGGGATTAGGTCTTAAATAGATGGAAGCCTGCTCGCGGCGGATTGTCAATTCCTTGTAAGAGGCATAGCATAAGACAAAAAGAAATATAGAAATTTGTTCATTCCTGGCTACTCCGACCAGCCAGAAGTCTGAAAATTTGTACACTTGCATTGTTCATTGGACTGGGTGAGTGTTAAAAGTTTGATACTCAATTTAAAATTTTGAAAAGCAATTTGAAAATTTGTCCGTTCCTGGATATTCTGACAACAGAGAAGCCTGAAAATTTGTCAAATTGCATTGTCATCAGGTTCTAATAAGTAAACAAAATTTCAGAATTCTACGTGCTCTAGAAGTATACTAAAAATGAATTACAAGATTTCTGGACAAACAGACAAACGGACAGACAGACATGGAAGCAAGTTAATTAAAAAGCTTTTAAAAATATACAGTAAACTACCCCTCTGATAGAAGTTTAATCTTCAATTCCCCCTCCCCTCAAAAAAGAAATTCACCTTTTTTTCTCTCCAGTGTATTCTTCAACCATCGCTAAACAATTTATATCGTCACATTGAGGCTTTTAATTGCTGACAATTGGCCTTATCAAAATTTGTGTACAGGTTCATTCTTACGATAACACAGGAAATTTGGCTTAGATAGCCAGTCAATGAGGTCATTTTTCTGAAACTTGCAACAACTCTAGTTAATTTGTATCCTCCGAACTCAATTCTTTCTCAAAACAGAAACCTATTTACTTTTAAAATTTGTTTTTCAATTTTAATTGTTCAATATACTTCATCAATTTTTCTTTCATTATCAATTTAATCTAGATCCATTAGAGTCTTCATACCTCGACGGATCTTAATTCTACCAAACTTTGGCAGAGAAGTTTCAACATTGTTTGACCATTGCCTTTAATATGCTTTGGATTAGAAGATCAATAATTAGCAACCATACAGAATTTTTAATCTTATCTATGAGTCGTTTACCTATGAAAGCTTTGACTACCTGCGCTACCAGTTCTTTAGTTAGGAAGAAAAACTGAGAAAATCGTTAGAAATTGGGAAAAATGACTAAAAGACACGCAGTGTTTGCTATTGCCTTTTCACCAAGACTGTATATAACGAATTGCCTGTTCACTTGTTAATACTTGTTAGCATTACTTTTTTGGATGCTGGTACGGATATATGTAAGACGAAATGTCTTAGTAAAAGGCTCGTTGTTGAGAGAGAGTCGAGAATTTGTGGAACATGTCAAGGTAGATTTGTGAGATAGTGTGAAGTTAGATTGGAAGAACGGACTTCAATATCACCGATTCTGTGGTTGTTTTGTGTTTATTCCATAGATGACATAGTAGAGCATCATAGCAATAAGAAACTCCGCCTTTGCCGGTCCCAAGCCCGGATGAAAAAGGAGGAGGGGAGCAGTAACAAGCTCACTAAAAAACCTGGGCTCAGCTGGCCCGGCTGATAGTACCCTGTAAGGGCTCCTGATCCAGGGATACAGGATGAGCAGCGTTTGTACTCCATGTTAGGAGCGGCTGCACATGGCGTCTGTT
>CP092864.1:58218018-58351504 GCA_030710605.1 Cordylochernes scorpioides
AATTGAAGATCAAACTTCTATCAGAGAGGGGTAGTTTACTATATATTTTTAAAAGCTTTTTAATTAACTTGCTTCCATGTCTGTCTGTCCGTTTGTCTGTCTGTCCAGAAATCTTGTAATTTATTTTTAGTATACTTCTAGAGCATGTAGAATTCTGAAATTTTGTATACTTATTAGAACCTGATGACAATGCAATTTGACAAATTTTCAGGCTTCTCTGTTGTCAGAATATCCAGGAACGGACAAATTTTCAAATTGCTTTTCAAAATTTTAAATTAAGTATCAAACTTTTAACACTCACCCAGTCTAATGAACAATGCAAGTGTACAAATTTTCAGACTTCTGGCTGGTCGGAGTAGCCAGGAATGAACAAATTTCTATATTTCTTTTTGTCTTATGCTATACCTCTTACAAGGAATTGACAATCCGCCGCGAGCAGGCTTCCATCTATTTAAGACCTAATCCCCAGTGAATTTTTGATTCTAAGTTTTGTAAATTCATGACTAAAAACTAACTAAATAATTAATAAATAAAAATACATTTTAATGAAGCTTTTGGATTAAAAATCTTGGATCTTGGATTAAAAAAAAAACATTCAAGTTGGATCCGTAATTGGAACTTCCTAGCTAATTAATATATAGAATAATTCTCTGATGGGAAAAAGATTTATTAAAAAAAGAGAATTAAAAGAGATTAATTCGAGGTAGCTTCCTAATTAATATTCTTGATAATTGAAAATAAATTGGACGATTGTGTAGGAAATGTAATTTTACAAGAACAAAAATAATTTGAGATCTTTATTCCCTTGACATTAAGACAATCTTCAGTCGACAGACACGACAATCTAAATCTTCAACGGATGCGTAGACTAGTCGTTCATGAAAAGCACAGCTCGATTTCAAGTCGATTTAAAAATGATCCAGAAACTCAGAGTTCAACTTCACCAGTGAGTGCAAGTAACCAAATGAAACTAGGACATATTGGATGTCCAGGCTACTTCTAGATGTAAATACATTTGGTAAACTTTCTCAGTAGACAGCTTCTTTTTTCAGCTGTTGTTTCGACTTTTCCGTTAAAAACTACAACGTTGAAATGTCGGATTGGAAAAATGATTGAGAAACTCAAAGTCTAACTTCACCAGTGAGTGCAAGTAACCAAATGAAACTAGGATATATTGGATGTCCAGGCTACTTCTAGATGTAAAGACATTTGGTAAACTTGCTCAGTAGACAGCTCCTTTTTTTCAGCTGTTTTTTCGACTTTTACGTTAAAACTACAACGTTGAAATGTCGGATTGGAAAAATGATTCAGAAACTCAGAGTTCAACTTCACCAGTGAGTGCAAGTAACCAAATGAAACTAGGATATATTGGATGTACAGGCTGCTTCTAGATGTATAGACATTTGGTAAACTTGTTCAGTAGACAACTCCTTTTTTTCAGCTGTTTTTTCGACTTTTCTGTTGAAAAAACTACAACGTTGAAATGTCGGTTGGAAAAATGATTGAGAAACTCAGAGTCTAACTTCACCAGTGAGTGCAAGCGACCAAATAGAACTAGAACATATTGGATGTTCAGGCTACTTCTAGATGTATAGACATTTAGTAAATTTGTTTAGTAGACAGCTCCTTTTTCAGCTGTTGTTTCGACTTTTCCGTTGAAAAACTACAACGTTAAAATGTCGGATTGAAAAAATGATAATAAAATTGCATCTCGAGTAAATAAAAAACGTTATCAATGTGTTTATTTATTTAATATAGAACAAACTTTCGGATATATTTTGTTCTTCTACAAGCATATTTATCCTACATATCTATCTATCTAGGATAGATATGTTTATAGATGAACAATAAATGCCCAAAAGGTTGGTCTATTAAATAATAAACCAAATTAATAAAACGTATTCATTTATTATTCATTCTAAAATGTATAGTGTAACAAAGTATTTATTAATTTTATTATTTTTATTAACAGAGTGGTCATTTTTATGTTTATATTTTGCTACTCTGTAAATTTCCCTCGTGGATTATCTTTTATTTACCATTCATAGTTTGTCCTTGCCTTAAATAAATTGCAGTCTCATCCTGAAGTTTATCTTCCCTAATTTTCCACGTGGCAATAGTAATTTTAATTCTCTTTCAATAAAATTGCAATTGTGGGTTTGTGTGACCAACAATAAAAGTTTTTATTAACTAATTTTCTAATTGTTTTTGATGGTTTATTAACTTAAAATTAGCTCCAGGTCATATGGTAGCTGGTTGGATAGAGTTTATATAAGTCCGTTGTCTGGGTGCAACAGGCTCCACAGAACAAAATAGAGATCACGCTTGCTGGACTTTAAGGATGACGCAACGAGGTCTTTGTTATCCCCCGTGTGTCCTTACAAGTCAAAAACCTCACACTAAATACAAGTTGTATTCAACTTGGCTGAAAATTCCACGCTGTAGATGACGTTGATTTTGTTTTTAAGAGTCAGATAACGTTACCTCTCATTCATAGTTATTTCCTGGCTGGAATATACGGTATTTTTGGAATGATGATGATTCATTAAAAGATTAGTTTAATGGATATCTAAAAAAATTGTACATTTCGGTTTATATATTCTTGAACTTCACAAGGTCATACGTGCAATTAACTTATATCGAAATGGTAATCGAACGTTAGCTTTTAGGAGACAGTATGGAGAGACTGTAAGAAAGGATGGATATATGGTACGATGCTCTTATCAATAAGAACAGAGAGGAATACAAAATAAAGGAGGACACTTCCCAAGAGCACTCATTCTATATATGGAACTGAAGAAAGTACTTGATATCCTTAAACAGCAAGGCCTCCAGGATTTGGTCTGGAGGGACAAAGGATGAAAGGAAAAATGAACCGGGCCTTCTAAAACTTTACCCGTTATAAGTGGAATTCAGGAATACACATATCCCCTGAGGAAGGTAGTAGTGATTAAGCGAAACGTCGGTAGTTAAAGAAATATTAAAACGGTTGAGAGATGTACCTCTATCTTTTTCAACAAACTCCAAATCAGAAAATGAGTATCTTCAAAATTACTCATTAGTGGTGGCACATCAAAGATAATATTAACAAATTAACAAATACTAAAAATATGGATTCAAACCAACAAGTGTTTTTTAACCTCTCTTTAAACGGAAAACCTCCATAACACAACCTTAGATTTGGTTTAGGATCCATTTATGTAGAGATAGGAAGTGTTTGTGCAGTCCTTCTCGTGCTAGTGAGGTGTTATTGTCACTAAAACGTGCTACGGCGAGGTTGCCAGTGAAACTTGCTATGGCGAGGTTGCCAGTGAAACGTGGTTGTGCTACGGCGAGGTTGCCAGTGAAACGTGGCCGTGCTACGGCGAGGTTGCCAGTGAAACGTGGTCGTTCTACGGCGAGGTTGTCACTAAAACGTGGTCGTGCTACCGCGAGGTTGTCACTAAAACGTGGCCGTGCTACGGCGAGGTTGTCACTAAAACGTGGCCGTGCTACGGCGAGTTTGTCAGTGAAACGTGTTACGGCGAGGTTGTCAGTGAAACGTGGTCGTTCTACGGCGAGGTTGTCACTAAAACGTGGCCGTGCTACGGCGAAGTTGTCAGTGAAACGTGCTACGTCGAGGTTGTCACTAAAACGTGGCCGTGCTACGGCGAGGTTGTCACTAAAACGTGGCCGTGCTACGGCGAGGTTGTCACTAAAACGTGGCCGTGCTACGGCGAGTTTGTCAGTGAAACGTGTTACGGCGAGGTTGCCAGTGAAACGTGGTCGTTCTACGGCGAGGTTGTCACTAAAACGTGGCCGTGCTACGGCGAGGTTGTCAGTGAAACGTGTTACGGCGAGGTTGCCAGTGAAACGTGGTCGTTCTACGGCGAGGTTGTCACTAAAACGTGGTCGTGCTACCGCGAGGTTGTCACTAAAACGTGGCCGTGCTACGGCGAGGTTGTCCCTAAAACGTGGCCGTGCTACGGCGAGTTTGTCAGTGAAACGTGTTACGGCGAGGTTGTCACTAAAACGTGACCGTGCTACGGCGAGGTTATCACTAAAACGTGACCGTGCTACGGCGAGGTTATCAGTGAAACGTGCTACGTCGAGGTTGTCACTAAAACGTGGCCGTGCTACGGCGAGGTTGTCACTAAAACGTGGCCGTGCTACGGCGAGTTTGTCAGTGAAACGTGCTACGGCGAGGTTGTCAGTGAAACGTGCTACGTCGAGGTTGTCAGTGAAACGTGCGAGGGCGAGGTTCGACAATCAATACAGCAGGCCGGCGGAGGTACCACCGTGGTGGCGCCCGTGTAGCTCCGCGGCGATAGAGTGGCAAGGCCGACCGTCGGCGTGGGTCGTCGCTCCCCGTCGCTCGTCAGGATTACCCACGTCGTCTCCACACCTTGGATTACCCGAAGCATGGTCCGCATGTCCAGGTAAGTGTCCTGGTGATAATGTCAACTGACCGGTGGAGGTGTGGGTGGTTTGGTCAACAATAGGCCGCGGTGGCTTCTTCACCACCAACCACCACCACACACCATCGCCGGCGGCACAACGGCCACCAGTCGGCCCGAGTGCCGTGCTCGCCCCCCACGCACTCAGGTTAGGGTTAATTCCTCCACCCAACCCCACGAACACCTCGGCATCTATCCACATTTAAACCAAACTTCCGGATGTAATCCATATGGAAAATACGGGGAGTTACCCTCGTTCTTATTGGTGTTTTTGTGCACCTCCCACATACCCCTGCACATGTTGACATCCCACATTCCTCGAAAGAAAGTTTTGAATAATGCAACATGACGTATAAAGCTAGATATAAGATCATTCTCGCCTTAACATCTTCCCCACGAATTGTACATATTCTAATTTCTCTCATATGCAAAATCGAGGTGTAACTTCTCTACGGTTACAAGTGTATTGTAATAATTAACATTGCATTATGAGAGAATGGAAGCAAACCTATGTACATACTAGGCTCATCAACAATCAATCTGAAATAAGCACGGTAAAGAACAAAACTAGAGGATGATATAACAACGGCACTTATAGTTGAAGACATTAAGGAAGAACATTCTGATGGGAATACCTGCTATAGTTGGGAAACTTGACGCTCTCCTGGAGAGTTGGCCATGTCAGGGAGGTGACGTGTATTGCCAGAAGGTAGAAAGGGCTTTGCCGCCAACTTGGGGAAAGATGGACGGCACAAGTAAGCAACAAGCATGCACGTGAGTGACGTCCTCCCTCCACCCGGGAAACTGCTCTCTAAAAAGAAGGGGGAAAGATTGATAAATATTTTTAGTTTTCGTTTACTTCAGTCTGAATTCTTTGCTGATCTTCCTTCACGGCGTCATGTGAAGATAGTTGTTCCGCAGGATGGGTGTGGTTCCTCAATACCGTCCGACTCACGTGGTTCTGAGAACCCCATAATGGCGCGTTACGTCTTAATTGAACCTGCGTTGAATCACTGTATGTTCTCATGTATAGGTAACATATCCAAACTTTTAGGTGTGTAAATGGTAAAGTGTGGCTAGTAGCGGTATGATCCGTTTGTGTTTTTATAGATAATTTCATATTGTAATGTAGAGAGTAGAGTATAGCTAGTAGGGGTATGATCCTTTGTAGTTCGGTATGATATTTACACATACTTGTTGTAAATGTAGACGATAGAGCATGGATAGTAGAGCTAAAATTCATTTGCTCTTTTATTTGAACCTATTTTATCAATATAGCTGAGGTAGATTGAAGTATGACATTGGAAAAGAACCACATAAGAATGCTAGGAACAACCAAAGTTTTAGTTTGCATTTTCCGGCGTCAAAAATAAGAATATAGGAAACAAAGTTTTATAACATACCAGCTTGAATTTCTTTATTTCCCCCTCAACACTCGAAACTTATGATCCAGAAAATATTCCGTTGTTTTTATTTTGCTGACCGTTTAAATGTTGGAGTGACTTTTTTTGCTAGGAATAGACGAGTTATATGATATTAACTTCAGATGCTGCTACGCATAGCAACTAGAATGGTCAATTTAGGTTGTCTTTATCATTTGCTTTTTATGATGAGAATAAATAGAATTGATAATTTTAGATTCTTATATTTCTTTGTCTCTTAACACGGTCTATTTTTAATGTATTGTGTTTTTTAAAAAAAGGAGAGACGGTTAGCCCTCCCCTTGACAAAGATGGAATGGTCTTCGGACCTAACACATATACAGTTAGCACTCCCCTTGACAAGGATGGAATGGTCTTCGGACCTAATACATATACAGTTAGCTATCCCCTTGACAAGGATAGAATTGTTTTCGGACCTAACACATATGCAGTTAGCATTCCCCTTGACAAAGATGTAATGGTCCTCGGACCCAACACATATACAGTTAAGGCACAACCACCCTACTTTGGTGTATAACTTAACAAGTTCTATTTTCCAAGTTATGGAAAAATGGTAAGCAAATGAATTCGATTCAAATTCGAATATTTTAATAGACTTTGTTAAGAGACAAAGAAATAAAAAGAGAATAATCGTCGATTCTATTTGGTATTTCAGATGTTGATGAGTATTCTTAAATGCAGTGCCGCTAAACTTGTCTTAACCTGTTTTGGTCGGAAACTTGTACCATGCAGTTAAACCTACATGGTTCTATGGTCACTTGGCACATGTACTTAAACCTGTTCTAAGAAACAACTAGTGCTATTCTGTCATTTTCCTTGGTTCCTTGAGCGCCCTCATAAAACAGGTTTTTACTTCTCTCGCGTTGACCTCTACCAAGCTTTAGCTTCCTACTACAGAACTAGGAGAGGCTCTAACATAAATAGGAAAAACTAGGTCAATTGTTTGTTGGATGGATGAGAGGAACTTCAGAGCAACTTTGATATATCATTTTGTTTAAATATAATACAACAACAACAACAAAAGCTTTATTAAGACCTTTTAGTCTTATACAGATTCCACAAGCAGAAATATAGGGGAATTCATATAAAGACAATCAAGCTAATAGAGATTTTAAATATAATATAAAGAAAAGGTATGCATGGAGAAAGATTGCTCAGTCTGTTTCAGTTTATAAATTTTGCTTTAATAAATCATTACTAAACTGAGATATAGAGAGCGATCTCTCGAAATATTTTAAAGTTTTTATCTATTTTTTTCACAGAAATTCGTTTTATTTATCATTCTTAGATATAACTGTTCGTCAATTAACTCAAGCTCTTTTAATAATTGTAATAAAATTGAAAATGATTACACTTGATTAACAAATATTTTTTTTATTTAATTTGATTTTTAAGCTTTTTTTATTTTTATCTCAAATAGGTTTGTTTATTAACACAAAGCAATAACGCGCCATCTATACATATAAAATAAAAGGATTTAAAAGCGCGAATGTTTCTTTTATACATAAAACGAACTTCTACTGTCCTTACTGCGATGAAAAAATATATTGGGAGGGCTTGGCTCATCAGTGGTGAACCCTCCCAGCGGTTTCGCCAATTTAATCAACCAGACCGCTTCTCAGAGCTCTAATATTTGTTTATATTGTCACGAAATTTGTATATAGAAAATGTAAAGCGAATTATGTTTAATGTTATATAAGGAAGGTATGTAAATTCTGTAACTGATTTTTCATTTCTAGTTTTGTTGTGAGGAAAACATCACTCACAAAGTTTATCAATTGATTAGTAAAACTAATTTGAAACCGTGACAATATTTTAGGTGTCGCACGCCCGTCGGCCACTTCAGTTTCTCTGTTCTTGAGCAGGTTCTGATCACCAGTATGCTTCTCTATCTTGAATTCTTCATAGCTTCCCGTCCAGTCCTTCAGTATAATTCATCTTCTTTTCTCACTGTTCTCTTTCAAATCATTTTGTCCTCCATCATTTTCTTGATTAATTCATTTCCTATTAACATGCGTACAATAATTGTCAATAAATTTAGTTTTCAATGACCTCTGATTTCCGTTGAAGTTTATTCATGGGAATTAATAACAAGATAGTTTGAGAGTACAAAGCTTTCATGTTTTATTAAACTTGTGTGTGAGTGAATATATGTGTTTTTGTTAATCTTCTAAAACGAAAGAGCGCTTATAACGACCTTCGATAAATATGTAAATAGAATTTTTGAGAATGGTTATAGATTTGCATACACAAACTTTTGTTTTACACTCTGTAGGTCACAGTTCTCTGTCATATACTCATTCATAGGTAGTTTACGATTTTCTGATTTTAAAAAAATGATCCTATCTTTTTAAGTTTTATAGATTTTTTTTTAATATTACAAGTCTTAATGCTTATCTTTATATTATATATAGTTTTTCTTTTAACAAATTTATTGATTTCTTTTTTACATTTTTCACGTCGTCGTCAACCTCGAGTTTTATTTAAATATGTTTATAGATCTTTTTGTATTTTTGAGGACTTTTTTGATGGGTGGTATGATACTGGTACTCACTATGCACACATAGAGTAAAAAATATAATTAATATAAAATTAATTACTTAGGTTCTCTCTTATTTATTTCTCTCTCATAAATACATTTCATTAAACTAAGGTTCCGCGGATAAATTCAACATTATTCTCCCGGGAGAGATAGAGAGAAAAAAGAAATTATTATAATTACTTTTAAAGTGTGTGCACATATATTGCTTAATGCTCTCCCATTGCTTTTTGGGTTTTTTTTTTTATTATGGTGTATTGGTGTTCTTTCTAGAATGGAAGCTTTATTTTATTGGTTTTACATTCTTGGTTGCATTCAATTTAACCTTGTCGGTAGACGTGTGGGCATCGAAGTTTTAGTCTTGGATGGTTAGTGATATAGTTTTCTTATTTTTGTCTCTTTTTTACGTTCTTGAATGGCGGATGGTTTTAAGTTGTTTTAAATATATATATATGTTAGTGTGTTGCTCTTGTGCTCTTGAAAGGCAGATGGTTTAAGTTTCTTACGTGTATCTTTTGTGTTCTTTAGGCACTTGGATGCGTCACAGATTGTTAAAGTTTTTAATTGCATCTTTTGGTGTGGTATTCTCTTGAATGTTAAATGCTTTCATTTTCTTACTTGTAGTTCTTAATGTTGGATAGATCTCAGTGTTGGATGGCAGATGTTTCACGTCTTTGCATTTTTTGTTGCTTGCGCTCGTAGAAGTTTCTTACCTGCATCTTTCAGCAGGGTTACACGTTTTTATTACAGGCCGTTTCGGTGCTTAGCTAGAGCCTAACTGTTAGCAATGGTTATGGCTAGCAGAATCTTGAATTTCTTGTTTTTGCAAATCTTTAGATGACCCCAGAGCTGTCTACTTAATAGTGGTTTTGATTGACACACATTAGGACTTGAGCTTTATATTGGAAGCATCCAGCATTCCTTACCGTAGGCTACATCCTTCAACTTTCCAAGAAAAGGAGAGTTGGAGATAACTTGCTAAGAAGACTCGACAAACAAGTCTCGCACAATGTCACATAATTTTAAATAAATCAGTTCGGGGCAGGAGGGTTGCTTGTCCTTGGCCGCCTTAGCCCGACCTGCATGCTGCCTGCCCCCACGTCGGCCCCAGGTGCTGGCGGCGATGGACCGATGCCAAGCCTTCCTTCTCTTTCTTTGTCTTCTCGGCGCCTTTGAGGGCGGTGATAGCTGCTCGCCTCAATTGTCCGGGTCTCGAGATGGCATAGTCTTATAAATGACTGTTACAATCTAGAACAACTCTCTGGAACGATTTTTCCTGAAATCTCCACGGATCTCTGGTTACTCATAGGTATTTTAGAGAACCTCTGTAAAATCCTATAACTTTTGAGTGAGTCTCTAGTTAGTTGGTGTTCTAATTCCAGTACTGCAAGAACTCCTTTGAATACATTATGAAAATAGAGGTTGCCTGGCCGGCATTCATAGTTCTTAGAATTAAAGATATTTCGGCCAGAGTAAATTTTGAATAGTAATAAGTAAATCCTTTGATTACTTTATTATAATCTCATTAGATCTAATATTAAAATACAAGCAACTTATTCTTTGATGAATTTTCCCAAATAATCACACATTAACTGCTTTTTTTCATGGCAGCATATTTGTTCAAGTAGTGATATCTCATTAACGTAACTTGTGGCGTAATAGTTCAACTTTTAAAAAATTTATTAACGGGCTATTTTTTATTGCGTTCCGCACGTCATATTTTTACTTGTAAATCTGTCATTATATCAAAATCTGATGTGTGCATGCAAATAAAGATCTAAACAACGTAACGTGGACTTGTGTAATAAACAGATATATCCTCGGGAGAGAAAAAAAAAAGACATTGATAATTTCTTGATCACAATGCAACTCAAGGACATTCTCCTGGAAAAATGGAGAAGTTCGGACAAGCTGATGTCATTGCCGTACTTCACAGAGGAAATTTGTAGCAGGGCAGTAAAATGGCATAACATCCGGGTAACTTTCTGAATACCTTCTGGCCGAGATAAAAAAAAAAAAGCTAAAAAGGAAATACCCAAGCAAGATTATGATATTGATGGTAGTTTGGAGGGCCAAGTTGTATGCATATCTCATGTATCAGATCTTATAGACCTAGGCAAGTGCTCGGCAAAATTTTGAGTCGGAAAAGCCAAAAATTACAATTTACAAAATTTCAAAGTTTTTAAAGAGCCACACATTTTTTTTCTTGCTAACAATAAATAGTACTCGAATAAA
Source organism: Cordylochernes scorpioides (assembly GCA_030710605.1). NCBI lineage: Eukaryota > Metazoa > Arthropoda > Arachnida > Pseudoscorpiones > Chernetidae > Cordylochernes > Cordylochernes scorpioides. Next base: position 58,228,671 of record CP092864.1, read on the forward strand.
TAATATTTACGTATGGAACTATACAAAGAGCCGCAGCTTTCACATCCAAAGAGCCGCAGTTTACCGACCTCTGACCTAGGCAGTATACGTTGGCTTTATAAACACTCCAAGGTAGATATTCTGTTGTCATCTCTTTCTTTCAAAATAGTTCTTTGAATATTTATACACCAATCACTAAATACCCATAACGCACGAAAAATTTTCTCTTGATTTGATTTATTATTTTGAATCTTTATTTTTTATTTTCCTCTGATTTGCCCAGGCCAATATATTTTTATGAGCTCAGTTGTTTTAATTAGGTTATTCTTGTGTATATAAATTTCATTATTAATATTAAATATACACACACAAAGCTTTATTGAGACCACCGGTCTTATACAGATTCACTACAGGAAGAAAGGAAGCATAGATGGAGCTCCTGTACTCCAGCGCAGCGCAGCACCCAACAGCAGTTTCCAGGTCCGACGCATGTCCAATGGCCACATTAATATTAAATATATGATTATAGCTTTCACTTTTTTTCCCACTTGCAGAGACAACTGGGTTAATCCAGGTATAAGAAAATTCTTTCCCTCCAATTTACCCAGACTAATCTATTTATTAAGTTTATTGTCTTAATTAAGTTTTCCTTGTATATAAATTTCATATTACCATTATATGTGATTTAGATTCAAAAATTATAATAATAACAATGCTTATTACTTGTACTAGCCGAATGAACCGGGCAACGCCCGTGTTTTACCCGATTGAATGTTTTTATTCAAATACTATTTGTTACAATTATAAATTGGCGCCTTAAATAAATGCATATATTAGTTAAAAACTAAAGCCTATGTGCTTTATCTGTCTATGTACTGTTGGCTTCCGTAGGCGTCTCTTACTGGGAAAAGGAAAGAGAGGATTCCATTTAGTTATTAACTAATATATGCATTTATTTAAGGAGCGACCCGCTCCAACACAATAGTTACAAAAACGAAAAAGCGAGTGCGAGTGGGGGGGGGGCAAAGGTGGCGTGATCGTAGCCAACCAATAGGAGAGCGCCATTCCAAAAAAAAAAAAAAAGCAAACGGTGACAGAGATGAAAAATGAAGAATTAAGAACGCATGACGCTCGTAACTGTATATAGAATTATTACTGTTATTCTTGCATGACCCCTACATTTCTGCTCGGAGAATCTGTATAAGACTAATAGATCTTAATAAAGTTTTTTGTTGTTGTTGTAATAAACGTCACTGTGTATCAAATAGTTTCAGAGTTATTGTCTGTTTTTTATTACTGTTATTCCAGCATGACCCCTACATTTCTGCTCGTAGAATCTGTATAAGACGACTAAAAGGTCTTAATAAAGCTTTTTGTTGTTGTTTTTGATGTTATTTATTATGGTTGACAGTAAAATATAGTTCGAAATATGCAAACACATGGTATTTTTTATAAAAAGTTTCCAAAAATTATTCGATTATATTAAAGATGCGACATTAATCATCAAATTGACATCTAGGTCAGATAAAAAGTTACCAATTTAATGATAAATAAAATTATTAGGTTAAATTTCAAGTTTAATCATTTTACTGTGTTTTTCATGTGAATCTTGAAATATTAGAATAAAATATCATTATTTTATAACAAGATTATATTAATTTTTATTTTTGATACACTTTTGAAATTGCCTCATTACTTCTAAGTTTTTAATTGTTTTGAATTAAAGAATTGCCATGTCATTCTGAGGATTGTCTTCCCCAATTTTTCTACGTGACCATATAAATACATTGGAAAGCTTTGTCAGATAAATCTACATGTATTTAGAAGTGTATTTATTGAAGTAATTCGACATATAGAGCTACTCAAGAAGCAACATGACAATTAACAATTAAAAATAGTTTATTGACATCTAGTCAACAGTAGGGAGAGAGTTTCAGCTATTTTTTTTTAAATAGGGAGAAATATATACAACAGACGAAGATCCCTCCGGAGGGACGTCTGGATTTCATCAGGAGCTTAAAGCCGCCTTGAGTTCGGACAAACCGTTGCGGATTATGAAATCCTTGTCCCGAGCATGCTCGATGACAGTGTTGAGGAATTCAACAAGAATAATCTTGTGTTCAGGCGAGAGTTCCGCGAGGAGAGGCTCCCTAAGATTGGGGTATAGGGCCGCATACAGGACTTCATCCACTAGTAGGGGCCTCAGGGTAGTTTCATAGTTCAATTGTTCGAACATGTCCAAGAAGCAACATGGAGTGATTCAATAAAAGTATCTCTCCACACACTTATAAATATTAAAATTTAGATTACATTCAACTCTTTTATGATTATTCAATATAAGTAATATAGAATAAGTGATATATGCTAATTAGTATCCCATATTAGCGGTATAGACCGGTTGAAGAGGCTGTGAGCAGCAGCTTTACACACCCAAGATGAGGACATTGCGACTGCTGTGATAGAGATGCATGGAGACATCTGAGGCTCTTCATTAGACACGACAACAACAACAACAAGAGGCTTTTGTTTGAAAGCTCGTTGTTATATATATATGACTTAATAAAAGATACGTATTGCTATAACTTTAGGTAAAAATCTTCTCTTCGAATCCTCACACTTTAAAGAGTGAAATATTTAACTAGAGTAGGAGGAGTTTAAAAAAAGTTGCCACTCGGGTAGTACAAATGGTGGAAACGCTAGGCTAATAGAGAGAGAGATGTTGTGAAGCTAATTTAGATTCTAAACATCGAGGGAGAGATCTCTGGCATTGTGTGTTGTAGACAGAGCCGGATGGATGTTTACAGTACACGTGTCTTTCTTTTTTTTTAGACTTAACCTTCAGTCATTGCTACATCGTCGCTCTATCCAGCCCGGGGAAGATGGTGTTGAGGAGGTGGATAAAAAAGTGGTGGATCGGCAAGAATATGAGTATGAGTGATTCTGGCCCTGTACAAGTACTTGATGTGTAGGCGCATCGCAACCAGCCTCGAAACAAGGCCTGTGTTCAACAGCTAGAAAGAATTTGCAGAGCAGACCATTTCTATTACTCGAGTGGCCATCAAATTCTTGTAATGATCAAGATTAATGACCGTAAAATGTTGATGACCTCCAATGCCATAAATCTTTCACCTTCTTTCGTGACGTGAAGTGTAGCGATGTGGTGAACGTGTTGGAAGAACAAGCCTTTCGTTTAAGAACGTTTGGTGGGCCAGCTACGTCACATCCCGGTGGTGGCCAACCAGGAAGTCCTTTCTCCAGGGTTCTGTGGAGAGGGAAGGAAGCCTTCTGGGAAATCACTCCCGCATGTTTTACTTTCCTCCCGTCGCCCTGTTTAACCAGATTTATGGGAGCTGGTGACATGGCCGACACTGTCGACAACTAAGAACCAGGATCGTATCCTCCAAGGACCTTTATTTTTTATTCGAAAAAAATAATATTTTACTTTTCTTATCTTTTCTCATTCGTATTAAGATGTCTGAACAGACGCTATGTGCATCAGCTTCTAATTTGGAGTGAGTACAGAGTTTGCTCATTCTTTGTCCTTGCCGGGATCAGGAGCCCTTACAGGGTGCTATCAGCCGGGCCCAGCTGAGCCCAGGTTTTTTAGCTACTGCTCCCCCTCCTCATTTTTCATCCGGGCTTGGAAACGACAATGGGAGAGTTTGAAAACTAATAATAAACGGCGCTTCAATTGTCATCCTAGTTTTGCGCAAATCTAAGTCCGTCAGTGAGTGCAAGTAATCAAACGGGGCTTTGACACGCTGCGTTTAAAGTCGAAACAGTTTTCTACAAGTATACACTATAGAGAACATAGAAAGTGTTTTGACCCAGAATAAATTGAAGGGAAACACAAGTTAGAATACTTTCAAGTTTTTTTAGAGAAAACCACACCAAGATGCTCTGCGGTGAGGACCCGACTTGTACCTTCTGTAATTCAAAACTACAAAATGAAATCACTCACTATATTTTTGATTGCTCTGCTCTGAAAGAAGAAAGAAGAACCCTTATGCTCAAAACTGGGCAACTCTGTGCTTCACTTCCATCAATAATTGACAATATGACCCAGAATAAGTATATTGCTACGGCGTTTTATGGTTTCCACAAGTCCATATCTCAGAAGAAGGCCAAGTGATACTCACTCCTCACTTTCTTACTGCTACTCTTTTTGTGTTGATTTCTTGCTTCCCTCTTTCTTATTATTATTATTTTTTTTTTCCTTTTCTTGTTTTTTTTTTTTCTTTCTCTTTTTACTCTGTATATATCGCTATTTCCGTTGTCTCACTGCTTTGTTCTTATGCATACCTCTGGTGAATCCTGTATAGGGTCAGTGACCCTAAATAAAGGCTTTTTTGTTGTTGTTGTAAATTGAAGGGAAAACACAGAATTTTTTGACTTAAATAAAATTCTTGTCGCGTGTAATGAATGATTAATTTTAGATGTAAAACCATCTGAAAAAAAAAATAGTTAAATTATATATTTTATTTTTTTTAATCATTTGGTTTATGTAACAGCCTGTACATTATTCATTCCAAGTTTCATGATATTCCGCCAGTTCCTTCTAAGTGTAACACTCTCTATTTTCCCCACTCGTAGTTTTATCCTAATGATAAACATAACAACCATCATAGATTATATGTAAAGCATATCTGCCATCAATTCTTAAAAAACGATGATAGTAGTATTGACAGTAATTCAAATATAAAATATCGATCTTAAGCAACTTTCCACCACCTCTCAGAGAGAAAACTGCCCACTTAGAGAAGACCTGGGTACGGGCCAGAATCTTCCATCCCGGCAGGAGAGGTGAAAGTAGGTGGCGGCGCGTACAGGAAATAGGCGCCAAGGGCCATCGCCGAGGGCATCCGCCGTGGAAGAACCATGCATTTAACTTACACCTATACATACAACATACACCTATACGTTCAACACAGGTACAGACAGGTATCAAAAGTTGATTAATCACCTGGAACAGTAAATTGACTATGGAAAAAAATGCCTTTATTTGCCATAGAGAGCGCTGCATATTTTTGTTCCGTTCCAATATGGTAACATGTTGACTAGAGCATCAGTTGAGGGAGAAGGCTTACAACACAACAATAAAAAAAAAAATCTTTGAAACCTTATAAAAAAAAAACAAATATAAAAAAGGGCTTTCTTTAAAGAGTGGTTGAGAAACAGCTGTCTTTGTTAGATCACATGGGTAAAATTGTACAAGGTATGATGGTAAAGGTACTTTAGAGGACGAGGAAAGGACTAGTTGCACCACATTGAGCATCACCACCTGTAAATTATTAAAACAGTAAATTATTAAAAGTACAAAATTATCGTGGGGCAAAGAGCTTCTTGTAAGGTTTTTTTATTTTACCGAGTTTTCGATTAAAAATTTCTACTTCACATTTTTACTTTTGTAGAAGGGCAGAAATCCTCAAAAGCTCGGCTAAATGAAAAACCTTACATGAACCTCTTTGCCTCATGATGATTTTGTACGTTGTATAACAGACAGGAATACAGTCAAACCTAACTTGAATTTCCCATTTTATCCACGGAAAATCGTACTTTCAAAGAGAATCATTCCAGTGAATTTCAACCGTTTGGTTGGTGTGTTTTAATAATAGAGTTACGAACACATTTGATAGGCGCAGATTTGATTCTAAACAAACAGTTCACAATCAAGCCAACGCTTTAGTCAAGGATAGGTTTAAGACAGCCATATCAATATAATACTGACCTCAACATTTCATCCATTAAAACATCTTGGGGGTTACCTCACTCTTTTCATGTTTACAAATTTAGTTTAATTTTTTTGTTCGTATTTCAAAATGATCTTTGCATCTTGGTTCTATATGTGCATCTTAAAACATTTATTTGATAAAGTTGAAGATAAATAGTGGGGCTGATTTCTGATAATATTTGTCATTTCAAACTGAATGGATTCTTTATAAATATTTCAAAAAGGAATGAAAATCTGAGAACAAAGGAATATCAGAGAATTTTGACATGGGACTGAAGAGTGTGGCGCTTTTGATAGCTTGGTAATGTCAAAATGATGTTGCATTGTTAAAAAAAAAAAGGAAATATGTTTTCGTCTTGTAGTATTTAAAATTAATGAGCCAAGCCCTTTTAAAATTTTATATTGATATCAATTTTTTTTTTAACAAAGTGAGCGCAAAATAATCATTTTTATTTAGCTGCTTCTAAAGTAAATTGCGTAAGTGGACTACAGAGATATTTGATTTTGAAAAAAAATTATTGACATCATACAAGTCAATATGGTAGCATATATAAGATAAAATATATATAAAAAATAAAGAATAAAAAATATATAAAAGTTAAAATTAAAAATAAAAGATGAAACTATTTTTCTTCCTTCTTCAATGCCTTCCTCTACTGAGGGTGGGCCACATGGTCTCTCCATACTTCCTCCGCCATCCTCTTCATCTCCTCGTAGGAGTGTCGTCCAGTCCATTGATTTAGATTGTCTGTGTATTCCTGTCGTCTTCTTCCCCCCTATCTCTTCCCCATCTTCTGGAAACTATTTACAGTTAGATAAAGTCCTCCCCCAAGAGTCCTCCTCCAGACAATAAGGGGGTTTTCACTCTCTTCCTCACATCTAAATAATAATGATTGTTACAATGAAGACTTGAAACTAGTTAAGAATGATTCCCATGTCTCGGTATTGTTTGCATAGTTAATTAGTGTGTGTATATCGTGATATATAAAAAATTATCCTGATAAAAATATTTATTTAAAATTAATATATTTTGTCGAAACGTCGAGATAATAAAAAGATTTACTGGCCGAAGTGTCTTTAATTTTAAGAACTATGAATGCTGGCCACAGGCAGCCTCTATCTTTATGATATTTCTCTCTCTCTCTACAAGACTGAGATGGCTAATTGTAAAGTTTAAAAATCGCTTGTAAATAGGAGGTAAGAGAATTTGTTTCGGTTGATGGAAAGTGCTCTGTACTCGTGTTTTTTTTTTCTCTAGAAGAATGCCAGATGCTTCTAGCCTGAGGTATTTTAGAGTTGTAGCAGAAAGCCGGGGGTATAAAACCAGGAAAGAAGTGCTAAGTTGCTATTAAGGTATTTCGGTACAAAGAAAAGATCGTAGGGTGAGCTGAAAACTCGGGGAAAACCTAACTGTTTTGGATAGTTGCAATTGGATGTAAGAGTTGTTCTGGAGAAATTTGGATTACAACAGGATGGCAGGTGGATGAATATCAGGATGTGGGGGCGTCGCAACAGATCACATTTTTGTAAAACAAATTGCATTAGAAGATAACGCGCGTTCTTTTCATTACTTTTGCAATCATCAGCAATGGATACAACACATCAAGGTTCATCACAATCTGCTAATATCGGGTTTGAAAAACTTAGCAACATGCCAATCATTGTTTTCCTATTATGCAAATCGGTTCTTCATCCATCTCTGTAAATGTGTAAATATGATCAATATTCATTTCTTACTTGAAAAAAGTATTTAACGGTGATAAGGTGTCGGTCTCTCTCCGATACCTTGGCGGGGCAAATCTGTTCCGAATCGATTTCCAATAGCATCATTCTTTTTAAAGAGAGCGGCACAACTTGGCCATTCAATATAAGCCACGACGTCTTCAAATACTTCTTGGCACTTTCTATATCCTTAACAAAATTGTAAAAACTCACCAATAATATATTTATTGAACGAACATTGACCCCTGAGCATTCAGCTGGAGCGTAGGGCTTTAAGGACAAGACACGGGTCTATTCATCCAGAATGGGACTGTGACAAAAGAAACGCTAGAGAATGTTTAGATGGAGAATCTTGAAGATAGACAATTTCAACAATTAAATTGACTATTTTCTAATCGATTGTTACAGAAAAGATAATTATGATAAAAAATAAGGGGGTAAAAAATATGTAGGGAAATATATACAGCTGAATATGTACTAATCTCTTCAGCAAGGAGGCTTCCCCACCTTGAGAGTCCTCCTCTCCAGACAGGGAGGGGTCTTCTTGAACACTCCTCAGTTCTACGCCGAGAGGATAGAGGTTATACCCCAAAATATTTTTAATGCCTTTCCATTTTTTTTTTCCTGGCGTGAACAAAATAATTTTGTCTAAACGTCGAAAATATAAAAACTCTTCTGGCCGAAGTGAATTTTAAGAATTTAGATGTAGAATTTCCAGCAATTTTATATAGGCTCGGTGGAGGAAGGTATGGTACGGACTGGATCCAGCGCGGAAGAAGGTATGGTACGGACTGGATCTAGCGTGGAGGAAGGTAAGGTACGGACTGGATCCAGCGTGGAGGAAGGCACTGAATGGATCCAGCGTGGAGGAAGGTATGGTACGGACTGGATCCAGCGTGGAGGAAGGCACTGAATGGATCCAGCGTGGAGGAAGGCACTGAATGGATCCAGCGTGGAGGAAGGTATGGTACGGACTGGATCCAGCGTGGAGGAAGGCACTGAATGGATCCAGCGTGGAGGAAGGTATGGTACGGACTGGATCCAGCGTGGAGGAAGGCACTGAATGGATCCAGCGTGGAGGAAGGTATGGTACGGACTGGATCCAGCGTGGAGGAAGGTATGGTACGGACTGGATCCAGCGTGGAGGAAGGCACTGAATGGATCCAGCGTGGAGGAAGGTATGGTACGGACTGGATCCAGCGTGGAGGAAGGTACTGAATGGACCCAGCGTGGAAGAAGGTATGGTACGGACTGGATCCAGCGTGGAGGAAGGTACTGAATGGATTCAGCGTGGAGGAAGGTATGGTACGGACTGGATCCAGCGTGGAGGAAGGCACTGAATGGATCCATCGTGGAGGAAGGTATGGTACGGACTGGATCCAGCGTGGAGGAAGGTACTGAATGGATCCAGCGTGGAGGAAGGTATGGTACGGACTGGATCCAGCGTGGAGGAAGGTATGGTACGGACTGGATCCAGCGTGGAGGAAGGCACTGAATGGATCCATCGTGGAGGAAGGTATGCGGTGGCGAAAGAGATGAGGAGGACAAAGACGGCCGACCGGCCCCCGGTGATTTCCTGCCCGTGCTGGCGGCCTTGAACTCCTCCCGTGCCACCCCGCGCGCTGAACATGCTCCGCCAGGATTCGAACCTGGGTCCTTGAGTGACGGCGACGTAACCACCATACTAGCAAGGCCAGTCGCGACACCATGAAACGATTGAGTATTTTTCTCTCGCGAATAACTGAAATATTCATTTAAAAACAGATCGTATAAATAAGATTTCTCATTGAACCTTTGTTTCTGGGCTATGTACGAATAAGAACCAATCTACATCCTCCATCCTGTAGGCTGAAGGTGATCCAGGGCCATTTATTGGAGAAAACAAAGAAAACGGCGGAACTTCCGCGCTTGGGCGTTGTTTTGTTAGCTCAGTGACTTCCTCCTCCCCTCACACAGGTCTCCTATTTATCTGTCGTCCAGTATTGGTGTATATATGGTCTTTACAAAGGGAGTATATATACAGAAAATTATATATTACTATAGTGTATATGAACATTTATAAATAGAACTAATAATACATTTAAGAGATCTCCAAGAGTAAAGATCTCACATGCTAATAAGTAACAGAATGCAGATACGGTAAATTTAATATCTTCTACTATACATAGTAATGGTGTATATGTGCTCTTTACAAAGGGAGTATATATACAGAAAAATATATATTACTATAGTGTATATGAACATTTGTAAATAGAACTAATATTACATTTAAGATATCTCCAAGAGTAAAGATCTCACATGCCAATAAGTAACAGAATGCAGATACGGTAAATTTAATATCTTCTACTATACATAGTAATGGTGTATATGTGCTCTTTACAAAGGGAGTATATATACAGAAAATTATATATTACTATAGTGTATATGAACATTTGTAAATAGAACTAATATTACATTTAAGATATCTCCAAGAGTAAAGATATCACATGCTAATAAGTAACAGAATGCTGATACGGTAAATTTTGTTTCTTCTACAAATACATATAAGAAGGTTTATAAAAGTTTCGAGTAAACTACCAACTGTCGGCCAACCGAGCCAAAGTGGCTGGAGAATACAGATTGATGCCATAAGACCGTTTTGCTCTAATGGAACAAAATTTGGAAAAATTACAATAAACTGAATGAGAGAGAGACTTAATATTGTTGTGTTGCTAAAATATACCTACCCATCCTTCCAATACCAAAACTACGTTCAGTATATACTTGGAAAATCCTCCAATAAATACATCTTCACACATTGGCATCTTACTTTAAATAATATTTATAGCACCTCCCCTTAATAATTAGATCTCCACTTGCCTCACGTATAGAAAACACAAATAAAACTTACTTCTGATAGTTAACCCGAGTAATTGGAAATATTGGAATGCTCAAGGAACATGGAGGTTGACTAAAAAAATAATAATTATATTTGCAAATGTAAATTTTAATTAAATCATTTTTTTTAATTGCCGAGATTTTTTAGATCGTTAAGGAAAGTATAAAATCGTTATAAAATTAAATCATGTAGGGCTGTGTTGATGTTATACATGTCACATTTAACATGTTCCTGTTTGAAAGAGGAGATTGGCAATCCTAACTGGATGATCTTAGGGGTATACAAGAAGCTCCGATTAAGACAGGTTTTGTTACAGATGCTTTTATAAATTTCCTAACTTTTGACCTAAACATTCGCTTGTATTAACTTTTTCCTACTGAATTGTATATAGTACTTGGTTTTTGTTCAATGAAAACCATTGCTATACTGGTAGAGCCCTGTATGGGGCTTGATCCCTAATAAAGGTTTTAAAGGTAGGCACTTTTTCCATATTTTGTCTAGGATTCTCGAAAACTCTTTGGTGCGGAAAAAGTGGAGGTGACTACTGGAAGTAGCTCCGTGGGCGGGTCTAGAGAACATGTGTCTCGGACAACATCAAACCACACCCTCCATCCAAACTCACTCACATCTAAACAATGGAGTTTGAAGTCTTTAATTGCTAGTATCTATGATGGGCCTTGTCTTATTTTTACATTTGTTTGGACATTTGAAACTTGTTCCGCCTTGGCGATCGTAGGCGAGATACGAGTTGATTCGACCTAGAGAGTTCTACAGAATATACACATTTCAGCACATATCCATATGATCCTATCAAATATCGTACTGGACGTCGGTAAGTCCTAGAGTTCTAGGCACTATGCCTATGTCTTCAGAACCTGGTATTGACCGCCGGTATGTCCTGGAACACTCTCTCTCTCTCCGGTGCGATCAGAGAGAAGGCCTCCGACCTAGATTGCGGTCACCGCCGTATCGAGGATGTTCCTCCAGCACCCAACTATCTTTAATTTTTAATTTTAAACGAATTTGTATAAGTACTCTTTATTTTATTTTTTTCCTATTCAGCAACTGGAACTTATCATCTAATTACTATTGTAGATTGGTGTGTCTGAAAAACTTTTCGGAATTGTCTATAGCTATAATTGGGATGCGGTGTCAAAGAGTTGGAAGACAATGTGAGGTATTGCTGTCTATTGTGAATATTGTGATGGTACAGTATTAATGTACAGTCACGTTCATGATCTGAATGTTGTGGTGTTGGCGCGGTAGAAGAGTTAACAAGATTTACAGCAGTCAATTGTTTTGAGTAGGTTTCTATGGCAAACCTGTTGAATATGCAACATTTTACTCCTTCGTCTCCTCTACTCCTTTACTTCTTCGTCCATATATAAATACAGGTTGAATGCTTTGATTCTTTTCATCAAGGAATCCATGCTGCGTGGTTTATCTTTGCCCGTGAATTCATATCCTGGAATCCAATCTATTTCTGTTTCTTAATTCCTAATATAAATAAAATAAGATCTGCTACAAAGTCGCACATATATATTTGTTCATAGTTCTATACGGTTTGTTTTACATTCTATTGTTTGTGTGTTCATATGTCTACTCTTTGTTTATGATTTTTTGTAATGTTTAAAAGCGGATTGTATAAACTTGCCTACAGTTTAAACCACCGTTACTTCTACGTGATTTGTTCATGAATCTAGTTGGCCACATGTTGATCATTTACATTCTCTAGATGGAAGGTAAGAAGGGGGATTCTACGGGCCGGGCGGTCGCCAGGCGATCCCGGGCGGGACAAGGGGCCTCCCTCCCTCCGTGCTTGACGTCACCGGTTATTTTAGGCGGTTTCTCCGGTGTCCAGGCGGCGCCAGGATGCCGCCACGCCATCACCCTGCTGCCTGCCGTCACGGGCACAGACAGACATCCGTAAGGATAGTCAGGCATCTCTAGTCTGATATATTAGGCAACGGTCGCATTCAGACATCTAGTGTTTTCACCTACTACGATGTGACAAGTTTGAATCGTTTTGGAATAATTCACTTAAGTACAAGGTTTCATAGAACCGTATAAGTGTTGGGTCCGAAGACCATTTCATCCTTGTCGAGGGGAGTGCTAACTGAATATGTGTTGGGTCCGAAGACCATTCCATCCTTGTCAAGGGGAGTGCTAACTGTATATGTGTTGGGTCCGAAGACCATTCCATCCTTGTCGAGGGGAGTGCTAACTGAATATGTGTTGGGTCCGAAGACCATTTCATCCTTGTCGAGGGGAGTGCTAACTGAATATGTGTTGGGTCCGAAACCATTCCATCCTTGTCAAGGGGAGTGCTAACTGTATATGTGTTGGGTCCGAAGACCATTCCATCCTTGTCAAGGGGAGTGCTAACTGTATATGTGTTGGGTCCGAAGACCTTTCCATCCTTGTCAAGGGGAGTGCTAATTGTATATGTGTTGGGTCCGAAGACCATTCCATCCTTGTCAAGGGGAGTGCTAACTGTATATGTGTTGGGTCCGAAGACCATTTCATCCTTGTCAAGGGGAGTGCTAACTGTATATGTGTTAGGTCCGAAGACCATTCCATCCTTGTCAAGGGGAGTGCTAACTGTATATGTGTTAGGTCCGAAGACCATTTCATCCTTGTCAAGGGGAGTGCTAACTGTATATGTGTTAGGTCCGAAGACCATTCCATCCTTGTCAAGGGGAGTGCTAACTGTATATGTGTTGGGTCCGAAGACCATTTCATCCTTGTCAAGGGGAGTGCTAACTGTATATGTGTTAGGTCCGAAGACCATTCCATCCTTGTCAAGGGGAGTGCTAACTGTATATGTGTTAGGTCCGAAGACCATTTCATCCTTGTCAAGGGGAGTGCTAACTGTATATGTGTTAGGTCCGAAGACCATTCCATCCTTGTCAAGGGGAGTGCTAACTGTATATGTGTTAGGTCCGAAGACCATTTCATCCTTGTCAAGGGGAGTGCTAACTGTATATGTGTTAGGTCCGAAGACCATTCCATCCTTGTCAAGGGGAGTGCTAACTGTATATGTGTTAGGTCCGAAGACCATTCCATCCTTGTCAAGGGGAGTGCTAACTGTATATGTGTTGGGTCCGAAGACCATTTCATCCTTGTCAAGGGGAGTGCTAACTGTATATGTGTTAGGTCCGAAGACCATTCCATCCTTGTCAAGGGGAGTGCTAACTGTATATGTGTTAGGTCCGAAGACCATTTCATCCTTGTCAAGGGGAGTGCTAACTGTATATGTGTTGGGTCTGAAGACCATTCCATCCTTGTCAAGGGGAGTGCTAACCGTCTCTCCATTTTTTCAACACAAAGTTTCATAGATGGTTTGAAGGTTCAGGAAACTTCTCTAACTAAAAAACACCGAAAGAGAAGGGATAATACAGGGTAATCAAAGTTGGCTGTTTCTTAAAGAAGAGCTGGGAATTTGAAAAGAAAAAATCAACGAACCTTTTCTCAATAAGCGATGTCCCGAAAGAGTGCAAATATCTAAAATAAAGAAAAGTAAGCGAAAACAAGATCTAAAAGAAGGATATAAAAATAAATGTTTTATACAATGTAATTGAAATTTTGATTTGCATATTTTATCTAATTTATACGTGTTCTCATATAATTTATTGTTTTGCTCATTTTGTATCCGAAATAAAAACAGACGATCGGTAACGTCTAAGCATATGTTGACCTTGAAAGGTTCGGCAGTGGATCAGCGACAGAACGTCTGTGATGGTGATTCTGTGAAAATTACGGAAATATAATTAAAGGAAATTTGCATATATGTTACCTAATTTGACTAGCTAATATGTAAATATAAAATTAAACGAGACGCTTAAATTTATGTTTATCATGTTTCTGCCATCATGTCTAAAGAAGATTTTATGCAAATCACTTTATGATGATTGGTATAACACATTTTTGAACAAATTTTAACCTATCAATTTTTTAATAATCTATCAATTTCAGTATAATAATTTTGTTCCTTAACTTTTGGGCATAATGATGTGTGATTTTTCATTTACACTTATCTAAATACACGCATACACACGCGCGCACGCCCACACTTCCTCATACACGCACACGTGTGCACACACGCACATCTATATCCACACACACACTTTTATCGATCGAAGAACCGCAATATCCAGCACGTATCAAGGTGGGAGAAACTACGAAGATAACAACGGCTGGCACAAAAACTCGTATCAGCGTAACCCCGAGTTCTCGCAAGTCGTGGTAACGTAAACCTCACCCTACTTATATAAGCACTTCTTTCAGAGTGGGAGTATGCCCCCAAGACCCGGACTCTTAGATATACAGACGGGATAAAGTTACAGTTTCCGAGATGTCATGCTGGCGCCGACTGATGTAAATACCGTGGAATGACAGACATGTTCTAAAATGGTTGTTGTTGTTGTGTCCAATAAAGAGCCTCAGAAGTCTCCGCGCGTGAATCTCTATCACAGAAATCGCATTGTTATCTATTTTGTGTGTGTAAAGCTGCTGTTATGAGTCTATGTTAATTTTTGTAAGGGTGCAGCCATTGCTTCTTAAAAAATACAAGGTTGTTCCAAAAGTTCGTAATCACTTGCAAAAAAATTGAAATGCCAAGATTATTCGCCGTTATGTATGTATAATGACTTTGTATTATGTATAAAGTAATTGTATTATGTATTATAATGCATTGACCGTAATAATAATATTCGTCAAGTAATAAGAAAAACACAAACTTTTGGGCCAATCTTATAGATGCTGTTATCACGTTAGTCACCTTGATAACAGATCAGAATTTGATCGAATATTCCAAGGGTCTAGGGGGAACCACAGGTAAGTGTGGTCGAATTTTTCACCCTCTCCTAGAATGGTAGGAGAGAGATATGGTCTACTGGAGACAACAATCATTTGGTCATCGCTCGGAGTGGATAGAGGTATTACTGGAGAAATATATGGAAGGAAGACCAGGAAAAGGAAGGCCGAGAATGAAATTCGTAGATAATTTCAGGAAAAAAAACCTTCCGATACCATCAAAAGACTTAGCCATAGAAAGGAAGCACTTCTGAGAGAACAGGAAAACTACCCAGTAACCTAGAAGTTGAATAGAAATAGAGAGTTATTCTTTATAGACACACTCTTGGAGTGTTTTTAGATATCAAACATTAACACCGCTGTATCGATGATCAACTGCCCCATTTGTTTAATATGGATTCTGCCTATCATATATTCTATTAAGTAGTTGGTTTTGATGACTTCTTGACAAAAGTGAATGTTATTTAAAATTAACGAATTAAAACATAGCTGTAAAATCTCTATATACGTAGTAAAATTAAAATAGCTCGCAGAAATCGCTCTATCCCCTCCTCGCTGTGGGGGGCCGTGTTCGAATTTTAAAGCCTTTCCGTGAAGAGACTCCAAGAGGCCCAAAACCTCCCGAGCAATAAATACAGCAGCCATTTTGTCCTACATTTTGGCATACACTGCTGTTTTAAAGTTTCTCTTAAAATAAATCGATTTATATGATGTCCGTAGCTTATTTTTGCCCGAGTTATGAAGAATTGAGACTTCGTTTTTGGAAAAAAAAAAAAAAAAATTCAGATCATATTCATCATATATCTTAAATCGCCTTGGAGGGATAAACAAATTTAAGAAACAATCTAAAGAGAGTGAATAGGCTGTTATTTTTAGTACTCTATTTCAAATATCAACAAATACCCACATATTTTCCTAACCTTTATTCTAAAATTGGAGGAGGTAACTTCACACAACTACAAAACGCTAAAAATAATTCTGTTCTTATAACTTATTAAGTTTGTGAGTAGCCAACATCCAACATTCGTTCTTTGAACTCGGGCTAGGCTTTAGCAAAAACTTGATGATAGTTTTGTAAAAATAGCATTTACACATCGTTTTAAGATAGTATTTATATCTGTATTTAATAGTTTTATCGTAATTTTATCTTGTTTGGGGGAAAGGAATTTCCAGAAAGTCTCTTGTGAAACTGTTCTTAAATAACATGGAAATATCGCTTATAAAATGTGTATTGAAATTTATCTTCTGAGAGGGGAACGTATAAATATTTGACAAACGCAATACACACACTTCTGTCAAATATACTCAAAATATAGAATACGCTGTCATCTATTTACGTATTTGAGAGACGTATATCAGAAATTGAGATTACTGTATGCCAAATGGTATATGGTTCATTCGTTTACATTGGAGAAGATAAAATTCTAAAATACTTCAGTAATTCGTGTTGTTATTATTACCCATTTCTAATTTAACCTAAGGATATTGCCACGTGGAAAATTAGGGAAGACAAACTTCGGGATGAGACATCAATTTATTTCAGGCAAGAACAAACTATGAGTGATAAACAAAATATAAGCCACGAGGGAAATTTACAGAGTAACAAAATATAAACATAAATATGACCACTCTGTTAAAAAAATAATAAAATTAATAAAAACGTTGTGACAATATGATAAGCTAGCAAGTAAAGGTTTGCCATACTGTGAATATAACACATGTCTATATACACATGTTGAAGGAATTCGTTCATATATTTGATTACCTGTACTTACTGAATATGGCAAGAAAATTATTGGAATACACACATACACACTAACTTCTACTAGAACAAACAATCCTCTAATATAACAAAAGGGAAAATGTAAGCCATTCTCTAATCGTTTCATAGTTTCAATAAATCCTTAGTCAAAGAATCCACAACCTATAAATGCCTGCTAAGCAATCAAGAAAAACTAATGCAATCACCAGAATAATGATGGAAACCTCTGGAAGAGTTCTACCAGCGATGAACCAGGCCCTCCAAAATTTACAATTACAAAATTTTTCATTTCAGTAAGGACAGTAGAAAGTAGATTTATGTGTTAAAAGAAACTTTCGTGCTTAAATGTTTTATTTTCTTATGGCGCGTTATTGTCCTATAACAAATTATAATTCTAGAGATACGGCGCTAAACGTTACGTTTTATTTATTTATTTATTATTATTATAATTCTTATGTGGGAGAATAGTATGAATGTGAGTTATCAAAATTTAACACCTACAATTACTTCTATATAATTAAAATGACATCTCCCCGAACTTTACTCGAAACATCGTTTTTTAAAAACGACTATATTTGTAAAAATGCAGGTGAATCCGTTTAAGTCCACTCACTCTATCTAGACAATTTTGACAATTAAAATAATTGACATCTTGTCAATACATGCAAAAGTGCACAATCTGCACTATATATATGGATTGCTTTATTTATGAATAATTATATATGTTAAAAATAAAGAAGGTATCTCCTGACCACGAGCACATGTGCTTTTTAGATGGCAGAGCGCCATCTAGTGGAGCAAAAATAAACTAAACGCTTATTTAGCTTGCTCCGTGATATTTGGTCAACCCAATTTCTTGATAAATCAAGAAAAGCCATCCACGAACGCGTTTCGCGCTGTTGGCGCTCGTCAGCGTGGAGTAGGCTGTAACCACTGCGATCAAATTATATATATGCATGAAACTATGTACAATGAATATGGCGTCTCTGCCACCGCTGCAGAGTTCGGTGGAGAATGGCCAGCGGGTCTCCTTCTACCTAGCTCACTAGACCTAGACTAGTGGACCTCCTCAATAAAGCTCTTCTCTCCAATACAATTGGTCCATAGCCGAAGTTTACAAATGTTAGTACAGACTTCAAAGGTCTGTTGCTCACAGATATAGTACGTCCTAGTGACTTCAATACTTCCTTCAACCAATCTTATGGCAGGCTATCATGTCTGAAATAAACAACTATGATTTTTACTTGATTTAAATATTCTAAATATAGATTCAAATAATACAACAGGTTTCTGGAGATGTGAGTTTCTTTTTTAAAATATCTCCAGAAACCTGTTGTATATATATTATTTTAAACAACAATGATATTGTGAAAGAACCTGACTAAATTCTTCGGTGTTTTCGCCAGTTAAATCTATCATAGCATTGTTTTATTTTGTTTACATTATCAGTTAAATCTTTAAAATACAGTAAATTTGAACATGTGTATTGTTTATATCGTTAGACACGTTGATGAGCTCATTCATTATCTCTCGAAGCCTCTCCTTATCTAAATAAATTTTTAAAAATGTCATTTTTCAACTGAATGTGTTAGTTTTTAAAACTTTTTATTAGCTATTAAGTGTTTACTTATGGCAAAAACTTAACAGAATTGTCTATTTTCATTGTTTGTGAGACTTTCGGGAAATTGGGAGGACACAGAGAGGGTTTCGATAATGAATAAAAAAGTTGAATTTATTTGTTCGATGGCGACTCTGTGCGTACGGAGTAATGTGCCGGCGGTGAGGAGAGACAGTGGTGTAATCTGATAGGTATGGAGGAGGAAGCCTGGAGCTGCTGCCAAAACAAGGAAAGTGTGAAAGTAGGCCGCAAAATACCGCTCACCGTAGCACGTGGTGCTCTCCCCCACCGTGGGGACAGTCGTCCATGTGTCCCTCCACTTGCTACTGTCTGCCCTAGAAGGTCATTTGTGAGATATCGTATAGTCAGCGTTTTGATATTCAAATAACGTTTGTAATCATCTATGCGATGATGAAAAACAAAATAGAGAAAAATAATAATTTGATGCTGAAGCTACAATAAAAATAAGACCTAATCCAAATAATTGAACAGTTTTTACATTATTATTATACACTAGTATTATATACACAATTAATTTATTTGGATTGGGTCTTATTTTCTTGTAGCTATAATCTATAATCCAAATTGTGCTTTATCAAATTTGATGCAAAAATTAAATCTCCTATCTTGCTTTTGATATAATTTGTTTTTTACTTTCATTTATTGAATCAACCAAATTAATCGTGAAAATAATTCTGCTGTTTTCTGGTAGATTAGGGTTTGGATATTCAGACGTTGATGTTCAGTTGACGCTAGAAGAGTTACGTTACCCTATCTCAAGAACTCAACAACAAAGTTACGTTGGTAGAACCCTACTCTCCACAATGTCGATGGCCGTTACTAGGGTGTTATGTTTTTACCTTAATAAATACAGTTTTTAAATTTGTTTTTAGATATTTTATTTAGGTTTGGTTTAGCCGTCGCAGAAAAGGATCTTAGCGATAAACAAAAATATGGTCGGGAATCTCCTTATCAACCGGCGTTATGTTAAAAATAAAATATTGTAACAAAGTATTTATTAATTTTATTAACAGAGTGGTCATTTTTATTTTTATATTTTGCTACTCTGAAAATTTTCCTTGTGGCTTATCTTTTGTTTACCGTTCATAGTTTGCTCTTGCCTGAAATAAATTGTTGTCTCATCCCGAAGTTGGTCTTCCCTAATTTTCCACGTAGCAATATAAATCTACAGAACTAAAGTTTTATAGAACAAGATCTTTGAGGCGTTTACACTTTCCCTCTTCACTTCTTATAAATGTTTCGGAAGGACATTCCTTCACATTGGTGACAAATTTATCTACAATACACAGCGGAGAGGTTGGAAATATTGTAACGTGTAAAATAGGAAAGACAAACTTCAAGATGACATGGCAATTTATTTATGGCAGGTACAAATTAAAATTGATAAACTACAAGAGAAGCAAGCAATGAGGGAAGTGTCTACACAGAGTAATAATATAAATCAAAATTATAATAATCTGTTTATAAAATAATAAATACTTTACTACAATATATTTATTTACATATTAGCTTTGATCTTTTTGTGATGGCTTTCCTGACAGTTGTCAGATACATGGATCTTTGGGATGAAAATTTTCATTTTTGAGATTTTCGCGAGATTAAGGAGCCTGATAAAAATGATAATAATGATGGAAATGTGGATTTGAGAATTCAAAAATATTTTATTGACAACTCATAGTCAATTGATACAAAAATTAATGGGAATTTAAATTAATGAACTTTAAATGAATTTAAATTAAACAAAAATTAATGAAAATGTGAAGAGGATATTACTATTATAAAAATACTTGTTTATTGTTTTAAAATTATTTTATATATCAAAGCCCGTCCGTTCCTACGTTGTATCGGTCACATCTTGTAAGATGTTGTAGGGTTACAATACTTCAATGTGGTCTTGAGAGAGCTAGATGTGCACAAGAACTGGCGTGAAGTCAAGTAGTGGGTTCAACAGGTACGCTACTTTATTATGGACGCTAACTGGAGATAAACTTCCACATTGAACTTTTTACCCCCAAGTATACTTATAATTATTAAAAAAGAAGTCAACTATGCAGACTTGTAATAAACCTAGTAGATAGACAGCTGTGCAAGATAATTCTTAAATCTAGTAACTAATCAAGAGGCTGAACTTAGTCCTCCCTTCCCTCAAGAAATAAAGAAAATATCATGTAGGATTGAAACACTAGCACAGTATTTTAGTGTGTAGCGGGGTAACTCTAGGAGTTGGGGGAAGGGGCGGCTGACCTAGATAAAGAAACTCGGCCGAACCCTCCATCGCCGCCCGGGAAACTGGTTCCGGTGTCCCCCACCCACCCGGCGCCGGCCGGCGGGAGGAGGATGGCTAATTGCCCCGTCCACCTTGTCGTCGTGATAGAGCGAGCGAGCAAAGTTTCGATCCACCAAGATCTCGAGTAGAGCTATAGACAGGCTCCTAGGACTTCTGTTGAGAATCTATTAAATATATTTCTCGGAGAGTTGAAGTTATAACAACGAGAGGGTGATCTCCCTTGACAATTGACAATTTAAGCAATTTTATTGATTCTTCTAATCTATTGTTACAAAGGTGGAAAAAATATATAATAAAATAGTAAATAAAGGGTAGATAAAGTGTAGAGGAATATACGGTATATAGTTGTGTATGTGTACAAATTTCTTCAGCAAGGAAGGCTTTCCCTTGATGAGGAACAACATTCACTAAGACATGGTCAGACATATGACCACCTCAAGATACTTCTTGTTGGATATGGTGAGTGACCGAAGCTCGAACAATCTCAGCAACGATTGATGATGTCACAATTTATTTTGAGAATCAACAATGGTAGACCAATGTATAAACACAAAAATATACTGTCAATCCAGTAAATGGATGGGCAGAGAATAAATAAAGGTAGAATTAATATAGGCAAAAGGATTGGGTGTGTGTGAATGACAGTCCTCGGTGTCCGAGATCATAATTCGGGAGATTGTCATGATAAGGAGAATACATTCAATGAATGTGTAAAAAAAAAACTTTTTGGACCAATAATCCAACCTGCATACCATGGTTGTCTGAATTTTCCAAAGCTAGTAATACGGCATGATATAGATTATCGTGTTCTGAGCAAAGAATATCAGCCCAGTTCATTGTTTTGGTGCATTAAATAACAACAACAACAAAAAAAGTACACCAATGTATAAACACAAAAATACACTATCCATGCAGTAAATAGATGGGCAGAGAATAAATGAAAGATGGATTAATATATAGGCAAAAGGAATGGCGTGTGTGACTGACAGTCTTCGGTGTCCGAGATCATAATTCGACAGATTGTCATGATAAGGAGAATAAATTCAATAAATGTTGAAAAAAAAAAAAACTTTTTGGACCAATAATCCAAGCTCGAAAAAAAAAGGAGATAGATTATCATCTTAGTCAATAAATATCATACTTTCATAAAGAATTACAATTAATATCGTTATTAAAATAAATCACATTTAAATGAACACTACAATTATCACCCTAACATAATAAATTATCTGAGAAGTTATTTATTCAACGAGTTTGTAATTCCAAACTATAAATGAAATAAGGATCAAATGAAGTCGATGATAAAAAAAGAGTTTAGTTCCTGGAATCAGGGTAGTACCACCAGGTACAGCCTGTCTGGTTGGAGAGCCCGAGCAAGCAAGCAGGGAATTGGGTCACATTACGTGGGAGACCGATAACACCGCGGATGTCCGTCCGACGTCGCGGCCAGCGTGCGTTTCTCCTGAAACCTAACGCCTGGGTCCTGGATTGGGAAAACCCTCAGTCAAGACTTAATGGAAGACACGTGTTTATTGTCAGAGTTGGCAGGTGGATGTAATGGCTGCTGGCATTGCTGTCTAGGACATGTGGAATACCCACACTTGTCGATCTTGTACTGAAGGTCAATACCTAAGAGTATTCATCCACTGAATTATATAGAAAGCAATCATATTACTGACCAATAGACTGTATTTCAAGTGTGATGTATTTTATATACTTTACTTGTATGTACAAAAGGATAATCCAAGATCCTAGAATATTGTATTTGTAGATCTGGTATTAAGAATATATCTGTATATCCACCGAATCATTCAAGAAACAAACATCTTACTGGTATATAGAAGGTATTTCAATTGTATCGTATTTTATATACTTAAAAGAGATCTATTTGTAGGTGTGGGTGTTATTTTTTCTAAAGAGAATAGACAATTGACAATTTAAACAACCTTATTGATCCTTCTAATCAATTGTTACAAAGGTGATAAAATAAAATAGTAAATAAAGGGTAGATAAAATGTAGGGGAATATATATAGTTGTGTATGTGTACAAATTTATTCAGCAAGGAAGGCTTCCCCACCTTGATTTCTACCTTCAGTGTACAGGAGTGGTAGTGCGGATTTTGGAGTGAGGGCCAATACCGAAGAGTTTATTAACCAAATAACAACAACAACAAAAACCATTATTAAGACACTATTGTCTTACAAGGGGATTCCCCTAAAGGTTATATATGTACATGAGTGAGGAGGAAAAGCAATTTAGAGGGGAGGGGGAGCAATCAGCCGTTGTCTGTGGAGTTATTAACCGAATAATTTTGGAACGGTCCACCTTTTGATGTATGCCGACGACATAATTCTCATAGGAGAATCAAAAATCAATCTACAAATAAAAATCAACATGTTGAAAAAATACTTCGAAACAAATCATCTAACCCTGAACGAATCAAAATCCAAGATAATGGTTTTCCGAAATGGTGGCCGCCCTGCAAAATCGGACAAATGGTTCTGGGGAGACCAACTGTTGACAGTGACATCGAAATATCTCTATCTTAACTATCCCCTCACAACAACAATCTCGTTTAGTCAAGTGGCTTCATACTTTAAAGGCAAAGCGCTTGCAGCTACCGGCGAAGTATGGAAAATTATGGAGAAATCCAGGTTGAATTCATTTGGTTCTCTCATCAATGAAACTATTAGACTCGATTATCCTGTCAACTCTGCTGTATTCTGCTCCAATTTGGGCAAACGAAAAGTAGAAAATCTTGGACCTAATTCAGAATAACTATCTCCGACGACTATTGAACTTGCCGAGTAACACACCAGGCTACATACTACGCATGGAAACCGGACGCTTCTCACTAGGAGTCACAGCAACCAAACTAATTCTAAAGTTCTGGTTAAGAATATTAAAAATGGAAAAATCCAGATTGCCCGCAATCTGTCTAGCCCAATTATGGGAAACGTCCACTCTGACGAATACCTTTATAGGTTTTACAGAAAATTTAATGAATATCCTAAACTCAACTGGATTCATGTGGTTAAAGAATTGTTCAGACCCCAATATTCTACAGAAAGCAATACCTCAAATTATCAGAATCACTATAGAACAGTCTATCCAAACCGATCAATCAAGAATAACCAATTCGAAGCTGCACACACACTACAAATATTTACATAAAACATTCGCAGCAGAGAACTATCTACTAAGTGAACTCCCACTGCCGGCTAAACGCCTCATTGCGCAATTGAGAATTCTATTTGTTTTATATCGAGAAGACCATATAAAATATCTAAGGACAGAAGACTTGTATTGCCAACTATGCAAAAATAGAACCGAAAATGAATTAGAACATTATATATTTGAATGCATGCCTCTTGACACGGAAAGAAAAAATACTCTTCTCTAAGATAGGCCATACACACTTCACATTATATTCTTTATTATCCAACTTTATAGACAATAGTTCAGTAGCTCTAAATCTATATAACTTCCATAAAAATGCTGTAAAAAAGAAAGACTTGACCGAACATTCAAACATACCAAAAATTTCTGTTTGATGAGAAATACAGAACCAACATCCAATTATTTGTTTAGGCAGATACGATAAGTTAACCCCCACACTGATAAAACGGTGTTTACCTTACAACCCTGAACACGCGGATTTTCCTGGGAAATCTCTTAAAGATTTCTTAAAAAATACATGGCCCACCTGTGCTGTGTGAGAGCTTAAATTGTCTTGTTCCATATGTAAATACCTGTTTTCTTTCCTCTTTTCGCTCTCCACTTCTCCCATCCATATTTCCAAAATTTTTTTTTTTCTTTTTTTGATTTTTTTTTTATTCTTCTTATTTTTTTATTCTTTCTTATAATCTGTATATATTTACCAAATGTATATAATCCTTCTCCATTTTTTATTTCCCACTTTCATAGGTTTCTCCGTTTTGTAACCCCAAGGAGAATCCTCAGTAAGACCTGTGTGTCTTAATAAAGGCTTTTGTGTGTGTGTGTGTATTAACCGAATAAGATAGGAAGCAAACATCTTGATAGAAGGCATTTCAATCGTACCGCAAGCTTTGTTAATTCGTGAAATAACATTAAAGGGAGGGAGGGAGGGAAGAGGATGATTGAGTCGCTAAGGAAGAAGTTGTATTTTAAACTGTGGGACTCGGTCTAGCGTGGGATGAAAATAGCAGTTCCGGCACCAGCTCCCCGGGGACTTCCCCTGCAAGAACACGGCAGACAGCAGCCAACTGAGCATTCCCAACTAACAAATTAATCGAGATCGCATTGTGTTGGATTTATAATGAATAAAGTTTTTTTTTTTCTGAAATAAATTTTAAAAAGTACATACAGTTAAACCTTTCTATAGCGCCCCCTCTTGAGACTCACCAAAATAGGACTCTATAGAGAGGGGGTGCTATAGACAGGTCACTTTTAATGTAAAATATTTACATTTTAATGTTTAAAATCGGGTGCTATAGAGAGGAAGGTGCTATTTATAGAGTGCGCTATAGACAGATTTAACTGTATATTTAATCGATGTTTCTGAAAGTTACATCAGTCTTAAACTAGATGATGTGAAACGTGTTTCAAGTGAGCAGACATTTCTCTCAGCGAATTGATTAAAATGGTTGGATAACATAGGTTGGTACT
The DNA here is from genome assembly GCA_030710605.1 of Cordylochernes scorpioides. Taxonomy (NCBI): domain Eukaryota; kingdom Metazoa; phylum Arthropoda; class Arachnida; order Pseudoscorpiones; family Chernetidae; genus Cordylochernes; species Cordylochernes scorpioides. The sequence continues at coordinate 58,254,135 of CP092864.1, forward strand.
TAGTACAAAGGTTCAAATACATGTATTAGGAAACCATATGGGCAAATTCCCGCCTAAAGCAGGACTCTCCAATCATTTGTGCATGTGTTTCTATGAAAATTTCATGTTGGATGGAAGAAACGGTTCGAAGTGAAATTCGCATGAGTTCGGTTAATCGGGACGAGCTGTTGTTTACCTGCGTGACCTTGTCCGAACAGCTGGATCGACCGAGCTGGAATCAATATGCGGATCTTCAGCACAGTACAGTTTGTGAAAGTTGAGAGATTTCAGTTTGTACCTCGTATTGCAGCAATATAGCTGACGTGGTGTAGACATGGATCGGCCGTGGAGATAAATGATCAGATGATATTTATGTAGTTGCCTGATACATCTTCAACACCATACACTGAGGCTGTAGATATATGCCGTGAATATTCTTTGCTTTCTATAGCGGCTTTTACGCAATAAAGATTCAATAATCATTTTTAATGAATCAAGATGATTTATATCCTTTTTTTTCATCAAAAATAGCACAACGAATTTCAAAATATAAATTAGAGCTTTGGTGTATAAGACTAAAATGTCTTAATAAAGCTTTTTGTTGTATTAGAGCTTTGATTTTTTTCAACATCCACCTGCGATTTGTTATATATGTATTTTTTTTATTTTGTCTCTAGCTCCGTCTTTTTTCTACTTTTTGCATCGTCCAAGAGAATCCTGTATAAGCCTTTGTGAGGCGTAGTGTATACGTAGGTGAAGATCATAAAGATCGTGTTAACTGATATTTGAAATGTCATAATTCCATTTGATATTTGCATAGGACATTTCTTTTAGGAGGATGTGTATGTAAATATGGTAGGGAGAGGTTTAGTATATGCAACTTTTTTTAAAATTATGTTTCTCATATGCAATATACACACCAAACAAAATCATATGATCAAACTATATATAAAATTATAGTCATGGATATATATCCACAATACAATTTATAAAAGATATTCTATTCTAATCATTATTATTTACAAAAATTTTGAGTATTATTTTTACGTCACTAATGTGAGTTTTCTAAATTAATGTTTTCATTTTAGTTGGTTCTTAAGAACATTATCTGTAAAATAGTTTTTATTTTATCATTAATAATAATACAGGATTAACTTAACAAATCCTAAATTAATTATTAAATATTTTGTGTTCACATTTTACTTCAAGAGTTAAAAATAAACTACTTGATAATAAACATTTTAAATTTTGTATCAAACGACTGCACTTAGTAAGAGAAACTTTCCTAAAAACCAATTCCTTTTACAAATATCGTGTATCATATATATAAACATGAAGAAAAGTAGGCACATCATTTTAAAAAGATAAGCAAGTATGGTTTTAATTAAATTTTACTTGTTTAAAATAAAACTTATAACAAATCCCCCCTCGAGTGAAAATTCATCCATATAAATCCTATTAAAAAAGAGGGATATGTAGATAATACGACGAAGTTGGAAATATTTAGAAGGATTTCTTTATTTTTTTAATGAGTCTCTTCGACATAAGGAATAGTTCTTCGAAATTGAATTTTGAAATTCTTTTCGTAAGATTTCAGTATATATATGTCGTAAACCCGGGTAAGCCAACAAGTGAGTTGGAAGCAGTCGGGGTTGAGTGGCAAGGCGTGCAGAGTGGGAAGTCCGCACGGGACAGTAAGGACAAAGTTTGGGATCAAAAGACGCTCTCCTAGTACGTCTCACGTGGCACCATGACCAGGGGAAAGTTGAGGATTAACTGAGGAAAACTCGGCGTCCTGCATGAAGCCGCGGGGGCAGAGAGGAGCCAAAACGGCGGCCACGAGGGCCGCCGTGAGATGATAATGGCCTAGAACTCAGCGGGGCTGTCCGAAAATATCCACTGTAACCTAACTAACTGTCAACATCCGGACCAACGCCCCTTTTTTGTCCCTCTCAGGATCCCCCGGGTGTCCAGTGGCAAGCTGGTGTCACTTTGAGACGACTAGAAAAGACGTCACACTTTATTACTTACATATCACATTGTTTAAATTACGATATATATATTTTTGCAGTATAATCATTTTATTCGCGATCTAACGTTGTGTCCCACTGTATGTATTACTTCCCAAATATGATGCGACGCCAGCCATCTCTGTCTTGAGCTCGATTGTATTGTATTTGTATCACACCATAAAATGTAATTTTTAAATTGGCTCAGTCTAAGTTATGGCTGGAATCTAAATATTTAAACTGAATACATGTGCGGACGAGTGAAGCGCTGAATTGAAAGATATTGCACTCTTAGAAGATATTTTCCTTTATAGAAAAATTATTAAAGAAATTTGCATAGATATTTTACATATTGAGCTAGTAATATGTTAACAATACAAAATAAAAAAAATAACACTCTAATTTTATGTTTAATGATCGTATTTGTGTACTCATGTAGTAATAAGACCCATTGAACAAATTTAGATGTGCTAGTTTTTAAATTTCGTCCAATCACTTTGTTCCTTAACTTTTGCCCATCGGTGAACTAACGTCGATATATGTATATAATCTTATTGATAATTGAAGGTATGCTGAATTTCGACCAGAATTTATGATATTTTCTCTGCTACCAGAATCTCCAAAGTTTAAAGACATCCTAAAAAGATTAAATAAACTTTTCGTCAAAACTTCAGTATTTGTGATCACGGTGTCAACTTCTCTGTAGCGCCAAGTACCCAATAAGATTCCAGACCCATCTAGGAATGCCAAAAAGAGATGTTTTCAATATAAGGTGTAGTAGAAGCGAACGTCTCCCCCTTATTCTCAACAACGCTGCGGTCTCGGCGTACCGTTTCTATTTCAGTATCCCCGCTGCCTCTATCCTTGTTGCTTACGTCACCAAGCGGGCAGGCGATAGCATTCCCCTCGTCAACAACAGACACGACGCAAGATTTGCATTGAACGTAAGTCTATTTATGTGTTGATCTACGGAGGTTCAAATGGGAGGTCTTTCCCAAGGTCGTGACACGGAGCGTTCCCGTACTGGAAATCTGCCAGGTGTCACTCGCGCCTTCATCTCGACAGACCGATCCATCCCCCCACCTCACCTTCTTATATTGCCAAGGGCCTTCTCGGCTACAGAATGTCCTCACTCTGCACTTCCTTAGTTATCACTTAGGATGAGTTCTTCCAAACATCACTTTTCTACAAACTCCTGGGGAATCGTCATTATACCACTAAGTCCGTACAGGGAATATGCAATTATAGACAATTGACAGAGTTTTATTGACATCTTGTCAATACATGCAAAAGTGCATAGTCTGCACTATTAAATTACAATGATTATATGATGATTATTTTTAAAAAATGATATGTACAACTATATACCATGAATATGTACATGGCGCCTCTGCCATCGCTGCAGAGTTTGGTGGAGAATCGCCAGCGGGTTTCCAGCAACGCCACGCATCTCGCTAACTACGAAGAAAAGGTAGTTATGCAATTATAGATTATCATATGAAAATAAATCTCTCGTAAGAGAAATCAAAAATCGTTACTTTTATGACTTTAGGCCCCCTTCAGATCTCTTCTATTAAAATTCAAGGAATCACTGGGCAATGGTAGCCTAATATATTGACGCTAGGCTGAAGATCTAGTTAGAATATGAGAGGTTAGCTGCACAATGAATAATCTATATTAATAAAATGCTAATTTCATAAGAGGACATCACTAAAAACTTTCGTTACAATGCATCAATTTCAACCAAATTTTCAACATTTATGTAAAACGAGATGGAGCAGGTTTTGCTTAACATCAAAATATTTTTCCCTAACATTAACATGCGTAACTTAGCTGTTATCGATTAAATACAAAAAAAAATCAACAGAGTTAATTTTATTTATATATAAATACAAAAAAAAAATTCAGCAATTCATTCAACTCAATCTAAAAAAATATTCAAAACAAGCAATTTTAAGATAACACCATATGTAAAACAGTCGGCCAAGAAAACAACAACGACTTTTAATAATTAAAACTAATCTTTAACATCGTTTATTATACTTCATAATATATAATATTCGTTAGGCAAACTTTCACTCGGATAAATGTAATATAAAAAGCCAACAATGAAAAGTGAATGTAATATAAAAAGCCAACAATGAAGAATGAATGTAAGATAAAAAGCCAACAATGAAGAGTGAATGTAATATAAAAAGCCAACAATGAATAGTAAATGTAATATAAAAAGCCAACAATGAAGAATGAATGTAAGATAAAAAGCCAACAATGAATAGTAAATATAATATAAAAAGCCAACAATGAAGAATGAATGTAAGATGAAAAGCCAACAATGAAGAGTAAATATAATATAAAAAGCCAACAATGAAGAGTGAATGTAAGATAAAAAGCCAACAATGAAGAGTAAATGTAATATAAAAAGCCAACAGAGTGAATGTAAGATAAAAAGCCAACAATGAAGAGTGAATGTAATATAAAAAGCCAACAATGAAGAATGAATGTAAGATAAAAAGCCAACAATGAAGAGTGAATGTAATATAAAAAGCCAACAATGAAGAATGAATGTAAGATAAAAAGCCAACAATGAAGAATGAATCTATCTATATATATAAAATTGAATGTCTGTCTGTCTGTTTGTCTGCACTCTATAGATTCAAAAACCATACATCCAATCGCCGTGAAATTTTGGGATATTATTAGGTATATCACCGGGAAGGTTTTTGAAAAATAATTTCCTGAATATCTTGAATATCCTTAGAGTTATTTGCAGATTTGTAGATTTAACTCGCAAGCAGCGCCCCCATTGTGACGATGATAACAATATATCGAGAGATTCAAATTTACGAGTTTCAAATTATCAAAATATATCTTTTTTTTTTTAAATAAGTTTTTAGAGAATTGTTTTAACAAATGTTCGCTAGACAAACCTTTACTCGGGTAAAACCCCGGGCGAAGCCGAGTACGTTTTATAAGTTTATAGAGAATTGTTTTAACAAATGTTCGTTAGACAAACATTCACTCGGGTAAAACCCGGGCGAAGCCGGGCACATCCGCTAGTAGATATATAAAGTTTATAGGAAGCTCAGATAAAGAAAGGGAGTTGAAGTAAGGAAATATATTATCATGATAGGTCATGAGAACCAATGTTTAAAGATGATGAATGGTTGAAGTGATGAAAGATGGAAAGATAGCGGAATGTCAAATCTCCCCACCATATCCTCCAAAATGTCCCCAGAATCTAAGTTGCTCCAACTTGGCTATATTTCGACACGCCAGAGATTTAGGGGCATAACCACCCCCATGGGTGCTGTCCGTATCTTCTCGGATTTAATGGCCGGCCGTTCAACAGAGCGATGCCCCTCAAGGAATTAAATAAACGCAATTTTAAAATGTTCTGGAAGATATATACGGGAGGGAGTCAATGTCTTCCAGATGGCCAATGATAATACGCGAGCTTTCCGAAAACACAAGACACGTGTTCTTCAAGTCAGCCTAAAATTATTCAAACGTCTGCGTTATTTAGACTTTTGACGAAATCTAGATGGTTTTACCAATGAGCATTATACGGTCTTTAGTACAAGACATTCCAAATGCACTCTCGATTGTGAGCAAAAGTATTGTGTACAGTTGGGTACGGTGTGTACAGAATTATTATTCGTTTTATGTACTCCTGTAGAAGGGTAGAGATTCCCGAAAGCTTGAGATTGCATGGATGGAATGAAAAGAAACTCATCTATAGAAACCTATGGTAACATCGAAACATAGAGTTTGCTTAATGTATGATATAAACTAGCGATATCCACTGACAACTCTCTATTTAACCAGTTAGCACTTTCTCAAAATTTAATGAAGGATTTCTCTACAGAGTTCATATAACAGGGAAACTCTGATAGGGTAGGATTTTGTAGTCGAATCGCTCCCGAGTAAAGATTATCTAAAAAGTTGGTTTGACTTTCTTGAGTTAAATTTATAAAAGGCATTTTTTGTTTCAGCTAAATCAAGAATAGACTATTTTAACCCCATTGGGTTGTTAGAAGGTCTACTGTATAAGCCCTACCCCAGCGACACTAGTAGTTCTACTAATACAGTATACGGAGAAGTTGACACAATAGAGTATATCCCGAAATTGCCAAAATTTCAAATACAGAAAAGTGGGTGAAATGGCAACATGGTGAAATGAGTAGCGCACGGCCATAGAAGGTGGAGCTGGGAGAAGCAAACAGCCAGGGTGAGGTGGTCGCCTAACTAGAATTGACGCGGGAGATGAGGCAACAAGGCCGAGCGGTGGCATTATCTCCGCCGTCGAGGTGCGGTTATCTCTCTCTCTCGTCATTGTACTGGTCGTGTTGGAACTGCGGCATACTGTTGTGTGTTAATTGTAGCACAGTGTTGTGTTGTAACTGTAGCACAGTGTTGTGTTGCAACTGTAGCACACTGTTGTATTTCCAAATGTAGCATACTGTTGTGTGTTAATTATAGCACAGTGTTGTGTTGTAACTGTAGCACACTGTTGTGTTGTAACTGTAGCACAGAGTTGTGTTGGAACTGTAGCACACTGTTGTATTTCCAAATGTAGCACACTGTTGTGTGTTAATTGTAGCACAAAGTTGTGTTGGAACTGTAGCACACTGTTGTATTTCCAAATGTAGCACACTGTTGTGTGTTAATTGTAGCACAAAGTTGTGTTGGAACTGTAGCACACTGTTGTATTTCCAAATGTAGCACACTGTTGTGTTGTAACTGTAGCACAGAGTTGTGTTGCAACTGTAGCACACTGTTGTATTTCCAAATGTAGCACACTGTTGTGTGTTAATTGTAGCACAGAGTTGTGTTGGAACTGTAGCACACTGTTGTATTTCCAAATGTAGCACACTGTTGTGTGTTAATTGTAGCACAGAGTTGTGTTGGAACTGTAGCACACTGTTGTATTTCCAAATGTAGCACACTGTTGTGTGTTAATTGTAGCACAGAGTTGTGTTGCAACTGTAGCACAGTATCGTGTTGGAACTGTAGCACAGTGTTGTGTTTAAACAGTTGACTGTAGCAATGTTTTAACTGCTGATTATCAATATTGTGTTCAAAATGTTTCTGCACACATCATTGAAGCAGTGATGTACTGTGGGATGCTGCAGCACCGACGCGTACATCTGTATTCTTGTGCAGCTTTATTCAGCGAAATAGCTTATACAAACGGACTATAAAATCTGTATTGGCCAAAGATTTATTTTTAACTGAGAAATTACATTGGTTGATTCTCATAGGAATAAGATTATAAAGAGGGAAAATAAAAATCCAAAGGTTTATATAGGTTGATATTCGCTCACACTCATTAGGAACCATTAGTGAATTGCACTTGAAGCCTAAACCTTTCAAGTTGTCAAACAAACCATGTGCAGAATGTGTGTTCTGTTAACTTACACATTGCTTTACCTTTTTGGGGGGCAAAAAGACAAGCTCTACTATGTGTAGTGTGTCAAAGATTGTGTCGTAGTATGCTTGTGACACGACATCAAATGCAATATCTGCTATTAAACATTCGGAATTTAAAAATGCACGTGAAATCTAGATGGGGGAGAAATGTGATGTAGGCCGTTGGCGGCGAGGTCATACCTCCGTGCGGGCGGGCGGCCGTAGGGAAGTAGAGCGTTGCCGGTGTTCCAGCCGGAGTACAGTAGCTGGCGACACAGCAATATCTAACGTCACATCTGGGGTGTACTGGTCACCGTGCACAACTTGGGACGTTGTCTAACGTCACATCTGGGGTGTACTGATCACCGTGCACAACTTGGGACGTTGTCTATAATGTCACATCTGGGGTGTACTGGTCACCCTGCACAACTTGGGACGTTGTCTAACGTCACATCTGGGGTGTACTGGTCACCGTGCACAACTTGGGACGTTGTCTAACGTCACATCTGGGGTGTACTGATCACCGTGCACAACTTAGGACGTTGTCTAACGTCACATCTGGGGTGTACTGGTCACCGTGCACAACTTGGGACGTTGTCTAACGTCACATCTGGGGTGTACTGATCACCGTGCACAACTTGGGACGTTGTCTATAACGTCACATCTGGGGTGTACTGGTCACCGTGCACAACTTGGGACGTTGTCTAACGTCACATCTGGGGTGTACTGGTCACCGTGCACAACTTGGGACGTTGTCTAACGTCACATCTGGGGTGTACTGATCACCGTGCACAACTTGGGACGTTGTCTATAACGTCACATCTGGGGTGTACTGGTCACCGTGCACAACTTGGGACGTTGTCTAACGTCTAGGGTGTAGTGTGTACTGGTCACCGTGCACAACTTGGGACGTTGTCTAACGTCTAGGGTGTAGTGTGTACTGGTCACCGTGCACAACTTGGGACGTTGTCTAACGTCTAGGGTGTAGTGTGTACTGGTCACCGTGCACAACTTGGGACGTTGTCTAACGTCTAGGGTGTAGTGTGTACTGGTCACCGTGCACAACTTGGGACGTTGTCTAACGTCTAGGGTGTAGTGTGTACTGGTCACCGTGCACAACTTGGGACGTTGTCTAACGTCACATCTGGGGTGTACTGGTCACCGTGCACAACTTGGGAGATTGTTCTAACAGTCTTCAATAATATTTAGCTGCACAGTTCGTGATGGCGCACAAAGTTTGTCCTTTATCACACAGGCAACATCACCTAATATCTGATAATACAGTATATACAGGACTCTTGTCTTTAAAATGGAGCAACTGTTGAAAAGACGTGACATGGAACAAGGTTATCACATCACACAGTATCTAACGGAAAAACATCAGCGGAACGTAGCACAGGGCTTGTCTTTCAAACACAACATCGATGTTTCGTCAACAGATATACAGGAGAGAGGTTTCATACCTACCAGATCCCTTAACCGTCAGAATACTTTTGTGAAATGTAAAAGTTGGTGTTGTGGACATTGATTAGAAAGATGCAAACATCCAGGTGGATGGCCTGGAAGAAGGAACAAAGGATCGCGCTGGGAACAACAGACGCCCGCCGCTTGCACACGTCGCCGATGACGTCATCGCCATGTCGTCTGTGGTTCCAGCAGCGTCCTCCAGGTTTCCAATGATAGGTTTCCGCAGGCCATGTTGTCCTATGGCGCGAATTTACATGTCGGTTCTTACAGCTTTGATAATGTACGCCCACCAAGTGAGATTAGACTATAAGTTTCTTCCTTATTTACATCAGAGGTGATGACGGATGGTGAAGCCGTCGTTTTTGCAAACCAATATCTGAGTTCGAAACCCGCATCAAAGTTTTTTTAAAAAGTGTTTTCTTGTTTTTTCTCCTCATATTCTTTCTACAAGTTCAACCAACTGGAGAGTGCCTTTTAATTTTCATATGTGATCCCAAATTTGATCATTTTTACTTGGTTCCCGACGTTCTTCAGGATTTAAAAAATTATCTCTCCCGAAAAAGTATTTAACTAGCTTTCTAACCAAAAGGGAAATATTTCCACATTAAAATTATCTCTGGAAAAAAAGAAAGGTACCTCTCCCGTCAAAACAAAGGCAAATTCTATGCGCCATCTATAAACCACCGAAAATTGACAAAACACAACACCAACTTTGGCAAATTCAGAATACCCAACTGGAGACCATGGCTTTAGGCCGTGATCCTCATCACTCCTGTTCTGAGTTTGTTAAATCTATTGCTTGGAATTTCTCAACCAACCCGAGTCTGGTAGTTTTCAGAGACGGTCTATAGGCGGCGCTTAGTTTTTACGCATTTCTTTTTGACGAGAGAAGGGGTCTTTCTATTTTTCCATCATTTTCCTGCAGGAAAAAAATTCTATCTTAAAAAAAAAACTGATTGTATAAAAAGTATACACTCATCGATAAAATTTAAAGAAGTTTTATTTTTTAGCATGTATATCGGTATTCAGACAATAACTTTAAAATATATTTGATACACCGTCACTCCCTTAGACACGCGAAATGACCAAGTGTGAACAAAATTGCCTCTGTCTCTTTAAAAAAAAAAAAAAAAAACAGAAGACCGGCGACAAAATTTACACTTCCTTAAGTTTTGTGTGTCCATGAGTGTATTACAATAGTTAAACTAAACACCAATTTTACTTATTAAAAAACAAAGTGTAGAACATATATATAATAAATGGGTCGTCTAGTGAAACCTCTGGTAGAATTCACAAATGAAAAACCAGAAAGAAGCTCTTTAAATATTCCCCATCTTCGGTTCAGTGCTTTTATTAAAATATTCCTTTCATAAAAGCAATATTGGAAATATAACTAACAGTGATATGTTTACATTTTTGACTGAAGAGTGGTTATATAGGGAATGCGGTGATTTTCTGTATAAACGTTTTAACCTAAAAGGAAATAAGATCTGCTGGTATCCAGTGAATTGACGACGGAAGAAACAATATTGAAAGTGGAATGTTGACAATCTAAATTCCATTTCGGGGGACGCTAAATTGACAGCGTGGGGCGGTACAAATGATATTGTAGCAGAGGATATATCAATTTGTTGGAGTGTCTTCTGCTCGGTGATATGGCTGGTACGGTGAACTCCATGGCTATCGTTTGGTCGCGTTCAATCAAAACTATCTAGAGACACTTTATTCTTAATACAATATAATGTGGCTATGCTTATAGAACAACATTTAACAAGTTTTACCTCAAATATTTCTTTTTACAGAACGAAAAATCGTAATATTTATTATTTAAGGAGAAATAACGATTATTCCTATCCTTAGGGATGAAGTATGAAAGGATGAATTGTAAAGAGTAATGATGAACGGAAAAATAAAAGTGTCTAGGGATTTTTCCATTCATCATTAACTCTTGATAATTAATCCTTTCATACTTCATCCCTAAGGATAAGAATAGTCGTTATTTCTCCTTAAATAATGAATATTACGATTTTTCGTTCTGAAAAAAGAAACATTTGCGGTAAAACTTGCTGAATGTCACACTTTATTCTTATTTATAAAACCACCTCCTGATCGTGCGTCTAAAAGTTTCTGATAATTTGTGCCATCTGTCGGAATAAATATCAACTATCGTAAATATTGAGGCTGCCTGGCCGGCATTCATATTTCTTGAAAATAAAGATACTTCGGCCAGTAAATCTTTTTATTACCTCGACGTTTCGACAAACTATTTACGATAATCAAGACCAATTTTGGTCTCGAGGTATTCAAGATGGCAAGGCAACTAGAGTATCCTGACGAGGACAAAAGATTTTTGTCGAAACGTCGAGGTAATAAAAAGATTTACTGGCCGAAGAGAGAGAGTATCTTTATTTTCAATAAATATCAACTAGTTGGTTGCATTAAGCCATCAATAACTTTTTGTAACACGATCAGAATATACCTTTTTTCTTAATTTAACCATCTGATACTAATACAATTTCACTTTTATTTTATTTTGTTTGAATAAAAGCGTTGCAACAACGAACACACAACCAAGGAGTCTGCCATGGAAAAATAGTTTTAAAAAACTGCAAATACAAGCTTCAAATAGGTTAGGTTAATATTAGTTTGATGAATCATAGTTCTATTTGTGCATATTTAGCATATAATTTTGTCAATTCTAATTTCTTCCTCTTTTTTTCCCCACTTCCTTGCGTGTCATCCTTGCGCAGGGGCCATGATAATCTTCTCTGTTTAGTTCCTATTGTAGTATATGTACCGCCGAACAAGCGTGTACAGGAAGAATCTGCATATAAGATTAAAGGTGTTGTTAAATATATTGGTTTTGACTAAATAGAAGTTTGATTATTCCAGAAGATCTAGGAATGCAGGATAGCTATGATATTGAAGTGAGTAATTTGTCAAATATCGGTAAATAAAATTGTATATATGGGTCATACTTGCAGGATATAAGCACCTAGGTCTATTTAAAAAGGTAATTTTAATATTTTCACCGATTGAGCCAAAGGTATCGGTAAAAAAAAATTGTATATATGGAACACCTACTTGCAGGATAAGAACCTAGGTGTGTTTAAAGAGGTAATTTTAATATTTCACCGATTGAGCCAAAGAGATCGATGATACGTCCGACCGATCGAACCCTTCCTTCCTTCAATGAACGTCGCCACCGTGGTGGTGGAATCAGACGATTGCTGCCAGCGCATGCGCACAACACCGCCAAGCCACGACGTTATGCCCAACACGCTGCTCTTCACCAAGTATAAAAACAAAGTAAAAAATCTACTGAATAATATAGAGGAAAACGACAAAATAAGTTACTTCATACATCATCTTTTATCCCTATACTTTTTGCAAATAAAAATAATATCAAACGATTATAAACATTTTCTAGCATAAAATTTAACCTTATAAACATATAAGTAATTACATATTTTAATGCTTTTCACAATCATTCAGTAATCATTTGTAGTAATTGTTGTAGAATTTAGATTTTAAGTTAGTTTGTACTTTAAAGTCTGTTGAAACCTGTCCTTAAAACACACGAACATCTGAGAGAAAATTTAAAAGTGAAAAAAAGGAAGTCCTTTCAGTGTATTTACATAAAGGTGATCTGAAAACTGAAACTTTTGAGATTTCCGGGAATTTATTATTACTTGCGTTTTTGAATCACAAAGTTTCTTTAGAAATTAATGTAAAGTTAAAAAAAAAAAAAAACCTTACAAAGTTTCTTTAGAAATTAATATGAAGTTTTGAAAAACTTGATATTTATATTCGCAATCACATAGTGTGTGTTCGTTATTGGGACTCTTTATCTTATTTGAATTTCTCCGAGAGAATATTGATAATAAATGAACTATAATTGGATCTGTTCATTGAGAGAAATAAGGAAGCGTAGCAAGAAAACTGCAATGTGGCACATAATCCTAACGCTACCACAAAATAACAATAGGAACATTTCTATTATTTTATAATACAGTTAAACCTGTCTATAGCTGCCCCTCTAAATAGCGTCTCCCTCTCTATAGCGCCCGATTTTAAATACGTAGTACGATGCGATTTACATTAAAAGTGACCTGTCTATAGCACCCTATTTTGGTGAGTCCCAAGAGGGGGCGTTAAAGACAGGTTTAACTGTATTAAAAGATTGATGTAAGATTAGGAAGAGAAAAGGCTGGCGAGATGTAGAATAAGTGGGATGGGTACGTAATAATTAGTGTCGCTCCGGGGGCATTCAACCCTCAGGTCGGCCTGTATGGATTGAGGTGATATATCATGATTTAGTGCCGTGCTGTATCTTTTCCACTAGTAGACCAATGTAGAGGGAACATAGAGTAGGGAAAGATGGGTAGGTCAAGATATCGGAGGACGTACGATGTTAGCCACGGACGGTGAGCGGGCGGGCGGCTGAGTCATCCGTCGCTGCTGGTCCGGGCGGCATTTCCCTTTTTGACTCACCGCCCGGGGCTGAGATCCCTCAAGGTTACCACGTGGCCCCTCCTTCCTTCCCCAAGTACTGACCGAGCCCAGGGTTGTTTCGGTAGGTAGATTCCTTCTTCGTCAATACAGTTCGAGATAACACCCGGAAAGTCTCACGAAACTATAGTCCAAGTCGTTCTAATGATGACCTAAATAGTGGCCGTAGACATACATCCACGGGTGTCTCCAGACTGATTTGAAATTGGACAGCCCTCTATATACCCTAAATTGAAGCTTAAATACCTAATTGGTGTGAAATAGCATATCGCCTACCATCTAGCAATCCAAAATTGAAAATACATTTTTGAAAGCACGCATCTTCTCCAAAAAAAAAAAAAAAAATCTGTTAACCTTTATCAAAACCCATTTTCTCATTTGTTTGTTCGTTTGAAACTAAGAAATTTGAAGGTATCACGACTTCTAATAAGTATGCAAAATTGTTGTATCTAAATTTTATGGATGATATTATGTTTGGGACTTAGATATAAAACTTAAAAGTACATTTTCACTAAATATATTACTTTTATTCGTGTGTATGTAGCCGTCATACTTTTCATAAATAATCATTTATCAAAAAAAACATTCCTTAATATTGGCCTACTTTATAAGACACCATAGCCTTATTTTACAATATTAGAGCAGTTTGTAGGCTGAATTGATGAAACCTTTGGGATGGTTCACCATTGATAAGACAAGTTCTTTCTGTAATTCACCCCCTCCCAATACAGAAGGTTCTGTTGAAAGGAACAAATTGTCCAATTGAAAAAAAAAGTGTGTTCAAATAATTTCAATTTCAACATTTAATTAAAAGAAAACGAACTTGTTGATGGAAATTCTATTGAATTAAAGGCGGGAGATGACGCAAGAAAGCGTTCGTGTGGTTTTTCATTATTATTACTTTTTTTTAGAATTCTTTGAGCGTTGCTGACTAAAGGCCATAAATAGTATAGGAGAATATTTTATAGAGATTCAGACTACATTGCCCTCTATTTCTATTGACTTCCTTCCATTAAACCATTTAGTCATCACTTTGTGATATCATCCATCCTTCATAGCTTTAGCTTCAGAGATTCCTACGAAAGCTCAACTTGTAGGATATATATTCAGGAAAGAAGTAATAATACCTTAATGGTAATATGATATTTATATATACAGAAAAAATTACAATACATTATAATTATCAATATAATCATATCAATCTATATTAATAAAATGCAAATTTCATAAGTGGTGTTCGCTAAAAACTTTCGTTACAATGCATCAATTTCGACCAAATTTTCAACATTTATGTAAAACGAGATGGAGCAGGTTTTGCTTAACATCAAAATATTTTTCCTAACTTTAACATGCGTAACTTCGCTGTTATCGATTAAATACAAAAAAAATAATCAACAGAGTTAATTTTATTTATATATAAATACAAAAAAAAAATTCAGCAATTCATTCAACTCAATCTAAAAAAATATTCAAAACAAGCAATTTTAAGATAACACAATATGTAAAACAGTCGGCCAAGAAAACAACAACGATATTACATCTTTCTCACATATTCACACACAATCTTGATTAATAATTAAAACTAATCTTTAACATTGTTTATTATACTTCATAATATATAATATTCGTTAGGCAAACTTTCACTCGGATAAAACCCGGGCGAAGCCGGGTACACATCCGCTAGTATAATATATAATCAAGCTAATAGGATTATAATAATAAGTGTCATTAGTTTTATTAGAAATCATTTCGTTCTCTTTGTTTTTCTTATAAAGATCGTATAAGACATATACAGCTTGAATCAAATAGATATATTCAGAAATGTAAACGATGTATATAGGCTCTATAGTTATATAATATATTTATATATTGTTGCGTCGTTGCTGTGTCAAGGATGGTCTTACGCGGGATAGGTAAGGATCTCTGTTCGACTCTTCTTTATTTACCTTCGTTGCTTTCTTTTTTTTTTTTGGTGCCCGGGTGCCCTCGCGTCACACACTTGCCCTAAAGAAGCTTCACCCGGACGACGGCAGGAAGTCGTCCAAGGAGGTCACACGCATGCCCCCCTCCACGCTCCAGGAGGAGGGCGATACTCTAGGCACCGCATTTACCTTCGTGCATTTTATATATGGTGAACAAGCTAGTAACATAGAGGGAGTATCATCCAACAACTGCCGTCAACCAGGGATTTCACTGCTGTCTAGATGGGCTTCCTGATTGGTCCGTCCGCCTCCCCCGGTCCACAGGTGGTGCATGGTTTTAACATCCTATGGACGCTGTCATAACAATATGAATATATTTGAGTCCTGGGTTTTCCACATCTTTCCCATAACTTACAAGTATCTTTACAGATCCAGGTACGCCCTTTTTCTCCCATCCATATTTCCAATTTTTTTTTTTATTTTTTTTTTATTCTTTTTATTTTTTTATTCTTTCTTATAATCTGTATATATTTACCATATGTATATAATCTTTCTCCATTTTTTATTTCCCACTTTCATAGGTTTCTCCGTTTTGTAACCCCAAGAAGAATCCTCTGTAAGACCTGTGTGTCTTAATAAAGGCTTTTGTGTGTGTGTGTGTGTGTGTGTGTGGTACGCCCTTTTATATAATCTTACAAGTATCTGTTTATAAAAAGGAAAGCAAGAGAATGTTTATAACCTATAATGCCTATATATCAAAATAATTATGGCTAAATATGTACATATAACTTTGTATGTTCCAATTTTTCTCCCTCTTTTATCACCCATTTTCTGTATCTCTCAAGAGAATCTTTATAAAGGAATGGAGGTATTGATTGATTGAATCAATAGATCATACAGAAATCTCCGAGCCCGTAAGAAGTCTTCAGTTTCGTGAAATAAGCTATGACAATCCTAAACCCTCCCCAGGTTACTTACTACCTCTGTTAACTTACAAACCCAACTTACTTCGTTCATATGGCACAATTACTATGCTCCTAGCCTTTGGTAACATTGATACTCCAATTTGTCTTTCTCCTTCTTATGGTTGTAACGGGTCTTCATTGAAAACTTTTACATTATTTTCTTTCTAGGAAGGATTCTATTGTGTGAATGTGTCAAATTAAGAAAATTTTCAATTTGAAATTTTGGATTTTTAAAAATTTTCTACCATTTTGAATTCTTGAGGACTTTTTAGGGAGAAACTTTAAGAGTTAAAATTTATTAATTTTCTAAATTTACCACCCACGGAGATTTGTCACTGTGTGTGTGCTGTTAGATTTATATGTTCTTATATTTAATAAACATAAAACATTTTAACATATTTTATTGGAAGTAGACCCATATAAATACACCCATACCCAAATAGACCCATAAATTGTTCACAAATATGCTATGTTTATATTCTATAGGTGCAATAAAAATAATGATAAACATGCTAACACACATGGACATTTCTCTAAAATATTTATCAATAAATTCGATAACTAACATCACCATACACACGGAGTGAGAGAATGATGAATTAATTCGCAGATATCACGAAAGTCCTTCAGTTTACATTTCTTCGGGAAAAAAATCTCGCGAATCACAAAGAAAGCCACGCGATTTCTAATGGAATTTTGTAAAAATCGAAGCGGTCCTAGATTGATGCGGGCTATATCGTAAATCTTCAATCCTCAGATCGGTTCATGGTAATTGTGTCGAAGTCCTTGAATCGAATCCAAAAGTTTGCAAAGAGGTGCTTGACATCTAGAGTATGAGAGTTGATTAAACATAGGAGACGCCATCTACATTCAGGAAATTAAACCATCCTTTACTGCAGTGGAAATTGGATATCGTGCTAAAATAGTTCCATTTCTTGTCTTCGTGTCTATTTAACAGGACATCGGCTTTTTCTTTCTAACTTTCCAATTGGCCAAATTTCTCCCAATGATAAAAAAGCATTCTCTCAGCTTTCTCAATCTTCAATCTAGGATTGACGTACCGTACCATAATAGTCCATCCATTTGTTCATCCTTCAATAGGTTCTTAATATCAATTAATTTAAACCTCCTGGATATTAATCAAGCAAATGCTACAGGTTTTTGGAGATGTGTTTCTTTATCCTTATTAAACGTAATCTTGAGTTTTCGGGCATCTTTTCCCTTCTACAGCAGTACATAGAAACTACATATGTACTCCTGTAAAAGGGCAGAGATGCCTGAAAGCTCGAGATTAGGGTTTAATAAGGTTAAAAAAACTCATCTCCAGAAACCTGTAGCATTTGCTTGATTAATAGGTTTTTATTTATTCATATACCATCATTATAAACAATACTTAAAATTATACCGCATAAGTTTCTTTTCTATGAAAAATCAATATTTATTTCAAAGAGAAATATTTACTATTTCTAACTTTTTGAATGAAGTATGAGAGGGAGAAAATATGAAGAGTAATGACGAACGGGAAAAATAAAAGTGTCCAGGGGCGGGAATTTTATTTTTCCCGTTCGTCATTACTCTTCATATTTTCACCCTCTCATACTTCATTCAAAAAAGTTAGAAATAGTAAATATTTCTCTTTGAAATAATATTGATTTTTTATAGAAAAGAAACTTATGCGGTATAATTTTAAGTATTGTTTATAATCACACGCCGCAGTCCTTTATAATACCATCATTATGTTCATCAAATCAATATCCTTTTAACCGGTATTTGTCCTCCAGAGCTGTTCTCTAATCTGTCAAAGATCATATATCCTCATATAAATTACACGTTTATTAGAGGTGGAAATAGGAAGGTTATTTCTGGAACTGGGGGAAGTCAAGTGCGGGATCTTCAAGGACAACGTTAAAAAATGTCAGTTAATTGCGTACCAAGGTGTAAAAAGAACTTCTTCACAGATTAGCAGAGGAGAAATGTGGCGGGGGATACCTTTTAGGGCGAGAATACTTGGTGGCTCCACAGGCTACTTGCTCCATTTGATGATGTCCCGTTACCATCACAATCCTCCTTGGAATTTAACCGGCCTTTCCTCAACTCAAGGTGTGTCTCTCTCGTCAAATATTGCATTCTATATTCAATCAATACCTTTACTAAGACACCATTTAGATCAATGTGATCTGGAAGTATATTAAAATTGATTTACAAAATTTGAAAGGCAATTTGGAAATTTGTCCATTTCCGGCCGCCCTGACAACCCAGCAGTCTGAAAATTTGTCAACTTGCATTGTCATCGGGTTCTGAAAAGTGTACCAAACCTTCCTACGTGCTCTAGAATTATATTAAAAATTGATTACAAGATTTGTGGACAGACAGAAAATCAAGTTAAATAAAAGGTTTTAAAAAGAGGGTACAAAGCGCCACACCCTTGTATCTCTCTCTAACAAGGCCACCGCCTGCCTTGTATGTGCTCAGGGCGAGATTTCTTGCGGTGCCTCCATCTCCCCTTTACCCCTTATTTTCCAAATCTTGCCACAATTGACGCAACATTAAAAACAATATAATAGGGAGTTTTAAAATTTTAGTGTCCTTATATGCTCCAATGGCCCCTGATTCTTGCAAAAGTCCAACCCCACCAGCGAGTGCTAGTAAACAAACGGGGCTCTGGAACATTTGTAAGTGCAAAGTCGAACTGCTTTTCACATGTGTAGATATGTGGTGCACTTACAGTAAAAGCAGTCGCCTACGTCTATCCATGATTATCATGGCCTGTACCACGTGTACTAGGGATAAGCAAAAAAAAAAGTGTCCTTATAATTATTTGTCACTTAGTGTGACCCTTCTTGCGGCGGCACCTTGTCTGATTAAGTACCTCCTGGGGCATGTTTCCATTTAAAAAATAATTCTAAAAATACGTATAATATAGCGCTGAAATTATGCACAATAATTCGGAAAAATGTGTCCATACCGACTAGCACAGATCTAATGTCTTGTCTGGAGGAGGACTCTCTCAAGGTGGGGAAACCTTCCTTGCTGAAGAAATTTATACACATACACAACTATATATATTTCCCTACATTTTATCTACCCTTTATTTACTATCTTATTATATATTTTTTCCACCTTTGTAACAATTGATTAGAAAAATCAATAAAATTGTTTATATTGTCAAAGAAAATTGTCTAATGTAGAAATTCTCCTCAATAGGTAGTAGGGGTATCATGTCGTTCAAAACCTAGTTTATGGCTGAGAAGTTTATTTCTATCCTGATAAGGACAAAAGCATTTTGTCGAAAGGTCAATGAAATAGATTTGATTTCTGGCTTAAATTTTCTTATTTGTATGATATACGAATGTCGGGGCCAAGCAACCTCTAGCTTCAAAGCTTCAAAATATATATTATCCCTAGTAGACGTGATAAAGACCATGATAATCATGGTGGAGCTTCAAAATAAACTACTATTTATTTATTATCAAATCAGACGCGATAACCCCACAAGGGATGCTTGCGTCAAGAAACAACACTAAATTCACACACAAAAGCCTTTATTAAGGCACACAGGTCTTACAGAGGATTCTCCTTGGGGTTACAAGACGGAGAAACCTATGAAAGTGGGAAATATACAAAGGGGTAAAAATGGAGAAAGATTATATACACATGGTAAATATATACAGATTATTATTTGAATAATCCTATGGAAAATAAGAAAAAAAATGGAAATATGGATGGAAGAAGTGGAGAGCGAAAAGAGGAAAGAAAACAGGTATTTACCTATGGAACATACATATAATGGAACAAGTCAATTTAAGCTCTTCTGCTCACACAGCACAGGTGGAACAACACTAAATTCAGATACTATATTACATAAACAATTGAATAATTACAAGGTTTGAGTAGAGTTTAAAGAAGAAAATAAAGGAAAGTAAAATCATGCTTGAATTTACAACCAACTAATGAAATAAACAAATATACCTAGTTATTCTATATACAGTTACGAGCGTCATCATCTCTGTCACCGTTTGCTTTTTTTTTTTTTGGAATGGCGCTCTCCTATTGGTTGGCTACGATCACGTGGCTACGATGGCGCCGCCACTACGCGAGACACTTTGTTTTTGACTTTGCCCCCCCCCCCCCCCTCCCCCCCACACTCGCTTTTTGGTTTTTGTAACTATTGTGTTGAAGCGGGTCGCTCCTTAAATAAATGCTTATATTAGTTAATAACTAAATGGAATCCTCTCTTTCTTTTTCCCAGTAAGAAACGCCTACGGAAGCCAACAGTACATAGACAGATAAAGCACATAGGCTATAGTTATTAACGAATATATGCATTTATTTAAGGCGCCAATTTATAATTGTAACAAATAGTATTTGAATCAAAACATTCAATCGGGTAAAACACGGGCGTTGCCCGGGTCATTCGGCTAGTAGGTTATATAATAAACTACTATAGTAACATTTTCCTCCTATAAATGTTCTTTAGCTAATGCCTATAAATGGTTATAAAAGGCTAAAGAATTCCATGTATTATTCATATAAAACAACAACTTATTAATGAAGATATCCAACTGGCGTTATAAGGGTGAACAGCTTGCTTGCTACATGATGTTTTAGAAGCTATGGTTCCTGGAAGAGTCTGGATAAGAATACCAATGACTGACATGATCTAATGGTTGAACAAATTGTCAAATAAAATAACTAACCAAACACAGAGAATAGAGAGGCTATTGTCTATAGTACCACACAACATACAGAATTCTAGGAGAGAATAAAAATATAATTTTTACAAGAGATCATCTATCTTTCTAAAAATATTGCAATCCCCAAAATTCAACATTCACATTTCTGAGAATTCGAAACTATTATAGACGCGTATGATTCTTTTAAAAATTAATTTTCCACTCCCTTTACTGCAATGAAAATTTTAATGGGAGAGGGCCTGGCTCATCAGTGGTAAACCCTTCCAGTGGTTTCGCCAGTTTAATCTACCATACCGCTGTATCATATTCACATTAAAAAAATAATAATAAAAAAACGACACATCCAAGATGTGCCTTTTTTATTTGAAGATAATTTTTATCTCACAAAATGCAATTACGGTGTGTGTGTATATATGAAAGATATTAGGAACCACTGGGATGTGTATATACGAATATATGCAAATTGAAAACACATAGCAACAGATTCGCTGGCGTAGCAAAGAATTGGAAGAACCAGGAAGTCCAGTTGCATAACTTGTCACAGAGCCCTTTATCGCTTCAAGATATCAAAAAGTACTGGAAATATATTTGGGTCTATAAAAATAAGATAAAGCTCCTAATCCTTGTTCTTAAAGCATCTTCTCTTATGGTAGAAGTTGTAGAAGCAAACGTTTCCTAGAGAGGTAAATCGATTTTCAAGATTTGGGTTGGAACCAGCGCTATGTTAAAAATAGTTACAACATTTCTAAAAATGTATTTTAAATATTGATATGTGGCAGAGATAATTTGCTCTATCAGAAACAAAATGTTCCAGAACCTATGTTAAAACTTAAAATGTTCCAATTAGATCAAATACACTTACCCCACTCGATTTTTTTCCCCGAAATATTTTAGCTACTAATTCAAAGGTTTTCCTTGCTTGTTTTATTCTCCACAGAGGTGTGAAATGATGATCACCTATCAATAACAGATTAAAGAAATATCTTTGAAGGAGAATTGTTACTTCGGTGTTTTACTATGTTAAAGGTTTAAGTTTAAAAAAACAGTTTGATTGTCAGTCATGCAAACAAGAAAGACAGTTCAACCCATTATCAACGACTGTACACCAGATGGGCACATAAAGACAAAACGGTTTGTTGTCTTTTTCAAGAACTGCCATACGTCAAGGTCGAGCGTCGACCTTGACGGAACAATACTCTGGAATTTCACCGCTTCCATCGATACACCCCTCCAGTTAGCCCCTGAAGTTTTACACATCATTAGACCGACCCAATCTTAAATCAACCTTTAAAGAGAATCCACACCTCCAAGAGACACCAAAAATAGTTATGTTTTTAAATCTATCATTACGGGAGGTACTGAGATTTTTCAGATTTTTCCAAAAAGATCTGAATGACTTATTTGGATCACAAAAAATACGGTTACATACTACTATTACACTACATATTACTTTATATAAAAAAAGAGCGTACCTAGATGTGTAAAGAAAAAACTTTTTTTTTTCTCAAAATATTTCGAGAGATTTGCTCCCTCTTTATCAATTTATTGCACAGTAAACTAAATTTACAAATTTTTGTAGATCACATGAAAACAACTTTGTCATTGGTCAAAACTTATTTAATGGATCGCCTTTTGTCTCAAAACTACATATTACTGTTACCTAACTATATGGCCTTGTAGTAAACCCAGCAACAATGGCCTTACATGTACCTATTTATTCACCCAATGCTATATCTACTACTGTGGTATAGTTTTGGAAGGGGTACAAAACGCATATGGAGAAGAGTTTGGATTGGATGGGGAAATTCTATGGAGAAATAAAGTGAAGCATTCCTTTAATTTTATCTTTTTTTTTTTTTCTTCCACGGATTTACCCTTTCAAATCTGTTTATGAGCTCAATTATCTTAATTATAATGTATAAATTTCATTATCTCAATATTGATTGTGATTAGCTTTTGCTTTCTCATCTTCATTTGCGGTGAATCCGTAGTAAATCCAGGTATAATAAATTTCCTTTCCTAAAATTTACCTAGATTAATCTATTTATTAGCTTGATTGTCTTCATATAATTTTTCCTGTATATAAATATCATATTACTATTAAGGTACTATTGCTCTTTTCCTGCATGTATCCTACATTTCTGCTTGGAGAATCTGTATAAGACTAAAAGGCCTTAATAAAGCTTTTTGTTGTTGTTGAAATAAAGAGAAGAACTCAAGCAGAGATATCTCGCCCTTCAACGGGCAAAACGTGGTGGTATTCTTCACTATTGTTCTATAAGATCATGATTGAACACTGTGTGTTCAGGAATTTCTATTCTCCTGTTGATACTGTTCTTATCTTTAAGTATTAGGGATTCTAGAGTCAACACCTTTCTGATACGGTAGATATATTAATACTGGGGCTGCAAATAACGCGTTAAATATATAACTAATTAAATTTGAATCATATCAGCCAAGTATGGATTTTTATTTCGATTTAAAGCGCTATGTTCCACTAGGGACACTTGCCCTTTAGAGGTAAACTAAACATAGAAAGAATCAGATGTAGGGTTGTCCAGATTGAAAGTCTGGTCAGTATTTGATAGATGCTGATTAATTAGGGATTTAGGATGTTTGTTTTTGATAGTATACTTGTGTTCTTTATTTTTCTCTAGTTTCTATTTATATTTTTTATCTATTGTATTTATTGCAATTTTTCTTTCTTTTTTAATAGAGAAACAGGTCCCACTGAAACTTACTCGAAAACAGATAAAGTAAAGAAGATCAAAGAGTGAAATATATAGTGTAAATATGTATATATAAAACAAATCTCTCTCACAAAGAGGATTGGTAGAGGAGTGGTGCAAATAATCGATTTTCACCAAACATGAACCGGGATCAAATCCCACATTGAGCTTTTTTTTACTTTTCTGCTTCAAATGGTTTTGATTCTTGCATAAATCAATTTCTAATAATGATTATTATGGTCTATACCACGTGTATATGTTATAGATAAGTAAAAAAGATACTGCATATAGTAAATTATACATATGAGTTTCTGTAGCATCGTGGTGACCAATCACAGTGTGGTTAGAAGATGGCCATACACGCACACATACACCTAGTTCACTTATATGACATTGCGCTATCTTCCTCACATTTAGAACATGGAAATGTCAATTATCTGTCCTGGGGGGGGGGGGGGTGTACAATTCTTATATCTTTTAAAACTGCAGACACCATCACTCTGTTTGGTCCGACAAAAAATCATTTAAGTTCTACAAGCAAAAGTAGCTTTTAAATCCACACTTGGTTGATATGTATCAAATGTATGTAAAGCTCATTATCACATAATAAAAATTCTATTAGTTGTGTATTTAACGCGTTATTTGCAACCCCAGTAATATAAGAACACTGGACGTAAAAAATATTGTGGGATTATTTTGCCCTGGGGAAATGTTTTGAAATCTTGGAGATTGGTTCCTAACTTGCTATGGCTTCGGTCGACCAGAGAAACCTTTGGAGAGCTTTTGACATTTTCTTAGGCAATCAATAGCGATATTGTTGTGTCCCGTACGGGTATGGTCTCTGTAGCCTTGGTACAGTGTATGCCTATGGTAGGTCTGGTATACCATAGTCTGTACATTCCTGGCAAAGACTTTAGGGGTAGTATTATATAATACTATATATCGTAATTTAAACAATGTGATATGTAAGAAATAAAGTATGACGTCTTTTCTAGTCGTCTCAAAGTGACACCAGCTTGCCACCGGACACAAACCGGGGGATCCAGAGAGGGACAAAAAGGGCGTTGGTCCGGATGTTGACAGTTAGTTAGGTTACAGTGGATATTTTCGGACAGGGCCCGCTCGGTGTTAGGTCTCACGGCGGCCCTCGTGGCTGCCGTTTTGGCTCCTCTCTGCCCTCGCGGCTTCATGCAGGACGCCGAGCTTTCCTCTGTTAATCCTCAACTTTCCCCTGGTCCTGGTGCCACGTGAGACGTACTAGAGAGCGTCTTTTGATCCCAAACTTTGTCTTCACTGTCCCGTGCGGACTTCCCACTCTGCACGCCTTGCCACTCAACCCCGACTGCTTCCAACTCACTTGTTGGCTTACCCGGGTTTACGACATATATATTATTTTAAAATGCTTATTGTGGATCATATAGTTATATTTTCCAATATTTCGTTTGGCAACTCGCCAAACTTCTTCGGGGAACAAGATTGCTTTGTGATGCTCGCGTATCAATCCCCGAAGAAGTTTGGCGAGTTGCCATACGAAATATTGGAAAATAAAACTATATGATCCAATATAAGCATTTTTAAATAATTTACTACTATAGATTGCTCTATTTTCAAACATATATATATATATGTTGTGATGCGAATGATCCTGTCGACTTAATGTGATGAAGTTTAATCCTGTCGGATGACTGTAGTGTCACATGTTGGTTAGATGCAGTCGTGGTGACCACAATGATCAGAGTGGTTCAGACGTGAATGGGATTGCACTAATGGACGTGGCCACCGCCGTCGAAGGGGTCTGATCTATTCTAGTGTCAGAGAGGGACTGTCTGTAATCCGACTGTTTTTCGGACCGATGGTGTAATCGGTGACCTTTCTCCTGTCTGGCGCCGGCTGTCACTCAATCTAATTTTTATTATTTCGTTTTGTATTAAATGATGGCCAAACTGGTGAATTGAATTGTATCTACAGTTTTGGTTGTTACACTATAACTATATTACATATAAGGAGATATAAGTATATACATATAAAGTATATTAAGTATTGTGCTTACGTTCTGGAGGGCAGCGAGGAACCATGGAAACAACAAAGGTTGTCAAATACAGCCTTCCACTTGATAAGACTAAACTACTAGGATTATGAAGATGATATTTATAACGAAAAATTTGATGGCATCTATGTAAAATAAAGTAACTAAAGTAATCAAACGCGTGAATGCAAATTTAATTAGACAAATTTAAACGAAATGCACAAATTTAAGTAAATAGAATGTATTGTCAAACTCTCTGCTTATAACCATTTATAGGAGTAAAGCAAGTACAAAGTGTAGATATAAAAGTGTGAATAGTTAAGATACTATAATAGCATCATTGAATTCTAAACAATTTATCAAAATGCAAAGCATATCATTCTTCAATTGTAGTATTTTCAACATTTTGTCGTTAAACCAGTAGGTATTCTAAAGAAGCGATATTGTAACATGCCGCTTCATGTTTCAATATTATAACTTTTCTCCGGGTCATATTTCTTTTTAAGACATTCCCAACTCGACGCCTAGTATCTACAAGGTCAGTCCCGTCGTGCCGTGTGAAGCGGTGAGGGGTGCCATAGTATCTACAAGGTCAGTCCCATCGTGCCGTGTGAAGAGGTGGGGGTGCCATAGTGTCTACAAGGTCAGTCCCGTCGTGCCGTGTGAAGAGGTGGGGGTGCCATAGTATCTACAAGGTCAGTCCCGTCGTGCCGTGTGAAGAGGTGGGGGTGCCATAGTATCTACAAGGTCAGTCCCGTCGTGCCGTGTGAAGAGGTGGAGGTGCCATAGTATCTACAAGGTCAGTCCCGTCGTGCCGTGTGAAGAGGTGGGGGTGCCATAGTATCTACAAGGTCAGTCCGTCGTGCCGTGTGAAGAGGTGGGGGTGCCATAGTGTCTACAAGGTCAGTCCCATCGTGCCGTGTGAAGAGGTGGGGGTGCCATAGTGTCTACAAGGTCAGTCCCGTCGTGCCGTGTGAAGAGGTGGGGGTGCCATAGTATCTACAAGGTCAGTCCCGTCGTGCCGTGTGAAGAGGTGGGGGTGCCATAGTATCTACAAGGTCTGTCGTGCCATATGAAGAGGTGGGGGTGTCATAGTATCTACAAGATGAGTCGTGCCGCGTGAAGAGGTGGGGATGCCATAGTATCTACAAGGTCAGTCGTGCCGTGTGAAGAGGTGAGGGGTGCCATAGTATCTACAAGGTCAGCCGTGCCGTTGTGAAGAGGTGGTGGGTAGGTTGTGGTATCCTTATCTGTCGGTATTTGCACGGTGCGCGTTATCTTGGCCGCCGTATATCGCCGCCTGCCTTCCCTGGGCCACATCGCTCCGGAGATATTGACAGCCCCATAGGCTACATCGATGACCTGTAGGTACCGTACATCACCATTATGGCCGTGTGCCTGTCCAAGGCCACATAGAGAGACGGTCACATCATCCTGTAAGTATATCCTATATCGACCATACGGTAGGCCACGCCCCGTTCTAGATGGATTTCTCATGGCATTCTTCACGCTGGCTCGCCATATGGCCTCCTCACAGCCTCCAGGGGGGATAGCCTGACAGCACAATAGGCACGCCGTCGTTGAGTTAGTGGCACTCATTATCTTCCTTCCCCTCTTGGCCACCGAACGTGGTCGCTCTACTCGGCCGCACGGCATTACGTTGCTGGATAAATAGGTCAATGTTTTTGTCCTATTTGGAACTTCGCGTTTATATTTATTTTTAAACAGATTGAACTAAAATGTTTTAATATAACTATATTTTAAATACTTGAATGTTTTGGCTTTAAAAGTTGGGTTTCCAAAGAAGGATATAGATCCTGGTTTCCATAACGGCGTCTCTGCTAAAAATTAAGCGCTAAACACAAAAATTCGATTTGTTTACGAGTCAATCTAATCTTATTTATCTCTTACGTAGACTCGATAATTTCATCGTTGTATTTTTAATTCAGCTGCGTTTTGTATTGTGAAGGCATCACTTTCGTTGTCCAGATAACAATGTATCGGTTATTTACCCGTCTAACTTCCATGGCTGTGGAATATTTGAAGGAACAATCTGGTTGTAGGTAAGTATCGCTGGAGGTGCGGGCCTTCCTGAGTACCACCGACTTGACCCATTTATTGCGTTGTCTATCGATTCCAGCGACGACAAATCTGCTCGGCAGGAGCGACGCTACGATCGAATGCACCGTTGGCAGGCACTTCAGGCCCCGGGCATGTGCTGTGTGGGCACCTCCGAACGCTACAATACGAATTTTCTGTGACACCCGCGCTCCTGTATTATCTCTTAAATACATCTTTAATATTCCTCATAATTGGCGAGTATAATGATGTTTTCGTCTTTTTTGCATCGTGTGAATATTATGCATCCTTATGCTGATCCCTAGAATGGTGATAAGTAGTATTCCAGTGTACCACTATTTGATTACTTTTACGGTTGTGGATAACCACAACACGTGTTATTTCAACTAGATGATAGTTAATAGAATATATATTGCAACACACGGCACTTACAGCTGCTGTATCAAATCGGCAGTTGGTCGAGATAAGTTAATTCTTGATGGAGAAAAAGTTTCGTCATTTATCTAAAGAGAGAGAGAGAGTATAGATAAATAGAACCCCAAGGAGAATTCTCTGTAAGACCTGTGTGTCTTAATAAGGCTTTTGTGTGTGTGTGTGTGTGTGTGTGTGTATAGATAAATAGGTTGTCTAGGATGCAAGTTTGTCATCAAATTTACATACCTCCATATTTACATACCATTCATTCATTTATTGACCAAATTCGAAAATCAATGGACCTTTTCGAATAAGAGATTCGCGATGTTCAAAGTCAATGGTTCTGTTTCTTATTCCTGGGGCGGAGACGGGGGATTTGGACTTGGCCCAAGTCTGCTCGGAAACTTGGCCCGGAGATACCGTCCTGTACCGTGGCATCACACCGCTAACTATTCGAATAGTTGTGCGTCTGTGCAGTAATTTGTTCCCAAGCTAGTGTCCTGTTCAGATATATCATATAGTCATCATATATATTTGAAAGACTATTTGTCACTAGCTAGGGTTCTGTTCCCACATACACACAGATATCATATAGCCTTCATGCATATCTGAAAGACTGACACTAGCTAGGGTTCTGGTCGAAAATCCATTTCTTATCACATGTATATGAAGAACTATTGAACTGTTTGTTCACTCATTAGTAGTTTCTGTTCAGATATCTCTCTGTCATCATATATATCAGAAAGACTGTTCAGTAGCTAGGTTTCTGTTCAAATATATTTGTATTCCACATAAATGGCTCCAAATTGCTGTAAACTTGGGAGAGAAAGAAATATTCTTCACAAATGGATATAATATGTAGTATTTTTCAGTCGTCCATAACTCTGCGAGTTGATACATCCCAGAAAATACCGCAGCGATTTCCTGATCACTCCGCGGACAGCAAGAAGAGCTCTGTCCTGTACCGCCATAGTGTTCGGTGAACCTGAGGTGGTGACTTGGTTAAAGGTGGTCTGGACCGATTTGAAGATTGAGTTCGTATTTTCGGTTTAAATATAGCAATTTCTTTTCACACACTTCAAAGAGTCAATCCTGTATACAAATTTTTCGATGTAAAGATCACTGCAGCTAGGGCATCGAGGTAGTGTGAACAGCTAGGAATGACATTCCTGGTGTTCTAGGGTTTGCGACAGAATGACATTTGACGTTTCATTATCAGCGAGATGTCTGTTCTGTACCGAGATATTGTTGTTTCGTGTAAAGTTGAGAGCAACTGTGAGGTAATGATTTGGCTGAGGTATTCAGAACAGATTTGAATACTGACATTTCTGATTTTAGGAAGCAGCACTATAGCAATATTGCCTTAGATGATGGAGGCCAAACGTATGTTCATCCTGAACATGAAGAAGAGATATCGAGGTGACTAAAGATGGTCGGGACAGCTAGAAATAACATCCGTGGCGTTCTAAGAAAGGTTACAGTTCTCGTTCTAAAGACCACTATGATCGAAATGGAAGTCTACAGGATGACGTGACACTTCATAATCAGCGAGTAACCTTGTGTAAACATGACTGCAGCTGGGATATCGAGATGACTTGGCTAAAAGTGGTCAGGACAGATCTGAAGCCGGCAATAATATCCCCGTGGTTCCAGAAACTTCCACGAGGATGATGACCTGGGCCGTTGTCACCAGCAGATATCTGTACCGATGGCTGTCGTAAAGAGGTGACAGTTGGGGAGAGCCCCGCGGTACCAATGTTTATCTCAGATTTATCATGCCGAGAGTAAACAACACCTCCCGATCTTTTTAATTCTTTAATCCTCCTGGATTATGTTTTGTTCTTGTGTTTAACATTGAAACTTCACCTGGCTGTCCGATTTTCTAGGCTGTCTATATACACTGATGTGTGTGTTCGCGCGCAAAAGTTAAGGAAAAACCCACAAGTTGAGTTAGTAATATATAAATGCTAGGAATCAAGCTCGCTTTGCAAATTTTAAAACGGTTTACGGGGTGGATTTTAGGCAAAGTCATCTATTATATGAAGATTTTTGAACCTATATCTATCTAGAAGAGTTTTTATAATTATTTTTAATAAAAAAATCATTTTGCTTTTCACATTAGAAAAGAGTGTTGTACTATACAATTAGTTTTATTATATACATGATACTATGTACAATGAATATGACGCCTCTGCCAGCGCTGCAGAGTTTGGTGGAGAATCGCCAGCGGGTCTCCAGCGACACCACGTATTTCTCGATCTACGAAGAATACGTAGATTGCGTGCTTCGCCGCTGAGTTTTATTATAGATAGCAAAATCTTGAAGTATCCTTGACTTTATAACGATTAAAAATGGCAAAATGTCTATACGAGTCTTAAAATTATTTGCAATAAGTATTATTGAATAAAAATCGAATATCCTTCTTGGGATAAGATTCTTTAATAGTTTTAATTACTTGAACTTGAGCTTTCGGTCTTATAAGTTCTTCAAAGGGAGTAACACACTAACTAAATAAAGGCCGACGTTTAGTATATACAATCATGGAGAAAACTTAAGGAAGTTGTACCTTTTAGTCAATACTCGCGAATGTTTCGTTGGAAGTTATTCCTATAGATGACAGTGGCCGTCTTTTAACGTTTACTTGCCATAAACAGGAGATTGCCCTTTATAAATACATTTGTATCTTTGCTAAATGATTATTTTTTTTACTTTACAATTCCGGGAGAAAAAGTGAAGATATCTTGGAAAGTAAAAAATGGAGAAAAACGGACTTTTTTTTTTTCTTTCACCTATATAGACGTGTGAGAGGAATTGATATTAATGCATTAGATACTCACAATCTTCACATACTCATAATCATTCTTACATCATAACTAGAACATTATCCCGTTCTATATGTGACATAAGGACTTGAGAATCTACCAAAATAAAAATAAGAACACATTTAGTATCTATTAAGAGGATGACCAAATCTGTGCTCATAAACATAATGACAAAAAATATGAAATGAATTGCGCATGCGTCTTTCTATAAGGTTGTTCCAAAAGTTTGTAAACATATTATGATTATGATTTATATTTTGCAATTGTTTACGAACTTTTGGGAAAACCTTGGTAATATTGGTAACCTTGGTAAAATTATAACAGAATTCTTATAGAAGAATGATTTAATCTCTAATATTCTATATCAAGGGTGGACAATCAGCAGGTGGGACAAGTTTCAGAATTACAAGGTTGTCCCAAAAGTTAGTAAACACTTGCAAAATATAAATTATAATATGAAAATCCGAAAGTATTATAGACGCTTATGATTATTTTAAAAATTAAACAATTTCTACTGTCCTTACTGCAATGAAAAAATTTATGGGTAATTAACAATTGGATAATTACTACAGTAAGGGCAGTAGAGATTGTTTTATTTTTAAAAGAATCATACGCGTCTATAATAGTTTCGAATTTTCATAACAGATGGCGTGCTAATGCATCATAATGAATCATAATATGTTTACAAACTTTTGGGACAACCTTGTATGATGTTTAGAAGCTGATGAAGCCAAACGAGGGGGAGGAACAACATAGGCACCATATAAATAAACAGATTTAGGCGTATTGTACAGTATTACTGGTATAATTGTGAATGTCACCACCGCCATTAGACGTTAAGGGTGAAGACAAACTGGTATAATAACGCTCCAAGAGTCAGGGTTACTTTTAGAACGTTTCACAAATTTGCGTGTCATCCTTGCGTAGGGGTCGTACTAATCTTTCTGTATCGTTCCAATTTTAGAAATTGTACCGATCTATTAGCTTGATTGTCTTTATATAATTTTTCCTGTATATAAATATCATATTTACCATTAAGGTACTATTATTTTTTTCCTGCATGTATCCTACATTTCTACTTGAAAAAAATCTGTATAAGATTAAAAGGTCTTAATAAAGCTTTTTGTTGTTGTAGTAATTGTACCGCCGAACAAGCGTGTACCATTAACTTTAGAGATGTGGATGACGTCACACAGCTATCTGTGTATATCTGTGTAAAACTAGCACTTAATTTAGTACCTGTTTCTTTATACAAAATAGATTAGAATAAATGGAGATAAGAAGAACATGAAAAGGAAAGAACAACAAATATCGAGAATATCTTGAAATTTTCCAAAATAATTTCGGAGTATGTGTAGATTCTCTCTGCACATCAAGGAAACATAAAATAAGGAAATCTTTTTTAAATTCAATATAATTTTAAATCTGATTTCTATCAGAAAAAAATGATGGAGATTTAATGAAACTATAATATCATCTTGATGATACGGAGCGGTGTGTGTCAAGGTGTTTTACAGTTGAAATACATCTATCCGCCAGTACTTTTACTTCTTTTCTTATTTGGAGTACCCAAGACATACGGATGGTTAGATGAGTGCCAGTGGGAGTACACATGTCTAGTACACATTTTGGAAACTGATACAGATTGTTCTGTATTTGCAGCTACCTGTAGAATTTTGTAGAACTCGTACGGACTATGTTGTTAACTTTTATTTTATAATTAAAAGTTTCTTTGACATCGGGTTCTTGAACCCTTGAAAATGTGTACCACAATGTAAGCAACAGGCCGATCACACATTCTTGAAGGATCGGGATAATTAAATGTAATCTGGACCTTGTAAATATGTACCACAATGTAATCAAGCACAACAGTCTGATCCCATGTTCTTGAAATATAGGGCTAATTAAATGTAATCAGGACCTGTATAAATGTGCACCACGATGTATTAAAGCAAGTACAACAGACCAATCACATGTTCTTGAAAGATCGGACTAATTAAAAGTAAGCAGGACCTTGTAAATGTGCACCATAATAGTGTAAGCAAGTACAACAGGACAATCACATGTTCTTGAAAGATCGGACTAATTAAAAGTAAGCAGGACCTTGTATAAATGTGTACCACAATGTAAGCAAGTACAACAGGACAATCACATGTTCTTGAAAAATCAGGTGAAGTAAATGTAAGCAGGACCTTGTAAATGTGCACCCCACAATGTAAACAAGAATTCAGTACGTGAATTCACCAATATTGCTGTGGAAGATAGTACCCAAAGCTTGAGAAGTCCAGAATAAGCAACTCCTTAAAGCCCATCTTTCTATAAGAACAAATCTTCCTAGCATGTGCAAAAAATCAATCTGCTTGCAACGTACTAAGCACAAAAACTTTTTTAAACTATGAGAGGAAAGTGGAGGAAGGAAGCGTCTGAGGAGACTGAAGAGGAAAAGGATGAAGATGAGAGAATTCTAAGTAATTTTTAAATCTTATTGGTCTCGCTGTGAAACATAACCCTCAACCTGTAGAATCTTCAACACCTTAAAGAACCTGGTTTCCTTTCTATCATATTTACCGCAAACAGGGCTATTCATGTTCCCTTAACGAATTTCGAGAATTTTCTCAAGAGCGTCGGTAAACAATAATCTATAAAGCTGACCATGTTGATTCACATTTCTAATTCTTTCCAGGAGCATCTATTTATTTATCTAACCGATAACCATCCGAGTTGCTGTATAGCAAGAAGTATAAGGTGAAGAAGTGCATCTGTATTGGACGATCATCACAACCTTTCGGACTTTACAATTCTCTGGATAAATCGATTTGTACGTGTCAAAGAACTGTGGAGTTTGAAAGCTTGTTATAATGATAGTCCAATAAAGACCGTGTCTTCACCTCCCTTTTTATTTCATGAAGTTAAAGCGGCGTAGGTTTGACTAAAAGTTGGACTAAACAAAAGTAGCAGTATACCGCGTGGTGTTACGTACACGGGGGAACGTCGCGACGTATTTACGGTCGTCCAACGTCTCCGCCCTTGGACTCCCGGGGCGCATGCGTGCGGCAAGGTCAGCGGTCCGACGCGTGAGTTGAGCTCGTGTCAGCGGTGGATCTTTGTGGCGCTGGTGGTGGACGCTCTGCTCTGGAGAATTTACACTTGCTTGTGCCATGTCGGTTAGAGGTGCTCCAGACCACATGTTCTCTTGGAAATACGTAAGTTCAGTAGTGATTGCGTGTAACCTGCATGTGCAATGTACCGGTGGCACTTAGGTGGTGCTCCAAACTACCATCAAATTTATATAGATTAGAAATATGTTCGCGTTGGATTTGGAATTATTCTTCGGGGTTCTTATTGATTGCCCAACTTTAAAATCTTTCACTTTTCTTTTGTTATAATTTTGTATTCTTCCTACATTAGCAGATTCACTTTGTTTTCCGATATTCTTTCATCCATATTGTGGTTCTGACATCTTTTAATTTGACTAGCCTGTAGAACTGAAGTATCCCTCCTGTATATCCCCGGCACATCTCTAGTCGGATATAGCTTCTTTGATTCAATAATAAGGACATATTAATCTCACTTATGCATAAGGATCATTTTTGCTTTTATTTTAATTTTCCTTTCAAAAATCCAGATTGAATATTTAAAAGATATCCCATTTCTATTAATTACTATTCAAACCTTTTTGACCCTCTCCTTTGTGTTTTATTAATATTAAATTTTATTCACTCTCTTAAAACACTCTTCGGGGAAAATTATGTAAATTTCACCTCGTGTCAAATCTCCGACTCTTCAAATATGTTCACCCCTTATTTGCATTCAATTAAATTCCATTTTCCACTTCCGAATCTTCTAAAAGCATTGGGATTAGGCTAGTGATCCAAGCGTGCCTGAGCTTAAATAAAAACGTTTAAAGTCTCAAATATATATCAATCAATACCTTGATTATGACATTTAGTCTTATACACCGGATTTTCTTCTGAGAGATACAGCAAATGAGTGGATAAAAGAAGGAGAGAAAAATTAGAATATATAAAGTTATATGGGAAATATGTGCATATATAGAGATTTAATTATTTCGATATATGCACACAGTGACTATACACTAAATCTCATGACGCCAAATAAACATAGAAACTTAATCAAATAAATAATGCTTCCAGGGCTAAATTTCTTGTATGACTTTTTTATTTTCTCAAGCTTTCGGTCTTATCAGCCCTTTGACGGGAGTACCATTTTAACTAAACTTAGCCCTGGAAACATTATATAGGTTAAAGGTATTCTCTTGCAATTTTGCTTTCCTTTTTTTTATCTACAGATTCCTGTAACTAAGGGCCGATGATGTCGTTGAAAGCTTCAGAACACGGACGGACTGGCAGGATAGATGACGTATTGTGTGCTAATGCCAGGACAGACAACGTGATGCGTCGCTGCTCATTTCAAAATAAACTCGAAGTCGAGACATCTTTAATGGAATTCATTTCTTATCAGGATTTTTGTTGTTGTTTACATGTGTGGAGAAATTCAGATGACTGTATCACAACCAACTTCAATAGTTATATTTATTATTATTGTACAAACCACAGCTTATATTTTGATTGAAACCTTCTCACATTACCTGTATATACTTGCAAAACAGCTTCTTAAGACTGCATTCTTCCAACATAACTCCTGATTTTAAATTAAAGATAGATTTTCCAATCTCCTCAGAGTTTGAGTAATAAAATTCTTACAGAACTCAACTAGGCACACATATGTCCTTAATAATAGCGTAGCTTGTGCCTATACAAATAAAGATGATGTTAAGTAAGAGCTATCACACATATATACCACCACGTACCATACTTCTTGGTGGCAGAGATGGTGTGAGGCTTCTAATGTAAATGTTACATTTGCTGACACACGTACCCTACCTAAACCATGTACTGTACCTTACATGATGTATCTAGACCACAGAATACTGTACCTAGGATTACGTACCTTGAACAATAGATCTTAAAACGATGTACCTTAGAATGATGCACCTAGACCATAGAACGGTGTACCTAGACCTCAGAACAGTATACCTAGACTTCAGAACGATGTACCCAGACCTACGAACGATGTTCCTAGACCATAGAATGAGGTACCTAGACCTCAGTACGGTGTACCTAGACCTCAGAACGATGTTCCTAGACCTCAGAACGATGTTCCTATGCTTCAGAACGATGTTCCTAGACTCTAGAACGATGTTCCTAGACCTCAGAACGATGTACCCAGACCTACGAACGATGTACTTAGACCTACGAACGATGTTTCTAGACCATAGAATGAGGTACCTAGACCTCAGAACGATGTACTTAGATCTCAGAACGATGTACCTAGACCTCATAACAGTATTCCTAGACCCCAGAAAGATGTATCTAGACCTCAGAACGATGTTCATAGACCATAGAATGATGGGCGACGTAGAACGCCGTGTGGCAATCAATCAAGGCGGGTGATGTGCCGGAATGAGAAGCACCGGAAACTTAGCTAACAGGAAGGTGTAGCCGTCGCGACGCCACCAGTTGCCTGCCGCACTGGGATATACCGCCGAGGTTGTACATTGGTCTATTACATGGCATCGCAGACCCCGCATGTGGGTCGTTGTGTTTGATGGAATCAATCTATAACAATTGAATTAAAATCTGCATTATCAGTGAAGGGCTGCAATCCATCCAAACTCGCAAAACTATAAAATTATTGATAATTGTTATATTTTTGCCTTCTCATGTTACATCAAAATGTATTGATTCGTGTCTCCCGTGGAAACAGTACGAACCATTCTGGTGTTTAGAGGGTTGTATTACTCGTACTTAACGTCACTCTGACAACCTCGCTCGCTGTTTTAAATGAGCTTTGTCATTTCCACCGAATCCCTTTCGGCTACAGTAACACCTCTCATGAGAGACTATGGCCTAAATGGTCTCTCCTGGAGGTCGTTTCTTGAGGTTGATTAGATTAGCTCAAGTTTATGTTGGATTTTAATAAAGTGATCGCTAAAGGAGGTAGTGTCTCATCGAAGCAGTTTTTTTCTATCGAAACTTCAAATTGACCAATACTAAGAGAAGAAAGAAGAGGTACACTGTGTGTGTTGTCTTCTAGTAACTTTAGTTAAAATATTGAATATATATGCTCATAATTAGGGTGGTGCACACTTATTTAAACAATAGATTATTGTTTTTTTTTTTCATCCAGGAATGCAAATTAAATTTTATTTACTCCTTGTGTGTATTTTGTAGATGTTTTTATAGATTCGAGAGATCTCTCTTAGTTATCAAAAAAAAAAAAAAAATACTATCAATTGAGAGAAAGGCATCTCCTGATCTTGAAACTAAAAGTTTCTGATGGCTTGCGACATCTGTCGGAATAAATATAAACTTATAGTTGATTTTTAATTATTTCAGAATTGGCCAAATTCCTTTTCTTGATTAATCAGCAATCAGCAACTCTCTTGACATCAGGAGATGCCTTTCTTTCAATTTATCCACCTGATCCCAGTACAGTTTAACTTTTGTACTATTTTTTTTCCACAAATATACTATCAATTTGAAAATAGACATTAAAATGTTAGAAGAACAATGGTTGCCTGTAAAGTCGGTTTTACGGGCGAAGATTTTACGTGACAACGGTAGAATATTTATTGATATGAATATAATTAAATTGCACAATAGGAACAAGGAATTGAATGAAAATAAAAATTGCACAAATTTTAACTATAGAAATATATTTTGTTTACTAAAACATTGTACATGTAAACTTAAACTTAACTAATTCCTATTTGAGTGATTTTGTTGAGGATAGGACGATGATAGGAGAAATATGAAATGAAAGGAAGTGTTTCTGCTGTAATGTGTCTTGCGAAAGTCAAGTCGATAGTTGTTCCTTTTAACGTAGTTGACTTAGAAACGTTTGATACGCAATCAAGATTATACGTATTTTTCATGAAATTAAGAAACGAGTTGTCAGGCTTTACGTTTTTGTTAAAATCACCACACAGAAGAATCGGTATACTAGAATCAATTTGCACGAACGGTGGCACGTACTGGCTGTTGTGAATGTACGGACCGAGTCCTTGCCATAGTAACATTCCAATATCCTGCATACTAGCTCCTGGATGAATATATACAGCACCGAGTATAAACTTGAAGCTAGTATTAGCGGCGAAGCAAGTAACTTCAGTCATGCACATGTCACCCTTGGTTTTAATGACACGAGTTACGTCTGTAATCGCAACTTGGAACACTTCCGCCGTAGATGTCGATGATAATTTACGATAGATCGCCACTCCACGCCTGCATTGCCTTTGTATAATCCTCCTTGCGTAGCTGCCGATTTTCCTTAACGTACCAATCCGAGATTACCTTCAGTTGTAGTGCAGTGATGGTTTTAAGGTCATTCTTGAACCACAATCTGTCACAAACCGAGCAAGCATGGCCAAAATCGTTGTCCAGGAAAGTAGATTGAAATCTCCGTATTGACGATGACCATTTGGTATACCAGGTGGATTGTTCCAGTTGTATTGCTGTTTGGCTTGAAGAAGTAGTCGGTTGTACATCAGTCCGAGAAGATGCTGCTCTACGTTGTCGGAATGCACGTTGCCGTTGAGCGTTAGTTAGGGGAACGCTCGTTCTCTCCGCCACGACAGGAACGCTTGTTCTCTCCACCACA
Source organism: Cordylochernes scorpioides (assembly GCA_030710605.1). Lineage (NCBI taxonomy): Eukaryota > Metazoa > Arthropoda > Arachnida > Pseudoscorpiones > Chernetidae > Cordylochernes > Cordylochernes scorpioides. Next base: position 58,292,845 of record CP092864.1, read on the forward strand.
GAACAAGACGTTGAAGCAGGTGACTCTGACGTACCGCTGGTGAGGGCTATGTTAGCAGATTTACGTAGCTTGAACCTGCGTTGCCTCTCCGCAGCCGCTTTTGCAAAGGCTCTTACTTGTTCAGGAGTTCTGGTCAATGCTTTTCGCAGTCTGTACTCACGTTGTCGCTGAGCATTCGTTCTGGCGGTAGAGGTGGTGTGTGGAACAACGAAAGGTACTGCAGACGTTGACGGCACGATATCCTCCGTCTCCATTGAAGTACTGGAAGTTGAAGGCACCGTTTCCATTGTTTTGAGAGTGGTGATTCCTGTTGAACATTTGAAATTGAATGGATGAATTTTTAATTTTAAAGAATCAATTTGAAAATCAAAACACTTATTCAGATCGAAGGTTCAAATTTTTGCTAAATAAATTTGAAATTAAATAAAATTTGTAATTGTAAATGATGAAGTTGAAAATTAAAACATTTACTTATATTAGATGTTAAAATTCTTGCTCAACACAGTTTAAATAAAGTTTTCTTATATCTGCCACTTTTTCTTAATATTTGTAATTTTAAATAATCAATTCGAAAATCAAAACATTTATTCAGATCGAAGGTTCAAATTTTGCTAAATAAATTTGAAACTATTTAAAATTTGTAAAATAGTAATTAATTAATTAATTAATTTTAAACTAATAATTTACTTAACACTATCAACATTTATCAATAGTATGACATAACCTATAAACTCAGTTTCTCAACTTTTGTGTCAATCTAACAATTAATCAATCAATCATAGTTTACGATAATGAAATATCAGTGTACAATTATTTACCTTTATTGTTGTAGTTGTTGTAAATGACGAATCTAAGCACTCCACATTTTCACTACAGACACAGCTGACGATACTTTAACCACACGTGTGAACTTGTATTATGACGCTTTCTTGTTTTTCCAACGCCAAGAACGTTCGAGAAAGACAAAGACAGAGACAAGCATGCGCCGATTCAATGCGCCTAATTCTCTAGCGCTGCGCGCGCAGCACTCTCGTTCGGTGACTCATCGTAACGTTACCGGGCGTTACACTTTTTCATAAGTGACTCCCAGCCGCAACCTAATTTAAGACGTTGTCACGTCAAAAAAAAAAAAAAAGATAGAATATACCCATGGACAAAACTTAAGGAAGTTTCATATTATATTTTGATGTCCCCGGTTGTCGTTTTTTTTTTCTCAAGGAAACAATTTTGCTCGCACTTGGTTATCTCGTATGTCTTCAATAAAAATCACTGTGTATCAAATATATTACAGAGTTATTATCTGAATCCTGATATACATGCTAAAAATTACAAATTCTTTTTTTCCATGGATTGCGCTATTTTCAGAAATAGTTTTATGGAAAAAATTTACTTTTTAATAGAAATTTATAAAAGCTGGGAATGTGAAAGTCTCGGCTTGATCTTTTTCCTCATGTGTGCTTGTACAGATATAAAATATTATGTTATACATTAACGAACCATTTGTTTGTAAAAGTAGAAAAGTGATCTAGATTTTTCCACAAATAAAATAATCCCTGATGTCTTCAAGGCACTGAGACAAATGTCAGGAGGGTCTAGAGTTTATCAGTGGTAAACCTTCCAGCTGTTTGCCAGATTAACTTAACGCTGTAAAGGTTCATCAAATGATGAGCTAGAACCCCTTTTAATCAGTATTTATCTTATTGCAGTGAGGTCAATAGGAAATTGTTATAATGAAAAGTATATTGTTTCTAATAAAGCTTTGTTGTTGTTGTATATTGTTTCTATTTTATATATATAACTTCAAAATATATTTAAATTAAGAGAAAAAGTCATCTTCCCTGATGGCTTGCGCTATCAGAAACTTTTAGTTCCACAATCAGGAGATGTCTTTTCTTCATTTTTCCACCTGTTCCCAATACAATTTCCCCTTTTGTACTATTCTTCACATATTTAAATTAATTTGAGAACAATTCTATAAAACACAACTTTTTCTAACACTTGTGGAGTTTACCGGGCAATGAGTCATGGATCATACCACATCACTAGACAACTCTTAGCTCTTCTACGAAGCCTTGAGGTCTCCTCGATATTGAACTTTCGAATTCAAACCTTTATTACAAGGCCAGTAGCCATGTGTTTGTGTGGGACCATAAAATCCAATCCGTTATTTAAAAACAACAACAGCAATAATAAAAAAGCTTTATTAAGACCTTTTAGACATATAGATCTCCGAGCACACACACATAAATGTAGGGTACATGCAGGAATAACAGTAATAGTACCAGTAAAATAAACAATTTTGTTAATATTATATTTAAAGCTAATCAAATTTAATGGTAATATGAAATTTATATACAAGGAAACTTAATTAAGACAATCAAGTTAATAAATAGATTAGTTTGTGTAAATATCCGTTATTAAAATGAAATTCTAAGTTTACCTTAAACTTTTTACAACAGTTTAAAGTTTTAGAAAGCGTAACGTCGCTAATATTATATCATACATTCAGTTACATTGAACAAAAAATATCAAGTTTAGTTATGTGCTTTCAAAAATATGTTACATATAAGAGGCTTACATATAAGCGCGCCATCTATTTATATAAAAGTAAACTATTTAACGCGTTTTGTTTTGTACATACAATAAATGAGACATTTATATGAAAAATAAAATCATAATTTTCGTATGTGAGAGCTTTTTTTATATATATAAATTCATTAGAGTAAAATATATCAGGCCTTCAGGGAAAAGTATATTTTCAAAACATTTTTATTCTCTAGCTTTCGGGCACGGACGCCCTTCTACAGGAGAAAATTATTGAATTAATACGAGAGTAACGAATCTAATATTATATCATATACATCCAGGTTACATGTGAACAAAAAAGTCAAGTTTAGTTGTGTGCTTTCAAAAATATGTTACATATAAGAATTTTATAAGCGCGCCATCTATATATATAAAAGTAAACTATTTAACGCGTTTTGTTTTGTACATACAATAAATGAAGATAAATTTATATGGAAAAAATCCATATATATATATATATTAAAAACAAAATTGGAATTTCCTGACCGCTCTCACATGAGCACATTCTAGAGATTATATATAAGTTAAACATGTCAAAGGTTGAAGGTAAGGGATTAATGAGTATAGCCGTGGGACTGGAAGGAACAAAGGTGGACCGAGAGTACCTGATAGCGATAGCTATGCCGCCGCCAGCTGGGACATTCCAAGGTCGCTGCACGGCCGTCGTCAACAAGCCACATCCCTACACATACCGCTAAACCTTCAATAGCGACCCGTGTCTGATCATCTTTATAAAAGTTCGAAAATTTATTCCACCTGAAATAAGCTAACCTCATAATGCTTATATTACTGGTATTGTTACTGTTTTTCTTGCATGTACACTACATTTCTACTTGGAGAATCTGTATAAAACTAAAAGGTCTTAATAAAGTTTTTTGTTGTTGAAATAAACCAACCTCACAATGCTTATATTACTGGTATTGTTACTGTTTTTCCTGCATGTACCCTACATTTCTACTTGGAGAATCTGTATAAGACTAAAAGGTCTTAATAAAGTTTTTGTTGTTGAAATAAATCAACCTCCAAATTGAGACCACCTCCAGTAGAGGCCAGCAGGGTTATCATATGTTCTAGTTGATCAACCATGATAGAATCTACTCCTTCCATTTTCCCTCACCTCATTAACTGGCAGTATTCTTCACCTCTCAAAGCTTCCTTTTTGATGGTATCGGAAAGTCTTTTCCCCGAAGTTGTTTAAAAATTCCATTCCTGGCCATCCATACTTCCCTACAGCAATACCTTTATCTCCTCCGAATACTGTACTGAGACATTCTACATTGCCACAATGACCACAGTTCATTGCCGTAGGACATTGCGAGACTGTTCCTGTACTGATGGATAACCTGAAACTACAGTATTGCTGGAGACTTGGAAGACTCGGAGACACAAGACTCAAAACGAAACACTATAAAGGAATAACAATACATCTAGATGGCACAAGAACCTACAGGACATGCAACAACTGTCCTGGTGTGGAACTAACACCTACCCACATATTCTTATGCCCAGCAATGGTCGCAGTCTTGCAGAAAATTGACATGGACCCAGAACAGCAGCTTTACACACCCAAGATAGAGGACATTGCTGTGATAGAGATGCATGGAGACATCTAAGGCTCTTCATTGGATACGACAACAACAGTACACCACACGTGTACTTCCACGGTACTTGCTAGCTTTACTATTTCTTGAAGATAGAAGTTTCCTGCATATTCCTTTCAAATAAAGGATGACACTTTGGGGCCAGAAAAGTTTTATTTCGACAAAATATCTTCAAATATGCATTTATTTGAAAAACAAGTGCATTTTGAAAGCCTTGTTGAATGCAATTTTTTTAATTTTAAACCGGACGAGGACGAAATATGTTTGTCGAGACGTCGATGGAATAAATAATCACTGGCCGAGGAGGTGTCATCCAGAAATTTCTCTTGCTGAGCTACATTGTAGTTCGTGCACGATGATCGTTACACCATCTACGAATTTTTTGAATACACTCATAGACCAAACTTAAGTGTCACCGGTCGGTAATTATGTTCACACTTGGTTATCTCGTTTGTCTTCAATAAAGGTCACTGTTTATCAAATATCTTTCAGAGTTATTGTCTCTAAATTCCGATATAAATGCTTAAAGGTAAAACTTCCTCAAGTTTTGTCTATGAGTGTAGTTTTAATTTTTTTTTTCTTCAAAATCTTTTACTGCATCAAAACGAAAAATATAAACAATGTGGACATTTGAAGCACAAAATGAAACTATACGACTTTTTTTTATTTTTATTTTTTTTATTATAAAAACGAAGTATCGTATATTTATTTATCTAATAAGATATACTTTTGAAATACATTTTCTATATAGCTAGAATTATTTTTTAAAAACTATGTAAAATTGTTGTACTCCAAGTTATGTAAATTCGACTTCAATTATTTCGGTCAGAGCCCTCTAACATTGGGAGCTATTATTATATATAAAATATATTTGAATAACAAATAAGATTTTAAATATTTGTAAAGAGTTTCATTTTATATATATAAAAAAAGGGAGGTAAGCTTTCACGCGGTAGTGCTTCATCAGCTTGGCTCCGCAAGGGTGTGCAAATATATTCGTTATTCAAATCCAGGTGTTTATTAATGTTTCAAGAGGGAATTTTGCGTTGTTTTTGCAACTGTGTCTAGAAGCTTTGGTAATCAGCCAAGATTTCTGTTAAGAATCAATATAGAATTTATGCTTTCACACTGTGAGAATCCTTGGTATTCTGGATGATTGAATTAGCATTCAATCTTAGAATCTTAGAAGATCCCATAACTTTTCTCTCCTCCGTTTGATTTCTATCTATATAGGCTTTAAAGGCATCTTCTTGTTGTAAAACTGAAAGTTTCTGATGGCTTACGCCATCTGTAGGATTAATTATCAACTAATCGTTGATCTCGTAAAATCAGGAGATATATCTTGATTTAATTACCCGACTTTTATACTATTTTTTCTTTTTATATGCTTTGTTGTAAAGTGAAATTTCAGAAAAAAAGACAAGTTTTCATTAACGTTTTGGCATTTATAATTTGTAACCGCCAAGATCGTAAATAGATGCTGCAAGGCACAATATAAATATTTGCATAGTTTCTTTTTGTAGCACGGACTTCTTATTTGTCCCAGAAACATTAATAAAACACATATTAATCCAAATATAAATTGATATTTATAAAATGGCGTTTTGTGTTATATTTTATTGCCACGTACCCTCTCTACAAAGGACAGATTTCATCGCCAATACAGTAGAACAACCTCAAAGAGAGGACACTCTTGCTAGAAGACATCTCTCTACAAAGAACAGATTTCATCGCCAATACAGTAGAACAACCTCCAAGAGAGAACACTCTTGCTAGAAGACACCTCTCTACAAAGGACAGATTTCATTACCAATACAGTAGAACAACCTCCAAGAGAGAACACTCTTGCTAGAAGACACCTCTCTACAAAGGACAGATTTCATTACCAATACAGTAGAACAACCTCCAAGAGAGAACACTCTTGCTAGATATTTTTCTTGAGCTTTTGGGGTTTAATGTAATCCAAATAGCTCTTCACTTATGAAGGTCGTATTTATCGTTGGCCTTCCGAGTTTGCAAAGCTGGCGTGTAGCAAATTTCTATGACGGAATTGACCACATTGCTGTGAAGGTCAAATGATGTCAGTAAAGTCTCACAGAAAAAATGCTTATGTAAAGTTTGTGTTTATAGACTTTACTAGCCGAATGACCCGGGCAACGCCCGTGTTTTACCCGATTGAATGTTTTTATTCAAATACTATTTGTTACAATTATAAGTTTGGCGCCTTTAATAAATGCATATATTAGTTAATAACTATAGCCTATGTGCTTTATCTGTCTATGTACTGTTGGCTTCCGTAGGCGTCTCATACTGAGAAAAAGAAAGAGAGGATTCCATTTAGTTATTAACTAATATATGCATTTATTTAAAGAGCGACCCGCTCCAAACCAATAGTTACAAAAAAAGGTGGCGTGACCGTAGCCAACCAATAGGAGGGCGCCATTCCAAAAAAAAAAAAAGCAAACGGTGACAGAGGCCGATGAGGAATGACGCTCGTAACTGTATAAAGAATTCCTCTTTGTGTTTATTCCCCTTTATGTAGAATGAGGACATACTTTTAAATTAAATTTCGTTAATGACTGTGTGAAAAAACAATAAAACAAATATTTATGTATAAAATTGATGTCCACAAGAGTGTGTGTGTGTTTATTGTTCATAGCATTACCATAAGATCGTAATAGTTTACGATCTCAACAGGAAGTGTCCATAAATTTATCCTTTTGACAAGGAGGTGGGAGTGATATAGAGCCTTTATAGCATCTCTTGTAGAACAATGATATAGTTATTTAGGGAGTAAAATTGATCTCTAAAAGGAAGAAGAAGGCTACGGACAAAATAGCGCAAAAACTATGCAGCAATCGATTGACCATCTGAAATCCAGCAGACTTGGGTTGATGGCAACACCAGCTTTGGTAAACGTAGAACGCCAGTCTGGACCATTATTTCAGGCCTACGTCAGTCCAGGACGGGATTTGATTTCAAAAAGGGAGATTCCGGAAATATTCAGAATATTAAAAAAAAAAAAAAAATGTTTAGATGGCAAAGGGACTGAAAACAAACAAAATGTTGATCAATTTTGATGTTCATTACTTCTGGGTAACCTTCCCTCATTGCTTCTCCTATATTTGATTGATTTAATTTTTGTGCTTGCATTAAATAAATTGCTGTGTCATCCTGAAGTTTGTCTTTCCTAATTTTCAACGTACAATATTTTGCCTAGCTAAACAACTTTTTGGCAAATTCTGAAGATTTCCTGAATATCTTGTGAATCTCCTGAAATCAAAACTCAAACCTGTTTTGACAAGTGCCATAGCCCGAAACCAACGGACTCCGGGTGAGCATTCAGAATTCGCTAAAGATGGTATTGTAGCTTTGTCCACCGACTAAAATCTGCCAGTTTGAAAATATAGTCAAAAATGTCACATAGATTCAGCGTTACTTTTAACAAGAGAGAAAACTTTTCATTTTTTGGGAGGAAAATTTGGTTAAATACTACAGCTATAAAAAAGCATCTTCTGAAATGTTTCATAGATGGGTGTTGCCATCTACCTGAAGAAATATAAGATAAAAACTGTCTTTTTTATTCCCAGAGAAAAAGAAGTGTCTAAATACTTTGAGAGGTTTCGAGACCAAGTTTAGTGTTCACTATCCCTAAACTAACCTAATCTAATCCAACATCACTAACCTTACTTCCCTCGGTTATAGCTATGTCGTGTCTCTACGCTCCAGGAACTTGGGTTAATTATATCTCTCGTTATGGCTAGGAAACCCGGGGAACTGGTCTCAAGACCTCCCAATACTTAATATCATGAAGAGACAAAATCTATATTACCCAGGTCATACTGTCCCACAGCCATTAGATATCGACGCAATATTATTTCAAGTTAAAATTATTTGGATTCATTTTTTCTAATCGCGCAGAACGAATTTCAACAATTAAGGGAGAGAGGGAGAAAAAAAAGAAGGGAGAGATTGGCTCATTAGTGGCGAACCTTCCCAGCGGTCTCGCCAACTTCCAATTGTTCTTTCTTATATAGTCTGCATTTGAAGGTTACACTTGGGGATGTCATTTAATGATGTTAAATAGATCTTTGCAGGAATGTTATACACCTATTTTTGCTTCGATATCTAATCTTTAAATCAAAGGACTAATTTTCTAATTGTAGAAATTTATTCCCTCTATATGATTAGATATTTATAAAATAGGCATATATTGGATTTACAAATATTTTTATTATTCCGATTTTTAAAATTAAAAAATATTTATAAATCCAATATATGCCTCTTTTCTAAATATAATTCTAATTATGTGGATTACTCAATCTTCAAAATGATTATATATAAATAAAATTATTATATTTTATACTGATATATTTATTTAGTACCAGTTGCACTTAAGATGTTCTATAAATTATCTGGATAATTGCTCGTAAAGCTATTTTTACAAAAGGACAAACAATCAGTTTAGAGAAAATAGGTATTGTTTTCTATCATTGTATGTGAAATGAGGTATATTAGTTACTAATTTCATCAATAGGTGGCACTAAATAGATAACAATTAGTTTGTCAGGACAATATTTGATTCAAGTCGAACTTCTAATATTACAGTAATTAGGCAAAAACAAGGAATTTAGAATACATTTCAACTGAGGAAGGCGGCATTGACCCACCGAAGCATTGGGAAAGTAAGAGCTGCTGATGTATCTAAGTAATCTGTTAAAATTCAGTTGAATATTTATATTTCTTTATATTAGGTTGACCTAAGTGTTCTTGGAGCGTACAGAAGTCGCTAACTACTTAGGTTGTTCTTCAAACTTAAGTCTTCTTGGTTTTATTCACAATGCCAGTGAAGGTCCAATACCTGAGATAGCGGCAAGCAGGTTTAATTCTTGCAAGATATAAGGTTATCCCAAAAGTTCGTGTTTTTATTATTACTTGGCGAATAAAATTATTAAGGCGAATACACATACACACACAAAAATCTTTATTAAGACACACAGGTCTTACAGAGGATTCTCCTTGGGGTTACAAGACGGAGAAACCTATGAAAGTGGGATATATACAAAGGGGTAAAAATGGAGAAAGATTATATACACATGATAGATATATTAAGGCGAATACATAATAATACATAATACAATTACTTTATACATAATACAAATACATTATATTATGATGCATTAGCGCGCCATCTGTTATCAAAATTCGAAACTATTATAGACGTGTATGATTATTTTTTAAGACCCTCCCATTAATTTTTCCATTTCAGTAAGGACAGTAGAAATTGTTCATTTTTTAAAAAAGAATCATACGCGTCTATAATAGTTTTGAATTTTGACAAATACATTATACATAACGGCGAATATATATATATATAATATTGGTATTTCAATTTTTTTGCAAGTGTTTACGAACTTTTAGGACAACCTTGTATTTTCCAGGGATGATTGACTTAGATTGATGATTCCTAGGATGACGGCGTCTGGAATCTCTGGTATTGGAAGGTTGGGCAGATGAAGATGTGGTCGGCTGTTTTTTTTTTTTTTTTTGGTTTTCACTTAACAATGAGAGAGATTGAGATTGAAACTACTTTATTTTAAAGTCCATATAAGATTATATAAGGTTAAATACAGAATAAATATAATGAGAGAGAGAGAGGTTTATCCTCTTTCTTTCAATATATTCACATAGTCTACCTGGACATAACCAGTTAGAATTGTTGTTAAGATGAATCCATGCTTGGTAACATGGAGAACAATGGATTGGGAGTAAATTAACAAGTTAAAAGGCAAAAATCAACGCAAAAGTAAACATAAATTACGATTTCTGCGCTGACAGTTTAAAAATATATTTAAAATGTATTAAATGGTACAATATACATTAATATTAAAAATTGAAATTGAAGATTATTACTCTCAAAATGTGGCATTGTGTGTGCACCGCGCGCGCGTAAATATATATTTTTAAAAAATCTTTTTTTTTATATGAAATAGTACAAAATATGTCATTGTGATAAAAATCGAACTATTCTTAACACGCCGCTAAAATGTTCAATTACAGAATAAGAAGATCAATCATCAGATCCCTTTAATAGGTAAACAACAACAAAAAATTTGATAATATCAACATGATTCGTAAATATAACTAAATATGTTGGCACAAAAATACACGCTGATTGGCTGATTAAGGTAGTACTGTGTGGAATAGATAACCAATCAGCGAGAGAAGAACTCAGTTACAGTATAAGCTGGCTCTAGTCAAGTCCCCCGACTCCATTAGACGTCAAGTCAGAGAACACCAACACGGATAATATTGGAGACTTTTGTACGCTTCTCAGAAGTCCGGGTTACATCAAGGTAAAAAAAAGGGGTATATTGTAGCTGAAAAAAAAACTGCAATAAAATGATGAATACTTTAGAAATAAACTTAAAATTCCAAAGTAAAATTATCTTTTATATATAATATATTCTTTAATTAAAAAGGCATATATTGGATCAAAAAATAATTTATTTTACCAATATTTCAGCTATATGCCTTTTTAATTAAAGATTTATCTATCGATTGCTCTATTTTCAAAAATATAATATTCTAGTTAACAATGGTGTTTTTCTTCTCGCTCTCATTTGGCTGAAGTTTCAAGACATCGCATTTCAATAGTTGAGGTAAAAATAATCCGCAATAAAATTAAATATAAAAGATGAATACTCAAAAATAAACTTGATGTCAAAGTATTATATCTTTTATATATAATATTCTAGTTAACAATGGTATTTTTCTTCTCGCTCATTTGGATGAAGTTACAAGACATCGCATTCCAATAGTGGAAGTAAAAATAATCCGCAATATTGATATCAAAGTAAATTTACCTTTTACATATAATATTCTAGTTGACAATGTGGTATTTTTCTTATCACTCATTTGGCTGAAGTTTCAAGGCATCGCATTCCAATAGTGGAAGTAAAAGGACAGTTTAGTATCGCGGTGGGAGGGACGTTAAAGTAGAAGAGAGCTAAATTGACGGATCGTTGTTATATGGATCCGTGGAGTGCAGGGGGGGGGGGGGAGTGAGTGCATCCTATTTTTGCACTCCCTGATCGATGCTCTGCGTCGCGTTACAGCCAAGAGCTCTGCAGAATAGCACGTCGTCTCCAAGTTGACAATATTCCATTCAAATACAGGATTATTGCTTTCAGCAATGTATATCGGATTGGTTAAATATCCCAAAATGTACCGAAATATCACGGAATAAGTTAAATCAACGTTTAGTTGATTTTTGTTCTACTAGATGGCGCTCTTCCATCTAAAATGTTCATGTGAGCTGTCAGGATACATTGATACATACATTGATACATATGGCGCTCTAATAAATCCTTATGTTTAATATGTGTGAAAACTGTGGGAAATAATAAATTTAGGAAATTTCGGTTGCTTTTTGTTAATAAATCAGCGGACTTGTGAATATTCTAAATGTCAGCAGGAAATTGTCAATCCCACAGAAATAAGTTGCCGTGAAATCACAGAACTGCCAATGAATTCCCTAACACTAGAATAATCTGCATATTTAAGTAACATTTGCTTAGTTTTTTCGCCGTTAATTTTTTTTTCAAGTTGAGGGATCACAAACACAGACAGCTAAGTGGGAAACTTCCTTGTGACAGCAGCCAGAAACAATGACACAAGGTCATAAAGGCTCCGCAAACACGGCTATGATGGGAGATCGTGCAGGTCATAATACCCGCAAACATGGTTATATCTGTAGGCCTCCGTGCAGGTCATAATGCTCCACAAACACGGTTATAGCTGTGGGCCTCCGTGCAGGTCATAATGCCCGCAAACACGGTTATAGTGGGAGGCTTTAGTGAAGGTCATAATGCTCCACAAACACTGTTATAGTTGTGGGCCTCCGTGCAGGCCATAATGCTTCACAAACACGGTTATAGCTGTGGGCCTCCGTGCAGGTCATAATGCCCGCAAACACGGTTATAGTAGGAGGCTTTAGTGAAGGTCATAATGCTCCACAAACACTGTTATAGCTGTGGGCCTCCGTGCAGGTCATAATGCTCACAAATACGATTATAGCGGAAGGCTCTCCAAAAACACGGTTATAGCGCCTCCGTGAAAGTTATCATGTTATAGCGAAAGGCTAAACACGGCTGTAGTTGTAGGACTCCGTGCAGATCATAATGCTCCACAAACACGGATATAACGGGAGTCTTTTGTGAAGGTCATAATGTTCTACAAACACGGCTATAGCTGTAGAACTCCTTGCAGGTTATAAGGCCCCATAACACGACTATTACAGGAGATCGTGCAGTTATAGCGGGAGGCCATCATTCAGATTAAAGGGTCCCCCCAAGCACGGCTATAGCGGGAGACCGCCGACATTGATTACGCCTCGAGCGACGCCGTGCAATGATGAGTCACGCCGCTTCCCTTCCAATCGCTCCACCTGGACGCCAACTTCTGGCATGTCACTCCATCCAATATTTGCCATTTCATAATTGCAGGGAACTCTCTATGCATCCAATGTAAGAAACCACATGTATTGCCAAAATAACACATTTATATACATGTTTAGAATTATCATATTGAATAGAAAACTAAGTTTAGCAATCCAAACTAGCAAATGTTTCGAGCTTTGACGCGACTCTACAAATGGCTGTTAAAAAATTCCAGGGTTCGAAAACCTCTCAATTCGTATTAATATTGAAACGTATTAAAACATTTTTCATAATTGTGCTAACATTCACATTTTTGAAAATAAAGATGTATTTTTTTTTTTTTTTAATGTATTAAACTCAAACCCTTTTTTCCTGCTCTTATCAAAGTAAACTTAAAATGAACTCCTTCTTCTCCTGAATTACAATTTAATTAAATAAATAAAGCATACAAGCATTCTTGTACCGTTGTATTTCTCTAATATCAAAAGTCGGTGGATGAGAGGGTAACACGCTCGATTCCCGACATTCATGAACCGGAATTGAATCCCGCGTTAAAATGTGTTTAATATGTGAATAACCTTCTCATATTATTCACTGTTCCAATTATCATGAACTAGGTTGCTCTTGTTGAGCGGTACCTATTAATGTGAATTTGAACCAGGTATTTTTCTAACTTTCGGGCTAATATGCCCTTCAACGCCAAAAAGTATAGTTAGCTAGAAGTTATACTCTTAGTTGTTCCTGTTAAAGGGCATGTTACCCCAAAAGCTATAGAAATAAAATTGTGCAAGAAATTTATCCCTGTATGCTTTATTGATGTTTTTAAAAAGTAAACTTACCGTTTGTCTCTCTAACTTTGACACATCAAAATTTAGAAGCGTCGCCAAGTCAGCCGCCGCGCGAGGTATTCGAGGAATTGTGGCCGCAAATATTTACATCTGATAGCGCCATGTCGAGCAGCTCCCCGCCTCAACACCGAGACATTGAAACACAATTGTCTTGCCTTGAGGATCACATGGAAGCTCACCCTGGACTGACGAGGGCCATAACTTGAAACCAGGTGGGCCTTCCTTTTGTGGATTTGTCGTTGATCCGAGCCTGCAATGATTGCAGGAAGGGGTGTCTTTTCAATAGTATATTCTCACTCGATAACGCGCTATAAACGTATTGATTGTTTAAACTTGATATAACCTTGTATGATGTAAAGTGTGAGTGTGTGTGTGGGGGGGGGGTAAAAATATAATCTTCCGCCTGCTCTACTAGTGAGCGCAAATAACCAAACATGTCTCTGGTACCTTGCAAGTGCAATGTAAAATTGTTGGTTACATTTTTTTTACACAACAAAAAGCTTTATTAAGACCTTTTAGTCTTATACAGATTCTCCAAGCAGATATGTAGAAAAAATGCAGGAAAAAAGTAATAGTACCTTAATGATAATATGATATTTATAAACAGAAAAAAATATATATATAAAGACAATCAAGCTATTAGATTATTCTGAGTAAAATTGTTGGTTAAATTATAACGTATGAAACTTGTAAATCAAACAATTTTAAATTCTCTAATCCCTAATTCTTTCTAACCTAAGGTTAAAACTTTCTCCTTTTTCACAAATCTACACGAGGCGCCAAGATGATGATCCGCTATATGATTAATCATCCTAAGAATGTTTGTATGTAGATAATATAATCTCTTGTAGAGTAGGTAGATATACAACGTCGAGTATTTATATAGACTGGCACAGCGGTCCGAAGTCATTTAGTTCCGCAACCAGACGGGCGCTGGGAGAGGCAACAATTGTAACTTTGCCAAGCAACACGGAGTCTACGTATGGACTTCACCAAATAGGGCCGCTGTGGTCTCCACTTCCTTCCAACACTCTAAACTTTTCGACCGCTACGACCCGGGTTCGATTCCCGCATTGGGCACTTTTTTCTGATAAAAAAAAAATGCTCCAATGGTCCCCGATTATAGCAAAAGTATAACCCCACCAGCGAGTGCAAGTAACAAAACAGGGCTCTGTCAAATTTGTAAGTGCAAAGTCGAACTGCTTTTCACATGTATAGACATGTAGTGCACTTACAGTAAAAGCAGTCGCCTACTTCTACCCACCATGATTATCATGGCCTGTATCACGTGTACTAGGGATATATATATATATACTCTATCCTGTAATGATTGCCTTATCTGTAAACTTATTAGCTGCTGCGACATAAATTCGCTAGTCTCTCTGTACGTGGCTTGTTGACTTATGCATGTTTTCTTAGATAATAATAAAATTAAAAATAAAAAAACACTATTTTAAAGAAATAACATGAAAAAATAAATTCTTCGCCTTTAACTTTTACCTCTTCTTAGCAACGGTGACCGGCGATTCTTCTTATTGTAACATTGTAATATAATTTTATTCGCAATCGAACGTTGTGACCCACTGTACGTATTACATCCCAAACATGATGCGACGCCAGCCATCTCTGTCTTGAGTTCGATGCACCATCCCGGCGACCGTTAAACCAGTGAGTTCCTTGGTCCACGAAGTGTGTCAGCGGGCGTCCAGGTCTTATTGTAATTTGAAGTAGAATACAAAAAAGATGAAAAAATATCTATTAAGAACATTATAGCAATGTAACAATGCTTACCAACAATTATTGTCTTTAAGGATAACTTTTAATAAACACTTTGTCATCTCGAATTTTTTCTTTACTTGTCAAAACGTTTACCTGATTTTAAAAAGCTCTTTTTTTGTTGGATGTATTTGTTTATTCATTTTTACTATATGTTTACCTCTAGTATCTCTAACCTGGTCCCTGTGTTCGTAGGTGATGCGGCAGACTTTCACCTCCCTCTCCATGCCAACCAACGGTGAGTTCTGGCGACACATTACCAAATTACGTTCAACACAACCTTCTTGTGTCTCTTACTATAAATACAACAAATAGGACTCTCTCGCTCGGTCAGGTGGGTTGAAAGCTTCCACAATATGGTTTCATTATTCCTCAGAATCGTCCCGTGAATTGGGTTGGCTGTTTGAAGGATGGGGTTTTCTTTTACTTCTGTAATACACTTGATCTCTCTGGGGTGTTCTCTTTCCACCATTTAGAACAGAGCAATGGTTTAGGAACTCATAAATTGTAGATGAAATCAAAAGGTATGATCAAATAAAGCAAAGAATCCGTCTCACCTTACAATAGCTAGATATAACCTCTAGTTTATGTTTTGCTACTAAATATACTTGAATACTATCATTTAGAGGGTAGATTTTTTAAACTTAACATTAGGTACAGACCCTTCTGTAATAGACCCATTGACACGAGCCTTGTCTCTCGAAAATTAGTTTTTTTTTATTTGATCGCTATATAATTATTTGTATTGTTATATATGGGGTATAGTATGTATGAATCGAAAGCATGGTCGATGGGAAAGGAAAAGTGGAAACATCTGAAATGTGGGTCTGGAGAAGAATCGAAAGAACAAGACGAGCAGATAGAATCAGGAGAGAAGAAGCCTTTAGAAGATTAGAAGAGTAAAAAAGCTTGCTGAAGAGGTGATCAAAAAATGCCAGAGAAGTTAGATGGGACATATATGCTTGGGGATAATGGATTGGGAAGAAATGGTGGATGAAAACTAAATGGGAAAATAACGGTAGAATGATGAAGCTGATGAGGAAATAAAGAGAAGAATTCGAGGTATCGCGCCCTTGAAGACCTACTCAAGAGTAGAAAAACTAAATAATAGTAAAACAACAATATTCTATCAATTGAGAGAAAGGCATCTCCTGATCTTGAAAATAAAAGTTGCTGATGGCTTGCGACATCTGTTGGAATAAATATAAATCAATCGTTCATTTTTTAATTATTCCAGATTTGGCCAAATATCATTTCTTGATTAATCATCAATCAGTAACTCTCTCTTGTCATCAGCCCAACTTTTAGTTACACAATCAGGAGATGCTTTTCTTTCAATTTATCCACCTGATCCAGTACAATTTCACTTTTGTACTTTCACAGATATACTATCAATTTGAAAATAGACGTTAAAATGTTAGAAGAAAAATTCAAATAAAGAAACAATATGCGATGTTTTATATAAACTGCATTGTTTAAAGACCTCACTCAGGATTATTGGTCGGATAATGGTATCACAATGGATATCGAAACATTAGTTAACTTTGATGTTTGTTACTTTATATAATTAGAATCTTCATTGTTATATATTTTTAGAGAGTTTCTTATAAAGAATAAATATAGTTTTTTTTTAATATGACGTAAATATACTGTATATATAACAAGGTAATAAGACCAAATCCAAATAAATAAATAGTGTGTGACGTTTTCGGTAACAGCGTTGTTACCATCTTCAGACAAAAGTACTGAATGAGAAATTTAGAACAGCATGCTGTGGTATCTATAATCCAAAATTGTGCCATATCTATACTGTATATATATAAATTAAGTTGTAGTAATCGTCAAGGAATGGGCTCCAAAGAAGAGGAACTAATCAAAATTCAAGTCCACTGTTCACCATACTACCTGAAACTACGAACACTTGAATGTTCGAGAAGACTTTGATAATTAAATTAATCAAAATAAATGTTCAATATTTAACTGTTACAGATATGGACCAAGTCACGCCTAATTGTTTCAGAATGATCCAAAGAAAAAATTCAAGACCACGTTTACCGTGTTACATGTGTAGATTATAAATTATTCTTTAAGTTATTTTGGGAATCAACCCCGCGACTTTCACATCTCTAGTATTTTAAGACAACGATAATCTCTTTATTGTATAACGAATCAAAAGTTTTTACGAAGGAGTATCTTTTATTATATTTGTGCAAGCTTTCGAACTTTGCAGTTCTTCCACAGGTAGTATTCCACAGGTAGGTAGGGTAGTATTTCTGTGCTATTCATGCCTGTGGAAGAACTGCAAAGTTCGAAAGCTTGCACAAATATAATAAAAGATACTCCTTCGTAAAAACTTTTGATTCGTTATACACTTATACCAATTGTACGGAGTTTACCTGTAGAAATATCTTTATTCCTTAGAGAATAAGAAACACAAGTCGGGGAGATTTTTATATATCGTCCTCTTATAAAAGAAGCTCATCTCCCTGCGACTTGGTTTCTTCTTCTATCTCTAGTATAGGTAGATAGCACAATAAATTCTTCACCACTCTGTGATTCCATGAAGTTATCAGGGCCAACAGCTAGAAAGAAATCAAGGCTGAGGATCCTTCCACTCACCGGATAGAATCCTTCTCAGCTACAGGTCGCTGGGGTAACTCCAGCGGCGTCCAGCATATTGCCCATGTTGCCATGGTAACCGCGGTCAACCGTCTAAATCTTCATTATTAAAAAAAAAATCTAAGTTGTATTGAAAAAACAATTTAGGCGAAAAAAACATTTTGACCTACGGTGCTTATAATTTATATCAGTATGCAGACATTTTCAAGGTTGGTAGAAAGCTGTAGACCGTGTGAGGCATACATCCTGGTTTAAAACGAGGAACTTGGAAGCGAATGTCTCCATCCATGGCACGTTGCCTGGCGCCCTTAAACATTTCTTTATTCAAACATTCAACTCAAATAACCTGCTTATAATTACATGAGATGGTAAACTCCTTAATTCTTAGAAATTCTTACCAAATCAGCCGCTGGGATTGTAATAGGATCTGGTCTAGAGAGGTCCAGGAGCTCTCGGGAGATGACAATTTTTTTTAGAAGTTTACTCATCAATCGAAATCCCATACACTAGATTTCATAGACGCAATGGAAACAACCATCAAATACATCGACTTTTCTATATACACTCATGGATAAAACTTAAGGAAATGGTAGGTCTGATGTCTCATGTTATTTTGAAGGAGACAGAGGAATTTTGTTCATACTTGGTTATCTCGTGTGTCTTTAGTAAAGGGCAGTGTGTATCAAGTATCTTTCGGAGTTATTGTCTGAATACCGATATACACGCCCGAAATACACGCGTTATTTTGATGTGTAAAATGTAGATTTTAAAATAAGTTTAGCATTTGGGTATTTGAGAGAGTGTAAATAGATATGTAGCCATACAATTATTTACATAGTGACATCGACATTTACATTGTCACATCTTTATTTACAAAAAAAAAAAAAATAACGTTTACATAGTTATATCGTAATATACAAAACGTTGAATTATCACGTATATAGTTAAATCGTTATTTGCATATACCCAGTTATATAAACACTTCAACATACTTACATTATAGCGAGCACCGGATCTTGCCACCTCCGGCTTTTTTCAAAGGAAATCTGCAACGTCTTCTTAAGTAGACCAGTGATGAATTTCATTCGTAATTCTCGGTAAGCAAGAAGTTGTTTCTTTAAACATCGCCCAACCGTCATTGGTTCCCAAAGCTATCGACCCCCTAGTGAGTGCTGCAGCTTTCTAAGGGCGGCGATAGGGGATTAAAAACATTTAGGGGACGTTCAGATAGTTTAGGTGGCTCCTTATTAAAATCGCTGAAGCACATATTGGATACTACTTTTCAAACCTTTAAAAACATACGTATATATTTAGTTAATATTTGGGGCGAAAATATAAAGAGTGAACCGAAAATTCCTACAAATGGGAGAGGAGTTATAAAATGTGGAAAAAGACGGTGGCTCGAAAAGGTTAGGGCATTAACGGGCTAATGGGGGACATCCTCGCCTTTACATATTTGTACATAGTCCCTTTATCAGTGGTTCTTCTCTTCAATTAGTGAATGTGTGCCTTTGACGAATGTGACAATAATATTGTTTAAAAATAAAAATCCATGGTTTGGTGGTGGTGTCTTGTCCATGTAGCAGATCAGATCGGTCCATGCACAATACCGGCCAACTGAAGTGTCTTGTCCGTATGGATGTCCTCTTCTAATCCATGGCTTAATATATATATATATGGTTTGATATAATTGTATACAATTGATCATATATTCACTTTGTTTATATTTTACCTTTTTTTAAAACTATATTAACGTAGTATGTGTGAATAACCATCGAAGTTGTCAATAAGATTGTTTTAAAATATAATCTAATCTAAAGTCGACACCCATATTTGGTTATAGATATCGTCGTTTTTTTTCTAAGTTGCATACACGCCAGGCCAATGTTCTAGTAAACTATTTATATAGGAATACAGATATTGGTATGTTTGACTTGACAATTCCAAGTGTGTGAGGGCTGAAAGTGTCTCCCGAGGGTGCGTGGGCGACCAGCAGCACCGGATGACGGCGGCCAAGGAGAGCCGTTCCTTTGTTCAAGAAGTCTTCAACCTCTCATTGCTTCACCTTCCAGTCGCTCATTCCGGCCATTCCTTTATATTTTGTAACTGTTTTAACCTTTCTCTTCTTCCTTTTTATTGTGGGAATAGTATGATTTCTCTAGTTGTTTATCGTTATCTAGATAGGTTTGAAGTTTAATTAGGAACTATAAATTGTAATAAAAATTAAGAAAAATATACTTATTAAAATAAGAACATTAAGCCTCCAGGGAAAAGTTTCTTTTAAAATATTTTTTATTTAAAATCTCTCAAGCTTTCGGGCAAGAAATCCCTTCTACGGGAAAAATATTTTACATTATTTAAACGCTAGTTGCTTTGGTTATTTACATTTGTTTCAATGCAGAATCAACGTGGGCTCCTATTGTAAAGATACTTAAAATTATAGATACTTCGGCCAGTATAAATCTTTTTACGAAATTAGTAAGAAATTACTATGAATGCTGGCCAGGTGGCCGTGGTATCTTCAATTTTAAAAACTATGAATGTGTCAGCCAGGCAGCCTCTATCTTCACGATAATTTGAGATAATAAAAAGATTTAAACTCGCAGAAGATACTTATGATATCATAAATTAATGCAAAACTATGGGAATAGTGTTTCTTGAAATTAGGCTCACCCAATCGCTTATAATTTACATTTAAAGCAACGCCATACCATCGTGTATGTTTAGAGATTGGCGTTTGCTCTCTATGGCATATACACTCATGGATAAAACTTAAGGAAGTTTTACCTTTTATCATGTATATCGGGATTCAGACAATAACTCTGAAAAATATTTGATACACAGTGACCTTTATTGAAGACACATAAGATAACCAAGTGTGAACAAAATTGTCTCTGTCTCCTTAAAAAAAAAAAAACTAGCGACTTCCTTAAGTTTTATTCATGAGTGTAAATGATGCTGAGAGAGAGAGAGCCCTATCTACAAGTATATATCGGGATAACTATCAAATAAACTCTGATTTTTTCTTCTTAGTTCTCTCTCTCCGGAATTGAGCAAAATATTGAATTTTATTGAATCAACAAGAAGCCACATAGACATGTTGGACTGTTGACCCTCGCCAGCATGGAGCAGACTTTCCCTCACAATCGTCCAAGGTTCTTTCAATTCAAAAAAGTGCCAAAATTTACTGTCAAATGTTCAGTTGATATTTAGTCCGATAATTCTCTCTCTCCGGAATTGAGCAAAATATTGAATTTTATTGAATCAACAACAAATTTCAACCACATAGACAAGTTGGGCTGTTGACTCTCGACAACATGGAGCAGACTTTTCCTCACAATCCTCCAAGGTTCTATCAATTCAAGAAGGTGCCAAAATTTACTGTCAAAGTTGATTATTTATTCCGATAGATGACGCTATAACATCATAACGTTTATTTGTCTGATTTCCTTGTTAAAAAAATGAATATGTAAATACGCTTAAATAGGCGGTAAGATAACGAAAAAGTCTTTGATGAGGTAACTTTATTATAAAGGGATGCTTTCTCACGAAAAGTGTTGATCTCACAATCAACAACCCGAAACGCAAGAAAATTTATATTTTAGTTAAATTAAGCTTTTTGTGTATATAACATCTGGATTATATATATTTCGTGGATGGCTTTTCTTGATTTATCAAGAAATTGGGTTGGCCAAATATCACGGAGCAAGTTAAATAAACGTTTAGTTTATTTTTGCTCCACTAGATGGCGCTCTGCCATCTAAAAAGCAAATGTGCTCGTGGTCAGGAAAGGCCTTCTTTATTTTTAATATCAACACCTGACTCACTTATCTTTTATTTAGTTTTTTTCTATTGTTTTTCATATTATTAAATGTAAATATAAATGTAAAAAAAGTTTGATTTGTGTGAAAAAGAAACAGACGTATTTAAATACTTTCATATTTTATATATAGATGGCGCGTTATTGATTTATATTAAAAGTAAATACATTTAACTTTTTTGATCTCTTCCTTTTCACACAACTTGTGAGGGATCTATGTCAATAACTTTATTAAGACCTTTAGAATTTATACAGTTTCTCCCGAGAGATGTGGAAAAGTGTGAGTGAAAAAAAAAGAGGGAGAAATAAATTTGAATTTACAAAGTTTATAGGAAATATGTAAATAAAGAGTTATAATTAGAAACTGGTCACGTATAAGACTATATGTCTTAATAAAAGTTTGTGTGTATTGGTATTGTGTGTTTATATTTAGCTGACGTTTACCTATATGAATGACAGTAGCTGCCAACTTTGCATATTGCTTAATTACATATTCAGGGGTATGCATATTATCGATGAAAAATTGGAATGATACAGTAACGTATTTTATTGAAGGGAGATATACTATTGATTTAAGGCGGGAATATTTATTGCATGTATCAATAGTTAGATGGCATTAATGAATTGAAAATGTTGGAATTCCTCGCTTCTTTTCATTATTATCATGGAGAATTATAGTTGCTAATTTTCGATGTCTTAATTTTATTTCTTAAAGGTTCTTAATAGAAAAGTAGCATTCACTTGTTCTGTCGGTCCACGTAGAATTGGGACCTGTTCGGCCTTAGCGCCTCTTCCAGCGCTGATTGGCAGGGTTCGCATCAAGCGTTGATGGCATCAGCAGTAGATGCGGCGGTATTCCGGAGAGTTAGTTGCCTGCTGGTAGCGCGGGAGGCTGGCCCATGGGGTGCAGGAAGTTGCTCGTGACGTCCGCCGCTCGATAAGATACCACCGGCGGCGAGGTCAGCACGGCTCTACCGGGGCCGCTCAAGCATTCACTTAGACGTGCACCGATAGGACAGGACACTCGAGAAATCACTTAGACGTGCACCTATAGGACAGGACACTCGAGAAATCACTTAGACGTGCATCCATAGGCCAGAACTTCCGAACATTCACGGTGACTCCGTGGTTTAAACTGTAGATTTTCGGCAAATAGAACCTGGGATCGAAACCCGCTATAAATACTTTAACAAAATAGAAAAAAAAAACGCGCCTAAATTAACCCCGATTCTTGCACTAATCCAACTCCAACAGCGAGTTGAATTAAACAAACGGGGCTCTCATACCTTATAATTAAGTGCAGAGTCGAACTGCTCTCATATGTATAGACTGAATTTACATTAAGAATCAGTCGCTAACTAACCACCATGCTTATTATGGTTTGCACTATGTGTACTTTAGAGTAAGTAAAATTTTAGAAACTTTGAATGTATTGATATCTAATATATTGAATATATTGTAGCGCGCGCGCATAGTAATGAATGACTAGACAGATAAATGAACAAGCAAAATAATATTTATTTGTTACGTCAACACGACTCGGCGACTACAATTATCGAAAAAAATATTGTAGAGATATATTTATAACCCATGTTCCTGGAGCGCAGAACGCCAACTACCCGGAACACAGCTTAGAAAATAAGTTATAAAACTTGTGTGATGCTTTCAAAGATACATAGAATTATATTCTGTTGTATTTTCATTGAATAATTAAAATAAATGATTTCTTCGCGCCACAATAATGCTACTAAGAAAGTTAAAATCCCACCCTGTAGTGTTTTCTTGACTTAATCTTGGATGGGTGGGGCTACGTGGAACTGCGGTCACCAAACTGGCATATTCCACCAAGGTTAGAATTAAGAAGGCTTCTCGCCAACTTGATTTGCATCCAGATTTATTCTCTCTGGCCTTTTCTATGGAATCTTCTAACTACCTATGTACCTATTATACCATAATCCGTAGACCCATATCATTTATGTACTTTTTCTAAGTAGAACAACTAGATATCTAATGATGAAGCGCTACGGAAAAGAAACCATCTGCAGAAATTTTGCTACCCCCATTTTAATGCACTATGGTTAGTAGCTCGTAAACCATATCTCTTTCCCCCTTTTAATCAAGAGTTATTTTTTTTAGTTTTCTTTCAACTGTTTTCACCACCCATACCATCGTTATTTGTGTTTCAGAGAATATATAATTTAAAAAAGCAAGTTGTTTAAATATATCAACATTGTAAATCCCACAATTGCCAAATTTTCAAATATATTTCAACCTTATCAAACATCCCCGTATTCCGTTTACAATGATAAAACCTTTATCAGCTGACCCTCACAAGGACACTGTGACAATTGGGTCCATATAGGAGGGTGCGTAATTTCTAGATTGGGTCCATACATTTTTTTATTTTTGCTTATCCATGGTACACGTGGTACAGGCCATGATTACCATGGTGGGTAGAAGTAGGCGACTGTTTTACTGTAAGTGCACCACATGTCTACACACGTGAAAAGCAGTTCGATTTTGCACTTACAAATGTGCCAGAGCCCCGTTTGGTTGCTTGCACTCGCTGGTGAGATTGGACTTTTGCAAGAATCGGGGGGCCATTGGAGCATTTTATATCCCATTTTATCAACATTTATATCCCGCAATTGCCAAATTTTCAAATATATTTCAACCTTATCAAACATCTCCATATTCCGTTTACAAATGATAAAACTCTTATCAGTTGACCTTCACAAGGAGACTGTGACAATTGGGTCCATACATGTTTCCTGATAACCAACTTCGAAGCATGTATCCTAATTCTCTTTTAAAAGTATTTACATTTTTAATTAATACCTTTTTTTTTATCTTCCATGTTTCCTGACCGTATACAAATGGTAATATAAATAAAAGGTGAAATATGGCTTCGCACCAAATATTATAACGATAGTTTCCATTCTGGAAAAGCTTTATGGGCTCGAAAATCATACATTTTGGTTAGTAGCATGTAAAACCATATTCTATTTTTCTCTGGAAAAGCTCAGGTGGTACATTCAAATGGAGACTAATATGGCTAGGGACAAACTCAAACTTTGAGTTCCTGTATTTAACAGAATATGTGGCGAAGAAATAATTTATTATACACCTATCCCCGATTTACACGGTACTTGTTTTACACGTTTTCGCTTTTACACGGTTTTCCAAATAAGTTTTTTTTTTTTTTTTTTGGTTTTTATCGCACAATACTAATTGCTACTGTGATTGAACACATGCGCTGTGTACACATCTCACGAGGAATCAGAGCTTATGTGCTGACTACATATTTTAACCTGTCAATGCATTTTATTTTTATTTCTGTGTACACCTATCCCCGATTTACACGTTTTTCTCAGGAACGTATCTACCGTGTAAATCGGGGGGATAGGTGTATTTAATTTATTACAATATTATTCAATGAAAATATTTGGAAACAGATTTATTATTTGAAAAATCATCATTTAGTTGCCTAGCTTGCTTGCCGATAGCTGTAGATAGTTTGGTTAATAATGGTCAACTAGTCGCCGTGACGTCATCAATTAAATACTTTCACACCTTCAGATATACAAAGACCTGATTTCTACGCTACAATATGTTTGTGATATGTAAATAACCTATGTTAAGTGTTATAATTGTTACCTATTGTTAACTATGCAAAATTATTCCTTTTGTCAATTGTTTTAAAAAACTTATGTAAATTATTTCCTTTTTATCTCTATCTTGTATATAAGAAGATTGCTAGATTGAAGAAACATTCAGTTCAACTTGTAAGTCGTAGCGAGTTTGTTCAGACAACTCATGCACATTACAACATGGCGCAGCCGACAGGATTCGAACCTGTGCGGGGAAACCCCAATGGATTTCTCTTTAGGGATAGCTTTCAAATATTACATATGTAGACGATTTGCTGATATATGCGGATACCATTCAAGAGCACAATAAAAAATTAAAGGGAATTCTAGAAAAGCAAAAGAAAAAATATCAAATTTGATTTAAACAAAGGCTCAAATATGTCTAACGAAAGTTCGTTTCTTGGGTCATGTGATATCACAAAATGGAATTGATCCAGAGCCAAATAAGATTGATAAATTAATTACCTTTAAAAGGCCAGAGGATAAAAAGTCGCTGCAAAGAATCATGGGTCTTTATAATTACTTAGGAAAATCATTCCAAATTAGCTGCGTCCACATCCAATATAAGAGGAATATTAAGAAAGAATGTTGTCTGGCATTGGGGGCCTAAACAGGATGGGGAATTCGATCATATTAAGGAATGCGTGAGGAATGCTCTTTCGTTGGCACATTTTGACAAAAGCAAGATGCTGATTTTGCAGTGTGATGCCAGCAAAAGATGCAATGGGAGCTGCTCTGATACAGGAAGATCGACCTCTAGCATTCGCATCCGCGTCATTTAGCGACTCGCAGAAACAGTACTCTCAGATTGAGAAGGAGTTACTGAGTGTTTATTATGGATGCAAAAAGTTCGAACATCTATTGTCAGGACACACTTTCGTTGTCCAGACGGATCACCAGCCTTTATTGCCTCTAGTCAAAAAACCGCTGAGTGATATATCTCCGCGTCTACAAAGATTAGTAATGAAGCTTATAGCATTTGACTTCAAATTGCAGTACAAACCAGGAAAATACTTGATTGTGGCTGATACCCTATCAGGATACTCACCCCATGGACGAACTACCAACGCCTTTTCTTGAAGACAAAAGAATGGTCAAGATGGTACGTGTTAATATCTCGGACGAAAAACTGGTAGCGATGCAGAAAGATACCCGAGAGGATCCTGCTTTGGTTAAAGTATCGATTATGTGATTGAGGGATGGCCTATATGCAAAAAAGACGTCGATGAAGATGCCAAAGTATTTTTCGATTTCAGACACCGTTTGTATTTATGGAATGATCTATTATGTATAGGATCGGCCATAGTGATTCCGAAGACACAAAGGAATAATATGCTCAATTTGTTGCACCAATCGCACCAAGGGATATCTGCAATTCAGGGTTTGGCGCGAGAATCTTTATTTTGGCCGAGAATGTCCATCGACATTGCTGAAAAAGTAAAAAATTGTGAAATTTGTCAAAAACATCAGAAATCAAAAACACGGCAGCCGTTAAAACCTTTCCCAGTTCCAGATTATCCATGGCAGACAGTATCATTGGACATATTTTATATTCAGAAAAAGCCCCATTTGTTAGTGGTCGACAGATATAGTGGCTACCCGGGAGGTATTTACATGGACCCACCTACGGCGAGTAATGTAAAAAATAAATTGAGAGAAACATTTGCACGATTCGGGATTCCGGAAACCATGATGTCCGACAATGGACCACCGTTTCGCTCAGAGATTATGACTGACTTCTGTATAAGATGGGGTATAAACAGCTATTTTCAAGTCCACACCTTCATAGATCTAATGGTCTGGCCGAGAGAAACATTCAAACAATAAAAAAATCAACTAATCAATGTAGAGATGAAGGGTCCGACCCATATCTGGCTATTCTGGCATATAGGAATACACCAAAAAATGACCTACCGTCACCCGCACAGCTATGTTTATCGAGGAGCCTTCGATGTCAGACCCCAGAATTACACCGCTATATAGACCCTATCAAACTAATTGAGAAGTATAGAGAATGCCAAAAGAAAAAGACAGAACTCAATGAAAGAGCAGTATGACAGAAATAGTAAAAGCTATCCCAAGGTCAATGTAGGAGAGGATGCATGGTGTCAAATACATCCAGGGAGACATGGACACCGGTGAAGGATTTCAGCGCAGGCTGATTCTCCTCAGAGCTTTGAAGTTGTGACACCATCGGGAAATAGGTTGATAAGAAATCAACAATTTATTAGGCCAAGGGATGGAGGCTACGAAAAAAGCCAGTTGTCTTCAGAACCATTACCGCCTCCCAGAGCTCAACATCCGCAGTGCGACAGTCCAACGATGGGCGAGTCATCCACAGCCCCGATACAGCGGTCAAGTGAAGAGACCAATATTGACCAGAGGGAAGGCGCGACTACATCCGCTGGGATTGCACCAGAAACCATCGGAAGGCCCCGGTTTCAAGGTTTGGAAGAGAGTTAAGAAAACCACAAAGATTTGGTTTTTAAGCAGATGGGGAGGCATGTCAACCGCCTTTTGATTTGCCTGATCTGATTGTTGATGGTTGTCTAGATTCGTGACATTCTTTAATTGTTGTAGCAGAGGGGAAACATGTTGTGATATGTAAATAACCTATGTTAAGTGTTATAATTGTTACCTATTGTTAACTATGCAAAATTATTCCATTTGTCAATTGTTTTAAACTTATGTAAATTATTTCCTTTTTTATCTCTATCTTGTATATAAGAAGATTGCTAGATTGAATAAACAATCAGTTCAACTTGTAAGTCGTAGCGAGTTTGTTCAGACACTCATGCACATTACAACATGGTAATTTTGCATAGTTAACAATAGGTAACAATTATAACACTTAACATAGGTTATTTACATATCACAACACAATATACAATCATGGACAAAACATAAGGAAGTAAAAAGTCTTTGCTGTCGCCTTTTTTTTTGAAGACAGAGACAACTTTTTTCGTACTTGGTTATCTCGCGTGTCTTCAATAAAGGTCACTGTGTATCAATTATCTTTCAGAGTTACAAGAAAATAAGACCACACACATCACACACTATCAATTTATTTGTATTAGGTATTATTTTCTTATATCTATAATCTATAATCCAAATTGTGCTTTATCATCTTCAGAGTTATTGTCTGAATCTTGATAAACACCTTTATTGAAGACACACGAGATAGCCAACTTGGTTATCTCGCGTGTCTTCAATAAAGGTCACTGTGTATCAATTATCTTTCAGAGTTACAAGAAAATAAGACCACACCACATCACACACTATCAATTTATTTGTATTAGGTATTATTTTCTTATATCTATAATCTATAATCCAAATTGTGCTTTATAATCTTTCAGAGTTGTTGTCTTAATCCCGATAAACACCTTTATTAAAGACACGAGATAGCCAAAATGTATGAAAATTGCCTTTGTCTCCTAAAAAAAAAAAAGCAGACGACCGGCGACATCAAAGACACTCCACTTCCTTAAGTTCTGTCCACGAGTTTATATCAAGATGATAAATGATAATATATACAATAAGGGGGGATGATATATACAGTTGTCTTCAGCAAGGGAGGCTCCCCCACCTTGAGAGAGTCCTCCTCCATACAGACAGTCTTTCTTTTGTGAGGGGCTGTTCTAATTTATGTGTCCCAATACAATAGTCTGATATTGGTTAGCCTTTTGTAAATGATGAAATAATGTTTCACCATATTAGGATAATCTAATGATGGAGATAACTGTTCTAAATAAAGCCAACCAGCTTTATAAACACAATACAAAGTAAAAACGTACCTATACATAAGAAATAAGAGCATTTAAGCAAGAATATTTCTTTTAAACATAAACAAACTTCTCTCTCTCTCTCTACTGTCCTTACTGGGATGAACTCTCCCAATATTTTTCATCACAGTAAGGACAGTAGATGTTTGTTATATGTGTAAAAGCCTGGTTCAAAATCACATTAATAGGTACCGCTCAGCAAGAACAACCTTGTTCATGATGATTGAAACAGTGAATAATATGTGAAAGTTATTCACATATTAAACAATTTTTAACGCGGGATTCAATCCCGGTTCATGACTGTCGGGAATCGAGCGTGTTACCCTCTCATCCACCGACTTTAATCGGGAATCGAGCGTGTTACCCTCTCATCCACCGACTTATATCGGGAATCGAGCGTGTTACCCTCTCATCCACCGATATATATGTGTAAAAGAAACAAAATTCGTGCATAAATGCTTTTATTTTATATTTATAAAAATAAATTTAGTAAATATAGCGATTTTTTAAAACTGAAAATTCCTGTATATATAGCAGAAACCCACAGATTATATTTATAGCCAAAGGAGGGGGTCGGTGGAAGGATGGTCTAAACCGTTGGTTTTCGACCGCTACAACCCGGGTTCGATTCCCGCAATGGGCACTTTTTTCTTATTAAAAAAAAAAAAAAAATGTTCCAATGACCCCCGATTCTTGCAAAAGTCCAATCCCACCAGCGAGTGCAAACTACCAAACGGGGCTCTGGCACATTTGTAAATGTAAATTTGAACTACTTTTCACACGTGTAGACATGTGGTGCATGTAAAGCAGTCGCCTACTTCTAACCACCATGATTATCATGGTTTGTATCCGTGTACTAGGGGAAAAAAATTTCCGAAGGAAACTTTTACTACTCGACAAAACCCAGCAAAAGTTAGAACCATATGTAGACCATCCATTTTGTCGTTAAGCAACACCACGGATCCCGGCCCAGCTCTAAAGATAGGAGACAAAATCCCTCCTCTGACAAGTCATTTTTTAACAGGTGCACCGTTAAGAACTTTCCTGGCTATCTAGGTTTGTTACATGGCCTTGAGTTTACAGTGAACTTCTTCCTCAAAATATTTTATATTTCGAGAACAAAACTTTTCATTGTCCAATAAAAATACCGCACCGTTCTTGATGTATAGAAAAACGTCCTAAATCTAAGCTGTTGTAAATGACAAACTGCATTGAAACATTGACCTTCTCTTTGTAAAATATCTTCTTCCATTATATTCAATACTCTTCTTCTTTCTTATCTGGTAGTAGTAGGCGACTGCTTTTACTAAGTGCACCACATGTCTTCACATTTGAAAAGCAGTTCGACTTTGCACTTACAAATGTGCCAGAGCCCTGTTTGTTTACTTGCACTTGCTGGTGGGGTTGGACTTTGCAAGAATCGGGTGCCATTGGAGCATTTTTTTTTTAAGTCATAAAAAAGTGCCCAATGCGGGAATCGAACCCGGTCTTAGAGGTTGAAAACCAACGGTTTAGGCCATCCCTTCCACCAACACCCGTATATTCAATACTAAAACAATATAGTACTTATCGTGGCATATAAAAAGATTAGAAAAAATGCATTTCCTGATTATGCAATTAAAAGTTGTTGTTGGTTTTCTCTATCTACCGGAATAAATATCAATGGATCGTTGATTTTTTTAAATTATTCCAGAATTTTTTGGCCAAATATCCATTTTTGATAAACAAGAAAATCTAACCACGTACGCGTTTTAGGCTGTTGACCCTCATCAGCGGGGTAATTAAGAATGGATATTTGGTCAATTCTGGAATAGTTAAAAATCCAACATTAGTTGATATTTATTCGGACAGATGGCGCAAGCAATCAGTAACTTTTAGTTGCACGATGCATTTTTCATATAAAAATATGTTTGTGTACAAATTGTTATCAGAAAGGTAAATTATCTTGTAGAGTTTCTCCCTAAATAAACAGCGATAATTATGACCGGAATATTTTAATTCTGACTTTAAAAGAAAACACCACAATCGTGGCCGTTCGAAGATATAAAACATTTAAAAAATGTATTTATCCCAAGTACACGTACTACAATACATCGAGGTGAATAGAAACGATTCCATTTTACTGTAAATTCTTGCACGTGTTTACAATGTCGAAAGCCTTTCGAGTTTTACACTTACAAAGTGCCAAATCTCCGTTTGGTTACTGGCATTCACTGGTGGGGTTGGACATGTCCAAAAAATCGAGGTATTTGAAGCAGAAAAAGCACAATACGGGAATCGGATCGTGGTTGACGAAAATCGACGGTGGCTACAACACCAGCCTCCCAAATGAGTAAAACTTGGCAGTATTGACCATCAAGCAGCACACAATGAGGATCGTCCCTATTTACATACAAAACTATGTAATAACATTCCACAATATGCACATTTTCTTTTAACTTTATATCAAGAAGTCCTCATCAAGGAGGAAAGGTTGTTATATAAGCAAGGCAAGCTAATGCAATAATAGCAATATGAAACTGGATAATTTGCTCAGAGGGTTAGCGCAATTGATGAGTTGATAGTAGAAGGGTTCGTTTAAATAATAATTATAAAAATATAGCGAGAGCTAATCACCCAGAGATTTAACAAATGATCAATAGGCG
Source organism: Cordylochernes scorpioides (assembly GCA_030710605.1). NCBI lineage: Eukaryota > Metazoa > Arthropoda > Arachnida > Pseudoscorpiones > Chernetidae > Cordylochernes > Cordylochernes scorpioides. The sequence goes on from CP092864.1 coordinate 58,324,613, forward strand.
TTCGCTAAAACTTTAGAGCAAAGCGTTTCTTTTATAGAATGCATCTGTACTGGCGATTTCAACGGTTCTTTTAATAAGCATTCTGCAGAAGAATGGTCGATATAGCCAGTACCGATATTTTTTTATTACAAGAAAAACTAATCTTTTAGAAATAGTTTATTATAAAACGGAAGAGTGCGCAAACAATCTAACTTCACAAAATCGCTTTTTAGCCTCAGTTGAATCTACTATGCTTAGTTTCCATCCCTTGTTTGATGAATTTCAAGAAATGTTACCTGGTATCGAAGAATTTTCCAGATAGACCACCAACAAACGGAATATCTACTAGACCGTCCGTCCGAATGAAAAAGAAAGGCGTCAGTGCCTGAGAGAGAATGGACTTTGAGATGTCCAGACGGAGATAAGCAGTCAGATAAACTGGTAGCGAGAGTACTGGAACAAAGACGCTCCGTTTAAGGAAGAAGAGGAAAGTAAATAACTGTTTTTCCTGCTTTCTTATTGGTCTGGTGCACCGCACTGCACGGCAAGGTCACAGAAGCCACTTCCATGCATGTCCACTACAGGTACGTATCAATGTCTTCTTATCGAATCCTATCGGCCAATGTATTCGTGACTTAAGCCCGATCTCTCTAGATGTCCAAATACCTGTAAGCTTCTCTAGACAGCCCATGGCGGAGTCAGTTGCCATCGAACAAGGAAGTGCAAAATTGAGCAACAGGCTGACCGACCGGTAGTCGTCTGTCTCCTCGTGGGTAATTAGATTTTGTATTGTTCTCTTTTACTGCGGTAAAAGGCTATCGGTATATACACTCATGGACAAAACTTAAGGAATTTGTACCTTTTAGCATGTATATCGAGATTCAGACAATAACTCTGAAAGATATTTGATACACAGTGACCGTTATTGTGAAGATACACGAAATAACAAAGTGTGAACAAAATTGCCTCTGTCCCCTTAAAAAAAAAAAGAGGTGATCGGTAACATCAAAATATGAAACTTTCTTAAGTTTTGTCCATGAATGTAAATCATTCCAGTAGAGTAGAACTTTATGTTTTATGACTGATGGTTTTTCTAAAATTCAAGATAAAATATTCATTCTTTAGTTTTTAAAGAGTTCACTTGGAAGAAATGAACAAGAGACTGGAAGGTTCAAATGGTCATTCTGTGACGTCTCAAGCGAATCTTGACTTAGACTGAAACCTGATGCGAGTGTTTTTTTTTTTTTTTTTTTTTTGTAAATCATTTTATTTGCGATCGAACGTTGTGGCCCACTGTACATATTACATCCCAAACACGATGCGACGCCAGCCATCTCTGTCTTGAGTTCGATGTACCATTTCAGCGACCGTTAAGCCAGTGTGTTCCTTTAATTGGTCCACGAAGCGTGTCGGCGGACGTCCAGGTATGCGTCGCCCAGTCTTTCCGGTCAGTATGGTGTACTCCAACCCCCTGTGTCGAGCGATATAACCGAAGAATCTCAAACAATTCCGTTGTACAGAAGTCGGTCATCTTCCAAAATCGATAGTTGTGATAGTCTCGATGCATTCGTCTTACACGCTGTCCAAGGTATATTTCGCCAACCATACATCTCGAACGCGTGTGATTATCTAGTAGAGATATGCTTAATCTTGTATTAGTGAATCTGTGTACTCTTCTTTTGCCGATAAATATCTTTGAATTTGTTATATAACTTTTTATATACCATCTACTCTCTTTGTTTTCTTAAGAATGTTTGATAAGAAATCTATAATCTCCATATTAGGATAATGAAGCTGATAAAGATTATTCATATCTATAATCAATCTGATTATTTTTGAAAAAATCCAATTCTTTACTTGATTTAAATCTCCTAAATGTAGATTAAAATAATTCAACAGGTTTCTGGAGATAAGTTTATTTTTATTAATGTAATCTCAAGCTTTCGGGCATCCCCTGCCCTTCTACAGGAATGCATGAAACGAATAAAAATTAACGCCGTTGCCTCAAACAACAGCGTTTATTATTTGTTTCATGTACTTCTGTAGAAAGACAGAGATGCCCGAAAGCTTGAGATTACATTAATAAAAAGAAACCCATCTCCATAAACCTGTATTATTATTTTCTAAGAAAATTTTCTAAGCGCTAAATATGCAAATACAAGCTGCAAAACCTGAACATCAAACTTGGATAATTCGAAACCCAAGGGACCAAAAAAAAAAAAAATTCGAATTATCCAAAAAATTGAATTAAAAACGTTTTGAATATTAAAGGCTTAAAAGTCTAGGGACCAAGATAAATATTCGAATTAGAGACGTTTGAATTATCCAAGTTGTACTGTTATGTTAAAGTAACCTAGGGAATCTATGTATGATAGCCATCATTTTACCTCGGTAATTGTACTAGTGATCTTCATGATGTGCAAGCAGACACCATCAAGGGTCACAACTTGATGCCCAAAAAGGATTGAGTGGAGATAAGAGAGAAGACTAGTAATCTGACATCTGCCAAAGGTGAATAAAATGTGCTCAAAGACTTTCATTTATTCCGACTTAAGAATACGACCATCGTAGAGATGCAATGTGTCTTTCTGCCCGTAAGATGTGTAGAAATAGGTTCCACTTTGTTGTGTTTCTCCATTCACCAACACGTGGGCAAATAAGGCTTTTATTGCCAACACAATATAAGGTAAAAGACTTAACATGCTACTGGACTGTTGCTCTAAAACTGTCAACGGTATTTATATCTCACCAAAGCACAATTAATAACTATGCAAAATAGTGTTTTCTTCTAAAAGCACACACACATAACCAATTATGTAAAATAGTGCAGATACAAGAAACATATAAGTCTAATACGGAACACACTTAATCTATATTTCAGCTATATCCGCGCGACTATGGGTTTCCCGGAAAACAGGTGCTAGACATTGGATCGCTACACACAGATCAGACCTCTATTTAAAAAACAAAATCTGAAGAAAGTTACAACACACCATATGACTCGTCATCTAAAGGTTTTTTTATATTTCATTTATATCTTTCAAGTACATCTCAATCACTTGCCATGATAATCATGGTGGGTAGTTAATTAATTCATTTTACTGTAAATACACCACATGTCTATATATGTAGAGAGAGCAATTCCACTTAGCATGGAGGTTTGGTGACTTGTACTCATTGATAGAGTTAGACTTGTGAAATAATCGGGTGCCAATTGAGGCAATTTTTTTAGAAAAAAAAAAAGGGTGATACGATTGTCCTAGTTGTCCAAAAAATCGATAGTTCATATCACCAACCCCTTTAAAAAGATTTTTCCGAAGCAGCTTAACTGAGAGCTAGGGCAGTAGGGGCCTATTCGATAAGAAAGATAACATAGCACATAATGTCTATATGCTGTGATATTCCAGGTACCATTTCTATTGTACCAGAAATCTGCAAAGAACCACGTGCTATCACACAACAAGAAACTACTCTTGTATCATAAAGTTGCGGAGAATTCCTTTATCTAGCTACGAAGAGAACCACGCAACATCCAGTAATGAATGAACAATCACCAATGATATAACCGCACTATTACATAGCCATCTATATAACGGTGTGGGATAACGCAACCAAATGTCTCCACCCACATTTCTATCTATCTAATCTAACTAAATAGATGTTGCAATACTTACTTCCAAGACAATCTTGGCATTCTACGCTTCAGGAACTTTACCGACCAAATACTTCAGTTTTGTTTTTGTCAGAAACATCTTCGATCACATCAAGGTGGAGTGAAATAAACCGTTGACTTTTGACAGTCATGACCCATGATCGAATCCCGAATTGGGTTCTTTTTTTTCTGAAAAAAGGCTTCAATGGTCCCCGATTTTTGCACAAGTTCAAAACTTCACCAGCCATTGCAAATTAACAACCGGGCTTTGATACACTTGTAAAAACAGTAACTTACTACACACTTTGATTATCATGGCGTACTTGGGATACGTATCACCACTACTACGTCTCCTCAGAACTGGATCTTCGCCCTCTCATTATCGTACAGATCTAAATATCCAATTATGTGTCTGCTTGTAGCGATCTTTATTTTCGCACATCTCCGTCGAAAGACCATGTTAACATTTAAAAGATTCTAAGTGCAATCAATAAAGTTGTATTTATCCAGAGAACTGCCGCAGTGTTTATAAAAACAGTTCTGTGATCTCAGGTCGTGAACTCTCCCAGTTTGCAGAAAGAATTGTGAAAGCCAAAATATTTCAAATTTATAACCTAAATAGTGTCCTTTTATTATTTCCCTTCATTCATGAGAAAGGTATATGTTATATGTTGGTGAAAAAAACATAACATAAACTGGTGCTATATGGACAAGAGAGAGGTCTTCCCACCGTTGCTTATCACTTCTTATCTCTTCAGGAAAATACACTGAGAAATTCTTATCCTGTAGGCGGGGCGTACGGCTGGTTGCCTATATCTGCAACCATAGTTTGCATATTTCATCTCCATGTACCATCTCTTCAACCTTCTATTTGTTTTAAACAGTTGAGGAGTTTGAGCCTCAATTTAATATATTCAATCCGAATTAAAATACAATCAAAACGTTTATCAAATATTATTTATGATTATAAAAAATCAAAAGACACCGCATTTATTTTTATTTACTTTATTAAAAGAAGCTTTCGGGTAAACCCTTCGTTTTAGTTAGTTGAAGAAAGGCTTGCCCGAAAGCATCCTTTAATCAAGTAAATAAAAAAAGAGTTGCGACGTGTGTTTTATGATTTTTTTTTTTTTTTATAATTTGTCGAAATTCGCAATCCTGTAATAATGAATTATTTAAGACGAATGGAAACAGCACATACACAATCTTTCTTTTTACTTTGAGCTCGAAAATCATAAACTTTGGTTAGTAGCCCGTAATACCATACTCTTTCTTTCTTTTTACTGGTCGGGAGGGAGGTAGTCGTGAGTCTCATCGGGAGTCGATCCACAATTCTGCTATGTTCCCTAGGATCCGAGCCTATCGGTCCACATTCTAGCTAAGGTTCCAGGTGTATGCAGGGCCTAGACATGTACGTGCGCCCCGTTAAACGGGCAGGCACGGAGATTCCCCTGGATCTATCCCGCCGGGATTCCTCCTTGATGCTGGAGCGGCCCTTGGCCTCGTTGTTCTTCAAGAACGACGGAGGCCCTCCTTCGCACTACATAAACGGCGGGGGTGCTCTGGTCTACCCCTGCTCTAGTTGCTTCTACCAGGGCTCCCCCTGCCCGCTCCATGCTCCCAAGAAGGTTCCCGAACCGCCGCCCCATGCCCCGGCCAACGGGATTCTCCTTCAAAGCAGCGGTTCCGAGCCCGACCTCGTGGCCCCACCGTGCTTGGAGGCTGTGCCCCCCGAGGGTCCGCCATCCACCAGCCCTGCCCTGAGTCCGCCCCAGCTCACGGCAGCGGTCCCCCCTCTCCAGGTGGCACTCAAGGTAAGGACGCTCCAACACAACTTCTTCATTGATCGAAAAGCTGAGCGCAACCACCGTGAATTATATTGAAGACATTCAATAGACACGCACAATAACTTTCTTTATTTCATAAAAGAACTAAAATTCTACAGAACCTCCTATAGAAAAAAAAAAAAAAAAGACCCATGAAATATCGAAATATCTTCACCTTTTATTTTCAATTTTTGCTTTCTTTTTTTTTTTAGGTAAGCCAGGTAACTGGTGTTCTTCGCGGGGCTACTCTCTAACGTTCTCTCTTTTTAGATACATCTCTTTACCTGAATTCTCAGAAAATACGGCGTAAAAAAGCTTGTATCATTGTGTAAATACTTGAGATATAACCACAGAAGGTGGATACCCAAGAAGAATAAGTTCTATTTGCATTTACAAATGAAATGTCTTTGGCGAGTTGGGTTTTCAAGATGGTCCGTGAAAGATACGATCACCCGGCCAAAAATCATCACAATAAACAACATTTAAAGAGAAACATATACATTCTCTTTATAATACCCGTAACTGGGAGATTCAAAAGAGCACCAACAAAAGAAAAAAAATCCATTCCACAAACACATAAACATGCCTTTTTGGGCTGAAAAGAGGGAGTTTCAAGTTTTTCCACAAGTTTAAGACGTTATTTAATCTAAAATAAATACTTATGTATAGAGTTCTGAAGATCACTTGTTGGTTGGAAGTTGATCCAGAGAAAACATCAACCAATATTTTATTTCAACTCCCGACGTTTCAGTAACTTCCGTCACTCTCTTCAGGTTCTAATCAGGCCTCCATTTATAACCTTATCTTAAAACAGTGAGCGCATCTATTTATTTAGAGCCATCTGCGCGTAACCATTTTTTTTCTCTCTCTCTCTTCGATAGTTTAATCCCTTGTAAATATAATTGTAAATGTAATATAAAATTAAACCATCCAAGGATAAATTTCTTTTAATATTATATTTAATATCTCTAGCTTTCGGGCTAGAAGGCGTTTCTACAGGAGAACTGTATCAAAATCGAAATAAAAATAAAAACTTTATAAGGTGTTGATTGGCCGCCCTCTCTCGCAAGGTGTGCCGTCAGGAGAAATCAAATTTTGTACAAAGATTTGCTCACTATTTTTAATTCAATTTATATATAATTCTCTCTCCTGTAAAAGGGGGCTTTCTAACCAGAAATATATTGAATGCAATCATGGACGAAACTTAAAGAAGTTGTACCTTTTAGCATGTATATCGGGATTAAGACAATAACTGATTGATACACAGTGACCTTTATTGAAGACACACGAGATAACCAAATGTGAACCAAATTGCCTCTATCCTTAAAAAAAAATAGACAACCGGTGACGTCAAAGACTTTCCCTTCCTTAAGTTTTTTGTCCATATGAAGGTATATGATAGTAAGATGCAGATGTAAATCTTGTAATTTTTTTATATTGTCCCTTGAGCGAAAAAAAAAAGGACACATTTAATCACGCACATATATTTGTAATTAGAGAGTAAGAAAGAGAGAGGCGAAGAAAGCGTGTGTGAGCACATTAAAATAAGTACTGGATGACGTCACTTGCTAAAGTGACAGGTGCATGGAAAATGTCATAGATATGTCCAACTAACGCGACAGATAAAAAGCCGTAAACAGAGCAGCGGCGTGGCTACGTGCCATCATTAATCTTAAGCATCCGGTGTGTCTAAACATGCTTTGTGTTGTCCTCTAAGTCGAAGAAGACCTTTGCTTGAAACCCGAGATGGCAAGGGATTCCTGTAATGACCTATCTCCATAGTAGAAAACTAGCTACTTCCCCAAAATTAAGCTTTCAAGTACAATGACCATTTAAGTCCATCATCTACCTCATTAACACAAAGCAATAACGCGCCATCTATACATATAAAATGAAAGGATTTAAAAGCACGAATGTTTCTTTTATACAAAATACAAAATTCTACTACTGTCCTTACTGCGATGAAAAAATATATTGGGAGGGCTTGGCTCATCAGTGGTGAACCCTCTCAGCGGTTTCGCCAATTTAATCCACCAGACCGCTTCTAAGAGCTCTAATACTGTAATGGACGATTCTGCTTATATACACAGCACTGAAGGATGGAATCTGATGAGCCAAGCCCTCCCAATATATATTTTTTCATCGCAGTAAGGACAGTAGTGGAATTTTGTATTTTGTATAAAAGAAACATTCGTGCTTTTAAATCCCTTCATTTTATATCTACCTCACACACACACATTGATGGAAATCTCTTTTACCCTAATATTTCTAAGGTGGAACAGCGGCCTTAGACGTGTAGAACAACAAAACTCTTGTCGACCTATGCGCAGAACGCGTAACATAGATCAGTAATCACAGCAACTTCGGCAATATTGGACAAAAGCCAACCTGTATATCATAAAAGAAAGGCATCTCCTGATAGTGCAACTAAAAGTGGCTGATCTTTCGGATTAAATTCAACAACTTGTTGATTTTTAAATATTTCGGAATTTGCCAAATACCCTTCCTTGATTAATCAGAAACGCTAACTACGAGGAATTAGGAGATGCCTTTCTCTTAATTTATCAACCAGAGATCCCAGTACAATCTAACTCTTGTACTACTTTCCCATACTGTTTATATCATAGTTTTTAGCTATGAACCTATCAGTTACGATTTCATAACATCCTTAGGGACGAGTTATGAAATGGGTCGAATATGCCAAAAATACTTGTCGTTTGTCTATTTAAAAATGATACGAGCCGTTTTTACCCAGGATACTCTCCTCCCGCATTGGCAGAGTAGCCATTGCAATAGTTGGGATAGATCAAACTGGAAAACTTCTGCGAGAGTTCACCACTTTATATTTGTCATCTTCAATGGCCTGTGGTCAGCAAAACCTTTTGATTCTGAAATTCAAAAATTACAGTTTACAAAATTTCAAAGTTTTTAAGAGCCACAACATATTTTTTCTTGCCAATAATAAACAGTACTCGCATAAATAAAAAAAAATGTATGCGAGTACTACACGTCACATCCAAAGAGCCGCATGTGGCTCGCAGGTTGCCGACCCTAGACAATCTTCCTATTATATTTATATTTGTAACCGTTTATTATTTAATAACACGTTTTATGCATCAACTCAATAACTGACATTTAAAATATCATCGAAAAAAATAGTCTTTCATTAACCTCTATTTGCTTTTTTTTTAATTTATAAAATATGTAGTTGATTAATATATATAAGGGACTAAACCTAATTTTTACGTTATATTTATTCCGATAGATGGCGTTGGATTAACCAATATTTCTCATTTTTAAGCACGATATGCTTATTTATTCAATAATCTACCGTAGTGGTAGAAATTGGTTTAAATAGGGATCGACGTGGTGGGGAGGATATGCGGGGTTGGTCGGTCGTTCGAAGGAAGAGTTGGTTCTTTGTTCGGCGTGGGCGCAACGGGGTTTCCACAGTGGCCGCACGTTTGCCACGTGGTGGCGCAACTGGCGCGCCGCGTGCTATTTTGAACGGCGAGGGTATCGATTGAACCTTGTAGGTCAGCCAGGCCGTACTTCCTGGGGATGGATGGAACGTTGTCACCGGGCTCATATACTCACTCCTCACTTCTCACTCTTCCTAAAACCTATTTGCATAACTGTATACTACAATCCACAATATAAACTACAAAGTGAATTTCAAAATGCTATCTATATATCGAATATTATTTTTAACATTAATGCTTCTTTTTCTAAACAAATCGTCCAAAACTACTTTACTGCGATACGTAAGACTCACCTTTCAATCATCAAAGTAAAGTAGTGGACATTGCTGCTGCTGTGATAGAGATGCATGGAGACATCTGAGGCTCTTCATTGGACACGACAACAACATCGAAGTAAAGCTTGCAGAAACAGGTTTTAATGATTAGTCCGAAAAAAAAAGAAGAAACATTATCTCAAAAAGAGTGTAATACGTATTTAATCCAGGCTATATTATGAGGGGATAATGTTTTTGTATTTGTGGTGTAGGTTGAAAAGTTTTTATATAAACTTGAGAAACTTGAATTTTGTTAGCGTTGTTTGCTCCTCTTCTGTAATGATCGTTTTGAGTTTCTCCGGCTAGGATCTACCGGGGATGTTCTCTGTTTATGTCCTCCCTTCCTCCATGCCACACCGCACCAGCCTCATTACATTGTTTTACCTCTTTGTTGTCAGGTATCGTCGTAGGGTTCTCCTTCAGTTCATCTTGTTTATGCCATTCTTCTTCACTTGCCTTACGATATATAAATATCTTTTCTACCTTATTCAAACCTGATTGTTCTTTGTTCTTGTTTTGTTTACCTTACTCTAACCTTAGACTCTAGAATATCCAAGAAACATTTTTTTTGTAAGCTGTCATCTCTCAGGATGTATCCCAGTCGTGCAGTTTTCTCTTCCACGTATATAACAAATAGATCTACACTCATAGACAAAACTTAAGTGAGTGGAAAATCTTTGATGCCGCCTGCTGTCTTTTTTTAAAGGAGACAGAGGCAATTTTGTTCAGACTTGGTTATCTCGTGTGTTTTCAAAAAAGTTCACTGTTTATCAAATATCTTTCAGAGTTATCGTCTGAATCCCTTTATGCATGCTAAAAGGTACAACTTCCTTTAGTTTTCTTCATGAGTGTATTAGACATTATGTAATATATATTTTGGTAATAAAAGCATTATGTTAATGCAATAAAAAGAGATCTCAAGACTCCGAGTCAACTTTGAAGAAAACAGAAGTTGATCCTCGACAAGACTGCTGGTGTTTGGCGGGAACTTCTGGTAAACAAACTGGCCCGCCGCACCTTGATCTTTGTCTGATGGCGTGACAATCCTCTTTGTGCCCATTTTCCACAACTACGCTATGGACAAAACGACAATATTTTATCTAATCGTAATCAAATGTTGTCCATACATTTTTTTGTGTGTTTATCATTATATAAAATGTGTACGATACCGTTAAGCTCAATACCCATACAAGGCCATGGCTACTCCTGGTCTCTTTCGAAGGTGGTCGTTCATTGGTGGTTGGAATATATTAGTAGACAAGCAATTTTTCATTTTAGGGACGTAGCTGATTAGAGAGGTCAACATTCATCTGATGGGTCGCTCGTGGAAGGTTTTTTTGTGTAAAATATTGCATCTTTTTCCTGCGACTTCTTTAAAAATTCGTATTCTGCTTATCTTTTTTTTTATGGGCCCTTTTTTTCTGATATTGAAACTGAGTACCGAAAATCATATCCATATTCGTCGTATTATGTTTTAACACTTTGAGAAAGGTTGGAATACATCACAGTCAACTCAACATACCTTTTGACGAAAGAACAATCAGCAAAAGACAAGTTGAAATCGGACTATACGAACATCATAGATGAAGAAGGAAGAGTTCTATCATCAAATGTCAAACTCTAGGTACAGTTGACGCCCGTGGAAACTGGACGAAAGCTTGACAACGAGAATGTGTTGGCCGAAGACTTCAATGTGGATCATTCTTCGTTCATTCTTCGTTGTCTGAAAAAGTTCAAAAGAAGTTCATTATTGCACGACCCAATAAAAAAAAAGTTCTATGTGTGTGTGTGGGTGAGGTAAACATATCAGTAGTTATGATGGAAAATTACACAAATTATCATTTCGATTATTGATTTCTCTTTGCGCCAAAGTTTTTTTTAATCCCTCGATAAATGAACAAGCGGTGTTCTCTGCGAAGTTTAGGTGATGACTTCCTTTCCACGTCTGCTGCCAAGGCGGGAATAAATACTTTTTAGGCTTAGAGGAGATGACGAGGGGGGTGTCAAAGAACCATTCATTGTCTGGGGGTAGGGGGGATGCTAACTCTCCAACGTTAGAGCAGGCAGGAGTCTCCAAGGCTGTGAATGTAACTTTATACAAATAATTTAGAATACCATTATACTCACATTTTATCTAGCATTCATTTAGTAGTTTTCAGTGTTCATAGTAAATGAAAACATGAAGATGTTTCTTTCACAAATAAATCAAACTTTTACTGTCTTTACTGCGATGAAAAAATATTGCGAGGGTTGGCTCATTAGTGGTGAACCCTCCCAGCGGTTTCGCCATTTTAATCCACCAGACCGCTTCTTTTAGAGCTCTAATACTGTATTGGATCATTCTGATTTTATATACTACACTGAAGGGTGGAATCTTAGAAATGATATTTAAGAAAACTATGGACATAGGCTTTTAGGACAGTAGAATTACATTTATAGTTCATAGTGTTGATATCATTAATTTTTTTTTTAGCAATATCTCAACTCTTGGCTGCTGCGAACGCAAAAAAATATATATAACACTGGGTTAAATTTAATGCTTTAATATATATATAATTCCATTTTCGATAAAATATATTATCAAATAATTGTTGTCATAATAATTGTTGATATTTTACTTTCTGAAAAATAATTTTTTAAAACAATATATTTTAACCAAAATGCAAAGTTTATACTTCTGAGGTTTCAAAATTATAATTTTAATTCCCTCTTGCAAAAATTAGCTTCGAATGGATTTAAAAAACTATTTTTTAAATGCATTTTAAATCTCATTTGTACATATTTATATACTTTTTATCAGTTTTCTTTCTATATGTGTATATATTTAAGATTTTTATTTTATATATTATTGCATCGCCTCACTACAAGTGTTACATTGTGTTTATATGTTATTAAAAAACGTGATGGATCGACAAAAGTCAAACTTGGTTTAAAACTTTCAAACTTGACGACAGTAGAACGCTCTAACGTCGTCGGACAATGAACTTTATTGAAGGATAAAACGAGTCTCTATCTCCAATTTACCAATATATTTTACTCTTCAAATTCCAGCTGTGAATTCCGACTTTCAAAGAGTTGACAGCGTTGACTTTAAGGAAAATTATTTTTACTTTCTAGAATAGAGAGAGAATATACGGGCTACTAACCAAAGTAAACAAGTGCCGTGACCAGGATTTCTAAAAGGAGAATCAAATCCAAATAAGTATATTGTAATTGGAGTCTCAGTAACAGCGTAAAAAAACAAAATTCTGAATCTTTATTCGGTACTTTTGTCTGAAGAGATGGTACCAACGGGATATGTCACTACTCTTAATTTAATTATTTGGTCTTGTTACTTTGTTAGGAACATTATGAACCTAATCAGAAAAAAAAAAAAAAAAAAGATTGAATCTCTCTCTAGAAGAAATGATAAGGTACAATTTGTATTATAGATAAGATAATCACAAGTTAACTACTGTGTTAAACCGGACTCTTAGAGCTACTGCGTACAGAAGTCTCCAGAAATCTAGGTTGCCTCACAGTTATCATTTTTTCTAAAGCGAGATTCAACCTTTTTTTTTTAAATCGGGTTCACAACCAGAATGGTAGACATTGATGTGTGAATATTTTGAATATATTTAGTAAACGTATAATATAATACGTTTATATAATGCAGACTGGCTATATAAGAAAATGAGCCTAATAGATCGTGGTCTGGAGGTCAACTGTCGAAACCACTGGGAGAGTTAACCATTGATGATGAGTCATCCTCCTATTTTAAATTTTAATGATTTATATTAAAATTTAAGGGAATGTGCTGGTATAGAGCCTGTTCCATATCTCAGATGGAAGCTGAGCGCTATCTTCTGGTGTTAAATAGTTCGGATAGCCAGAGGAGGCTATCGTACATCACAGTCATTCCATCCGACTTCGGTTCATCCAAAACTCAACTTCGCCCCAAGGATCATCGAACCAGATGTCTTTCTTCATTGCCCCACTCATTCATTAGTAAAGATGCAATTTTTAGAAGGTACTCCTGGGCTAGGGACAAAACATAAACATTTAAGGATGGATGCCTCAACCATGTTTGTTTGTTCTTCTATTCTGGACCCTGGGCGATACTCTTCCGCGGTACTTGTCGTTCACCCCGTCCCTTCCAACTTTGTCCATGTCGATACTCTTCCGCGGTACTTGTCGTTCACCCCGTCCCTTCCAACTTTGTCCATGTCGATACTCTTCCGCGGTACTTGTCGTTCACCCCGTCCCTTCCAACTTTGTCCATGTCGATACTCATCCGCGGTACTTGTCGTTCACACCCGTCCCTTCCATCTTTGTTCATGTCGATACTCTTCCACGGTACTTGTCGTTCACCCCGTCCCTTCCATCTTTGTCCATGTCGATACTCATCCGCGGTACTTGTCGTTCACTCCCGTCCCTTCCATCTTTGTTCATGTCGATACTCTTCCGCGGTACTTGTCGTTCACTCCCGTCCCTTCCATCTTTGTCCATGTCGATACTCATCCGCGGTACTTGTCGTTCACCCCGTCCCTTCCATCTTTGTTCATGTCGATACTCTTCCGCGGTACTTGTCGTTCACCCCGTCCCTTCCATCTTTGTTCATGTCGATACTCTTCCGCGATACTTGTCGTTCACCCCGTCCCTTCCAACTTTGTCCATGTCGATACTCATCCGCGGTACTTGTCGTTCACACCGTCCCTTCCATCTTTGTTCATGTCGATACTCTTCCACGGTACTTGTCGTTCACCCCGTCCCTTCCATCTTTGTTCATGTCGATACTCTTCCACGGTACTTGTCGTTCACCCCGTCCCTTCCATCTTTGTTCATGTCGATACTCTTCCGCGGTACTTGTCGTTCACCCCCGTCCCTTCCAACTTTGTCCATGTCGATACTCATCCGCGGTACTTGTCGTTCACCCCGTCCCTTCCATCTTTGTTCATGTCGATACTCTTCCACGGTACTTGTCGTTCACCCCGTCCCTTCCATCTTTGTTCATGTCGATACTCTTCCGCGGTCCTTGTTGTTCACCCCGTCCCTTCCAACTTTGTCCATGTCGATACTCATCCGCGGTACTTGTCGTTCACCCCGTCCCTTCCACCTTTGTCCATGTCGATACTCTTTCGCGGTACTTGTCGTTCACCCCGTCCCTTCCATCTTTGTTCATGTCGATACTCTTCCACGGTACTTGTCGTTCACCCCGTCCCTTCCATCTTTGTTCATGTCGATACTCTTCCGCGGTCCTTGTTGTTCACCCCGTCCCTTCCACCTTTGTCCATGTCGATACTCTTCCACGGTACTTGTCGTTCACCCCGTCCCTTCCATCTTTGTTCATGTCGATACTCTTTCGCGGTCCTTGTTGTTCACCCCGTCCCTTCCATCTTTGTTCATGTCGATACTCTTCCACGGTACTTGTCGTTCACCCCCGTCCCTTCCATCTTTGTTCATGTCGATACTCTTTCGCGGTACTTGTCGTTCACCCCGTCCCTTCCATCTTTGTTCATGTCGATACTCTTTCGCGGTACTTGTCGTTCACCCCGTCCCTTCCATCTTTGTTCATGTCGATACTCTTCCACGGTACTTGTCGTTCACCCCGTCCCTTCCATCTTTGTTCATGTCGATACTCTTCCGCGGTCCTTGTTGTTCACCCCGTCCCTTCCATCTTTGTTCATGTCGATACTCTTCCACGGTACTTGTCGTTCACCCCGTCCCTTCCATCTTTGTTCATGTCGATACTCTTCCACGGTACTTGTCGTTCACCCCGTCCCTTCCACCTTTGTTCATGTCGATACTCTTCCGCGGTCCTTGTCGTTCACTCCGTCCCTTCCACCTTTGTTCATGTCGATACTCTTCCGCGGTCCTTGTCGTTCACTCCGTCCCTTCCATATTTGTTCATGTCGATACTCTTCCACGGTACTTGTCGTTCACCCCGTCCCTTCCACCTTTGTTCATGTCGATACTCTTTCGCGGTACTTGTTGTTCACCCCGTCCCTTCCATCTTTGTTCATGTCGATACTTCGGTGATGCTTGCCATTCACATCGCTGCTTGTGTATATAATCTTTGTTTATATCGATACTTCAGTCGTTTTTACTGTCCTCTCCGATTCGCCCTATATACCATTATTGATGCAATAGATGTGAATATCCTGTATATGAATTAAATAATGCAGAACGTTTCTGGAGATGAGTTTTTTCATATGTTGCATTATTTAATTAAACCATTAATAATAAAATTTATTTATTGTAATTTATTATTTTTGAATATATACCATTCTTGTTGCAACTGCCATAGTACTTGTCCAATCTTAATTCGTTTCTTCATTGCAAGATTATTTATAACAATTAGCTATACTTCTGTGGTTTAAGAGAACACAGAAAAACAAAGAGAATGATATGAGCAAGTTCGAAATCAAACTACTTTTTGAAAACGTAGAAAATTGTGGTGAATTTTATATGCATGGAAAGCAGTCAAACCTTTCCTTGACTACTACAACGATTCTCTTCCTGGTGAGATTATAAAAAATGCCCTAATTACAACTCTTGTTCCTATTATTTGAGGGAATATTCTGGTAAAAGATGTGTAGTTGATGCCATTTCGGGGAACTGCCGCAAAGGGGGAGAATCAATCTAGTTCTGTGAAAAAAAAAAAAGAAACTTGAAGGAATAGGATTGAATTAAATTCAGGCTGATTTTCTAAATGAAACATCCCTCTATTAGATTTTAAGTCAATTGACCTTTGTGTGGTCCGAGGCTCTGACGGCGTGGTTCTGTCGTGATTCCCGGAGATCTGACGGCGTGGTTCTGTCGTGATGCCCGGAGATCTGACGGCGGGGATCTGTAGTGATGCCCGGAGATCTGACGGCGTGGTTCTCTCGTGATGCCGGAGATCTGACTGACGGCGGGGATCTGTCGTGATGCCCGGAGATCTGACGGCGGGGATCTGTCGTGATGCCCGGAGATCTGACGGCGTGGTTATCTCGTGATGCCCGGAGATCTGACGGCGGGGAACTGTCGTGATGCCAGGAAATCTGACGGCGGGGATCTGTTGTGATGCCAGGAAATCTGACGGCGTGGTTCTGTCGTGATGCCCGGAGATCTGACGGCGGGGATCTGTCGTGATGCCAGGATATCTGACGGCCTGGTTCTGTCGTGATGCCCGGAGATCTTACGGCAGGGATCTTTAGTGATGCCCGGAGATCTTACGGCAGGGATCTGTCGTGATGCCCGGAGATCTGACGGCGTGGTTCTCTCGTGATGCCCGGAGATCTGACGGCGTGGTTCTGTCGTGATGCCCGGAGATCTGACGGCGGGGATCTGTCGTGATGCCAGGAAATCTGACGGCGTGGTTCAGTCGTGATGCCCGGAGATCTGACGGCGGGGATCTGTCGTGATGCCCGGAGATCTGACGGCGGGGATCTGTCATGATGCCCGGATATCTGACGCCGTGGTTCTGTCGTGATGTCTGGAGATCTGACGACATCGTTCTGTCGTGATCCCCGGAGATATGACGCGGCGTGGTTCTGTTGTGATGTCCTGAAATCTGACGGTGTGGTTCTGTCGTGATATCCGGAGGTCTGACGGTGTAGTTCTGTTGTGATACCCGGAGATCTGACGGTGTAGTTCTGTTGTGATATCTGGAAATGGCGGCGTGGATCTGTTGTGTTGATGTCTCTATGTAGAATTCTGATCTTTATTACATAATTATTTTTCAGGATTTCTGACGAACGGCGTTTCTAGTTCTAGTTTCTATATTAAAAGTTCACTTCTACATTCAAATTAACGGCAACCTATACCACCTATTTACAAAGAATCATAATACAATACTAGTATATCATCCCAAAGTTCATATGTAAAAAAAAAAAAAAACAAGGTTCTCTTTGGAAATTTGTAATCCATATAATTACATAAGACTTGTTCTTAAATTAAACAATAACACAGGTTTCTGGAGATGAGGTTTTTTTTTTCATTTTATTGACGTTTTCTCAAGCTTTCTGGCATCTTTGCCCTTCTACTGGAGAACACAAATAAACGAATAAATCACCGCCTGATGCTAGTAATAGTTTTATTCGTTTATTTATGTTCTCCTGCAGAAGGACAGAGATGCGTCAATAAAATGAAAAGAAAATCATCTCCAGAAACCTGTGGTATTGTTTAATTTATGTCCAGGAGATTTAAATCAATTGATAAGACTTGATCTAGAAAAAAACTTCAATATACTTGTAGAAATCATCCAAGTAGTACCAAGTTATCTTGCCATAGAATACCATCTCCCATCCGTTTCTTTGACTAACCCTCTCGGATTTTCAGCTTGTATAAGATAACTAAAGACTCCATTAGTTGGGAGGACTAGTTTAGTGTAATTCACTGATTTAGCTTATCAGAATAGGGGGAAAAGAGACCTAGGTAATCTTCATAAGCGCAATTTAATGCTCATGTTTGAGGTTATTTCAATGCAATAATCTATGCAATATCTAAAGCAATAATCTATTTATTTGATAAAGAAAGGCCGAGCGGTCTGCTTTCGTGACTCTTACTCGCTCCTTCCGTGCTAATATGTACATACTTTTTAAACTAATTTGTGGACATCCTCCTTTCGGGGAATCTTCATAAGACCAGTGGTCTTAATAAAGTTTTTGTTTGTGTGATAAAGAAAGAAGAGCAGGGTATTGTGAATAATCAATCAAATGAATCTTCCAATCTTGGAAATAAATATTGGTAAATCATATAGAAACGACAAGGAGTTAGCATTTTGTTGTATGATAAGCTCTCTGACACCATAATTTTTTTTTTTTTCTGAATAAGTGTGCCTTAGATCTTTCAAGGTTGAAAATAGATATTTTCTCGATTCACACAATGTTACTAGAGATTTGGAAGGTAAGTTCTTGGAGGCAAGTTTGTTGGGGGAAGAACATTGGTCGGAATTCCTTCCCACCCCTACAGAATTACATTCTGCAGATTGGATAAGATTTAAATTGACTGTTGTGTGAGAGAGAGATACCAAAATTCACAGAGGCGTTCGTGTTTAAAATATAATTTTGGTTTTCTTTAGAATTTAAAGTAATTATGATATATTTGGTGCCTCTTCCTCGCGTATATCTGAACCATTCAGTTTTTGAAAGCTATGTTTACAAAAAAAAAAAAAAAGAGATGGCAAAAGGTCAAACAAGAATATTTTTATAAAATAGTCTAAGAATATTAGGGTAATTTTTCCATACCGAGCAATTTATCCAGAACATGATAATAAATTCTTAAATGTTTAAAGTTTCCAGATTTTTACAGAATAGTGTTTGATGCATCAGTAAAAAGAGAGGATTCAATTTCAAATAGGAAAAAAATACTATATAAAATCACCAAATTACGGAAGAATTTCAATCTCACATCAGAAAGAAGAAATAACTTTGCCATATTTAAGTAAAAAGGCGAATGGTTATATTGCATAGCAGTCGTATCATCACATACCATCATATATAGGTAATATCCTTGTGTTAAGGGATTATGAGCTGTTATATCAGTTAACTATATCTCTCCTATCTTTAAGGGCTACGTGAAACCTACGGCCATCCATTTGCAACGGGCAAAAGTTGTGTGTACGAAGGGACACAATAAAATAAATAAATACATATATATTTAACGAATTAACTAATAATAAACCATCGACTGAAACGCTGATGCGCAGATGATTTTGAACTCTTACTTCATCCCAATATCCTTGCAGCCTACTTTCCTATAAGATAAAAATATCTTTGGAAGTTTGACTACTGACCCCAAAGAGAAAACATATCAACGTGTTTGCTATATAATATATCTGCAATTTAAGTTATTTGTTTATCTGTATTGTAGCCATGGACATTTTACTGCGATAAAAGACATGTGGTAAGGAGATTTTCTTTTGATGGGATTTCAGGATATGTTAAATATGTTAATATTATAAATGTTAAAAATCCGGTTCGCAAAACGTCTAATTCTGACAAGAGTATGTTCTCAAACGATGACTACATATGGATAACATCTAGTGATAGTTGTTGCATCAATGATGTTCCAAATCCTGTTTTCAGAACGCCGAATATTTCTAAACATTGCCATCAAATGACAATCTCTATACCTAGACATAATGGGCATCGTATTAGATATTGCCGCTGAAACGGCAATATATTTTCCACAGATCGCCGAATCTTTCTGAGCATTGTGATAAAATAAGGACAATATCTTTAACGACGATGGGCCCCCACCCCACTGTTGGAGTGAGGGGGCGGCGAACTTCGCCGATCGAACAACTTCTAAGGATTAGAGCCGCGCGCTGCCCTAATAAATGAGGTATTAACTCGGGAGAAAACAATAATAAATAATGTTGAGAGATACTCACCTTCATCGAGGTGCATTGCAGTCTTCTGTCTTAATGGAAGGGTAGCAACACATTTTCTACATTTGTCTTGAAAATGTAGATTCTTGCGTTTTCTAAGTCTGTAATCCTCCATTACTATCAAAGTTCTATGCACTATTTGTTTCTGCTCTAACAGTACATTATTTCATTAAAATATCTCACTAGTTCAATGGAAACATAATCTTTGTATCTAAATATTATTGGTTGCGTGTATGTTTTGTCTGGTTAACATTGATGCAGTTCTTCAGATATTCCTACTCAAACAGCACTGCATTGAAAAGTCCAACTAATTTTATTGGAAACGGTAATAAACTGACGATGGAACATCATGATTGATTCCAGCGATGTCATGTTTTTCCCTATGGATTTCACCGTGACACCCATTTCCGGAGTTAAAGGCCGAAAACGGAAATTGAGACAGTTGGGGCTGGCTGACCTTGTTTTCAAATCAGGAGGTGTCGGGCCCGTGGGATGGCCTCTTGTATTCCCAACGCAATTCTACCACTTCCCTGAATTCAAAGCAGGGCCTTATAATTACAAATAACTTGTTTAGCTGCCCTGCTTTCTCGATAAGCTGGATGCAAATAGTCCCACTGCTTGGATTGGCTAACCTTGATCCTGCATAATTGGTCTACCTCCAAAACTTACCGCCAGTATTAGACCATCTAGTACAGCTCTGTAAGCTGCACATACCTTGGATGGAACGTTCGACAAGACTGCCAAACAGCTCAAGTTGTTGGCGTTCAGCACGCTCGAGAAATACCAGCTTGTCGCTAGTTCTCTCATCACAAGGTCTAATATCCCGCTTTTGCGTAGTAGTTGCGAGTAGTTTTCCAATCGTTTGATGGAAAACGCAGGACAGAGACAGTTATAAAACATTACTGTGGAATGCCAATTAGATTAAAGTCTACTTTGCTGGCGCTTATTTATGCTCTGGATCCTATGATAATTTCTCTAAATACAATTAAGATTGAATAGATGTCCAGCATAACCGCGGTTTAAATTTTGGTATAACATATCACTGGCAAATACTTCGCGTGTTCAACATTTTTCCTCTTCCGGAAGCAACATTTTAAACGATTAATAAAATTTAATTTAAAATTAATTTAAAATTAAAATTTTAACGAAAAATAATTAGAAACACATTGGCAAGTATGAAGATTTTTATATTTGAAAATAAAATAAAATCCTTAAAATTCATTTATTATATTGTTTTCTATAAAGAAAATGACATCATAGAATTCGAAATCTAAGTTATCAAAATTAGCATATTGCGATCGATTTCGGCTGTGATACCTTTTCCCCCCATAAAAACATGCATTTCTTTAGTCTTCTGTATTAAAAATTTCGCCTAAATGTGTAAAAAAAAAAAATAATAATTATTTTTTTTTTTATAGTAAGTCAAACCTTTAGTTATCCCTCCCAAAAGCTAAACTTTTATTATTGTGAATTTGATGCCATTGCTGATATTTGTGGGCTTGCATGCTTTTTTTTTTTTTTGGTTCCAATTGAGAGTTTTATGACAAAATAGTAATCCTGAATTAAAACTACCATCACATTTCTGTTCTGTGATAAATAATTTGAAGAGGCTGTTGGCAAATCCTGAAGCCCAATACTGAAATAATACACTTCAAGGTTAAAAAAAAGTTAGTATATTGAAACTATTTGCCGTTATTAATATATAAAAGGTGTTATTTAAATTTAAAATATATCTAGTATAAAACATTTTATTATAAGAAATAATTATTTTTTTATTTCCTTCTTAATAATACTGAACGAATTTTTTTCTCAAAATTTTCAAAAAGATGTATAATCAATTTGAAATTAAAAATATATGAATATGTATTTTATAAATATGCATCGCACTTTTGCGCGAAAACGAGCAGATCAACTTTCAGTGAGATTTTAGCTCTTAAAATTTTAAACCCAAAGCAAATAAACGTTATTTTTTTGCTCGATCGGTAAACAATGTTCTATGCATATAGTTCTAAATACAGAGTTAGAATTTATAGGTAATATATCTATACAAAGTTGAATTATGGTTAATTTTTAAAAATTATCTTTAACAAAAGAAACTTCTGACATTCCTGCCGGGGCCCCGCTATAACCTCGCTTTGATGGTCTTTCCGCGCATGCGCAATAATCACGTGTTCGTAGGTCCGTGTGTTTTTTTTTTTTTTTTACGACGAGCAATTGCGGCTTATTTTGCCACCCACTCCCTTCCTCTTTTTTTTTTTGTTAAATTTACTTTTTGTTCATTAAAAAATTTGTAATATGCATATCAGCTGGACTATTGAGGTAAATAATTGATTCTTTTGATATATTTTAACTTCGAAATTTACGTTCCTATTTCACTACGTAAGTTTCGTTATTTTGTTAAACAAATCGAGATTAATTGCTAATCCTTTTTAAATTGTCTTTTTTTTCTAAAACTTTATTGTAGTTTTAAGCAGATAATTCATTACGAATTTGCCTATAAAAATATAATAATATAGGGTTAACTTTTATAATTAAGCGAATTCTTCAAAGAACAAACATAAAATGAATTCAACCATAGTATAGAATACGTTATTATCTATTTAAATATGCTATATATAATATATTATCTATTTACAATTAAAAAATACAATGAATATTACATAAATCTGAGCGAATTATAAATTGGTATTTAAAAAGTTGTGTGAGAGGGTTAGAACGTTTATAATTTGTTTATATACGAGGGTGAGTAGAAAAGTAAGGTCTCCTATTTTTTTTTTCATAGAAAAACACATTTAATCACAACTTTTTATACATCATTGGAAAGGTTGGACACTTTGCTATTTTTCAACATAGTCGCCTTGATGCTCAATCACTTTTTTCATCCTGTCAACCAACTTTGTAATTCCGGTGTTGTACCACTCTCCCGCCGCCTCTTTGAGCCACTTGTCAACCCACCTGGCGGACACCTTTCTGTAGCCGAGGGTCTCAGACACAATCTTGTGCACGGAGAAGTGGCTGCAATCTTCATTCAGGCCATCCTCGATCTCTTCAAGGTTTATCCGCCGGTTTGCGCGCACCATTTCGTCGATTCGAGCCACGGTTGATTCCGGTAAACTCGGCCGCCCAGACCGCTGTTCATCGTGGACGTTTATCCGCCCCTCGTTAAACTCCCGGCACCATTTCCGCACATTTTTGATGTTCATGCACTTCTCACCATACACTTCCACTAACTGACTGTGAATTTCGACCGGAGAATTATTTTTCGCATTTAAAAGGCGTATAACTGAGCGCAACTCGCACTTGGCGGGAGAGCTAAAGGGAAGCTCCATCGCGAACGGCTGCCAGACAGCGACTGAGCGTCCCAAGATCACCGGGAAGGTTCTAGACGGTAGAGGGGGAACCAAGGAAGGCAGCGGTGTTGTCGGATTTCACCTAGAAACGCGCGTTCGGAAATTATATCGTAGAAAACTTTACTTTTCTACTCACCCTCGTAGCAAGATAACCACACAAAATCTGCATATCTTCAATTATAAAGTTACTTTCATAAATGTATCATTATAATATTATTTTTTATGGCCAAAATAAAATTATTTTTTTTTTTTACAAAGATATTTCAACATGAATCCAATAGATGTGTCATTTATAGATATGATTATTTCTTCATTGTATATACTGAATGCCACCTGATGACACCCAGTAATTATGTACTTAGATAGGTTGGGAAGATAGGTTGATTTAAAAAAAATTGCTTTATACAGTAGAACCTCCATGAGAGGACACTTGCGCTTGAGGACACCTCTTTACAAAGGATAATTTTCACTTGCAAAGTTACCATTTTTACTATTTAGCAACTCTCTGGTAAGAGGACACTTCTCCCTAAAGGACACTTTGGCTCTGCAATTAGGTGTCTTTTACAGGGAGGTTCTACTGTACTTTTATTTGAGGACACTTGTGCTAGAGGACACCTCTCTATAAAGAACAGTTTATTTGCAAAGTTACCATTTTTACTATTTAGCAACATTCTGGTAAGAGGACACCTCTCTATAAAGAACAGTTTTCATTTGCAAAGTTACCATTTTTACTATTTAGCAACATTCCGGTAAGAAGACACCTCTCCCTAAAGGACACTTTGACTCTGCAATTAGGTGTCAGAGAGGTTCTACTGTACTTTTATTTTAGGCTTTTCCAAGAAGTGGCCAAACATGTTCTTGTATTCTTTTGTCTGCAAGTGATGGCCATTACACATGCTACTAACCTAATCTATACCATCCACTGTAAGTAAGGGAACACATATTTGGTAACCTCCCATTGTAATATTGAGGATTGCATATCAAATGATGCAGAATATATATGGACCAAGTAATTCTCTTGTATTTGTGAAAAATGAGCTCTTTAACTGGGATACTTGGATTCCAAGTAAATGAACACTACTTCTGATTTTCATAGTCAAGTATAACATCTTCACATTAAATGATTAATCTCATATATAATTTAGTGTTTTTATTCATAAATTATGATAAGGCACAATTTGGATTATAGATTATAAACACAAGGTAATAAGACCAAATAAATAAATATTGTGTGATATTTCAGTAACAGAGTTGTTACCATCATCGAACAAAAGTACTGAATCAATTCAGTACTATTATATAAAAGTACATTCAGTACTTTTGTCTGAAGATGGTAACAACGTTGTTACCGAAATGTCACACACTATTTATTTATTTGGATTTGGTCTTATTACCTTGTGTTTATTTATTTATTTATTAATTACAAAAAATGGGGGTCGGTGGAAGGGTGGTCTAAACCGTTGGTTTTCAACCGCTAAGACCCGGGATCGAATTCCGCATTGGACATTTTTTTCTAATTAAAAAAATGCTCCAATGGCCCCCGATTCTTGCAAAAGTCCAACCCCATCAGCAAGTGTAAGTAACCAAAAGGGGCTCTGGCACATTTGTAAGTGCAAAGTCGAACTGTTTTTCATATGTGTAGACATGTGGTGGGTGCACTTACAGTAAAAGCAGTTACCAACTTCTACTCATCATGGCCTGTATCATGTGTACTAGGGATAAGTAAAAATATACTTCATGAATAGCTAAGTATATAAAGAGAAACTTTTTGCGGTAGAGCTGCTCATCACACTTTTCGCTGTATTCCTTTCTTTCAGACTTGATGGGTCAGCTATTTTAAAGTTCTTTAATTTTTTCAAGACTGCAAGGAGGAAAAAAGACCTAACAAAGTACCCGAACTGTGTGGAAATATTTTCTTCTTCACAAGATGCAACCATTTACTCAATAGCCCACTTCACTGTGTTCTATGCACGAAAAATGATGTATATAGTCTTTTGCACATAGATATTCTTTCCCCGTTTTCTTTTTCTCTTTTTATTTAAAATCTCCTTCAACCTTTTTTTACTTTTTTTCTTTTTTTCTTTTCTGAGCTAGGATTCAGTTTCTTCCCCTGCTTCTAATTTCTTTTTAGATTCATTTCTCACAGGAGAATCGGCTGTATAAGACGGAATGTCTTAATAAAGGCTTGTGTGGGTGAATAGATAAGTATATACACTTCATTCATAAAGAAATTTAAGTCCAATCATTCAATATGTTGTAGAGTTTCCATATTTGATGTGGATTATAGAGATTCTCTGAAAGTTTTCCCATTTTGAAACAATAATAGAATTTGACACAAATGGAAAGTAAATGTTATAAATTTAATAATAATCTTGTCTTTTTTTAACTAAATATAAAAAATGCCTATAGGTTTTTCTCTTATTTTTTTACTTTGACTCTTGTTTGGTCTTAGTGTTAATCCCTTTCCCCTGCTGATATTCAATTTTCATTCCTAGATTGGCTGGTGGAAGCATTTGGCTGTTAGAATGTGGAAGCTAGATTTCCAACAACCTAAAATTAAGAGTGGATATACTGTTTGTCCTGTCAGTCTAGGTTCTGGTATGGTTGAATGATCTTCTCCTTTCTTATCTCCACTCAATCATATTAGGGTATCAAGCTTGTAAAAACTGTGTGATGGCCGATGCAGTAACGGGGAGATCTGGGTAAAGTAGAATGCATCTGCCTTTGTCATTAAGACTGGGATCACTACTCAGTGGCAGGCCGACTTAGCTCCAAAAGAAATGGCCGCCTCTGACATGAGGAACAGATGCTATGTGCAGCCACTCCTAACATGGAGTACAAACGCTGCTCATCCTATATCCCTAGATTAGGAGCCCTTACAGGGTACTATCAGCCAGGCCAGCTGAGTCCAGGTTTTTTAGCGAGCTTGTTACTGTTCCCCCTCCTCCTTTTTCATCTGGGCTTGGGACAGGCAAAGGCGGAGTTTGGTTGAATGATGAATATAAAATATGCCTCCTGCCTACTAGGGGGCTGTAAGGTTTGCTTAGCTAGAAAGAGGGCTACAACTGATGGATCTTCTAGGCCTGTGTAATCATTCGATCTTTGTATGTTGGTATAGGTTTCTATGTCAAGTTTACAGATGGAGACCAAGGAAAGATTGGCTTGATAATCTATAGAATAGTCTGGAATTAGAAGATATGAAGACAATTGCTCGGAACAGGGTGAAATGTGACTTTCATGATGGCTGTCCTCTGTATCAGAGATGACCTTACAGAATAATGATTATATAAACATTCAGCATTAGTCATCATTATCATCATCATATATAGATAGAATATGATCTCACAGAGGTTCGCTACCATAATTTCATCCTCATGTAAGATAACTTGCCATATACTGTGAAAAGGGCCTCTCTAGAACCCAATAGGGTTTGTATTAAGTAAATTTGACTTTTTTTTTTTCATTTGCCTAAATTAGAGAAAAATATTTTGAAGCCACATTTTGGATCACAGTCTATAGGTCTGAGGATGTTTATGTTTATGAGTTCATCTTAGAATGCCTTGTTCTGCTCAATTCACCTACTTTTCAATTCCAGACCAATTTTGAACCACTCCTCCCACTTGAACCTGCCCCAACAGACACTATGATCCAACAAATGTCCCCCAGTGTATTTGGTGGGATGACACCATGGTGTGTGTGTACAGGTGGCGATGCACAAGCTGGAGGAGCTGGACACCCCCCCTCCCAGGAAGAAGAAGCGTAAGAAGAGAGAGATAGAGGAGGTAGAAGAAGAGCCTATAGAAGAGGAAGAGAAGGCACCGAGGTTGAAAAGTGTCAGCAAGGAGAATCAGAACCACCATTATCGCACTCGGGTGAGTAGACCTTCTACCATACTTGTCCTACAACCTCTTGAGGAGTTAACTACACCCCAACTT
>CP092864.1:58351604-58378981 GCA_030710605.1 Cordylochernes scorpioides
CCCCCCTCCCCTCAAAAAAAAAAAAAAAAAAAGAAGAAGAAGAAATTCACCTTTTTTTCTCTCCAGTGTATTCTTCAACCATCGCTAAACAATTTATATCGTAACATTGAGGCTTTTAATTGCTGACAATTGGCCTTATCAAAATTGGTGTACAGGTTCATTCTTACGATAACACAGGAAATTTGGCTTAGATAGCCAGTCAATGAGGTCATTTTTCTGAAACTTACAGCAGGTCTAGTTAATTTGTATCCTCCAAACTCAATTCTTTCTCAAAACAGAAACCTATTTACTTTTAAAATTTGTTTTTCAATTTTAATTTTTCAATATACTTCATCAATTTTTTCTTTCATTATCAATTTAATCTAGATTCATTAGAGTCTTCATACCTCGACTGATCCTAATTCTACCAAACTTTGGCAGAGAAGTTTCAACATTGTTTGACCACATTGCCTTTAATATTATTTGGATTAGAAGATCAGTAATTAGCAGCCATACAGAATTTGCAATCTTATCTATGAGTCGTTTACCTATGAAAGCGTTGACTACCTGCGCTTCTAGTTCTTAAGTTGGGAAGAAAAACTGAGAAAATCGTTAGAAATTGGGAAAAATGACTAAAAGACACGCAGTGGTTGCTATTGCCTTTTCACCAAGACTGTATATAACGAATTGCCTGTTCACTTGTTAATACTTGTTAGCATTACTTTTTTGGACACCGGGACGGATATATGTAAGAAGAAATGTCTTAGTAAAAGGCTTGTTGTTGAGAGAGAGTCGAGAATTCGTGGTAACATGTAAAGTTAGATTGGAAGAACGGACTTCAATATCACCGATTCTGTGGTTGTTTTGTGTTTATTCCATAGATGACATAGTAGAGCATCATAGCAATAAGAAACTCCGCCTTTGCCGGTCCCAAGCCCGGATGAAAAAGGAGGAGGGGGAGCAGTAACAAGCTCACTAAAAAACCTGGGCTCAGCTGGCCTGGCTGATAGTACCCTGTAAGGGCTCCTGATCCAGGGATACAGGATGAGCAGCGTTTGTACTCCATGTTAGGAGCGGCTGCACATGGCGTCTGTTCCTCATGTCAGAGGCGGCCATTTATTTTGGAGCTAAGTCGGCCTGCCACTGAGTAGTGCTCCCAGTCTTAATGACAAAGGCAGACGCTTTTTACTTAACCCAGAGATAAGAAAGAAGAAGATAGCAATAAGAGTGGGGATGCTCGTCCTATATAAGCGGTCATAGTGACAGATAAGTTAGTTAGGGTCATTGTGTGATTGTACAAGGTATCGTGGCTCAATATGTCTTATTGTACTTATTCGCGGACTTGTACAAGAATCGTAAAAGCTCTAGAATAAAATATTATTTTTAAAATCTGATTCTAAGAATTCGAGCCATGGGTCCTGGTTACCAGATACAAGAAACGATGGACCAACGTACTTCAACGCTCTGACTAACGCCATGTGATTCACACGCAGAAGTCATCAAATTAGTTTATAGCAACTGGTCTAGAGAAAACTATATACACTACATTGAAACTTCTGTGTTGGATAGTCACTCTTTTTCTATTGTGAACATTGCGTTAGCAGAACTGCAGTGAATATAGGAGGTTATGTGAACATGCAGGGTCTCTTCTAAGTGCAATATCAAGGCTTATTTTATATATACACACCGTAAAAAAATACAACTAATATTGTTTTTAAATAAAATATAATAAGAAGTTATGAAGTCTTCTTTAAATATCCACTCATGGACAAAACTTAAGGAAGTTGTACCTTTTAGCATGTATATCGGGATTCAGACAATAACTGAAAAATATTTGGTACATAATGACTTGATTGAAGACACACGAGATAACAAAGTATGAACAAAATTGCCTCTGTCTCTTTAAAAAAAATAGACGTTTGGCGACAACAAAAACTTTCTATTTCCTTAGGTTTTGTCCATGAGCGTATTTTTGATAGCTAGAATCCGTTTTAATCCAGATGGCACAACCATCGAATACTTTCACTTCCACAACAAAGAGATTTTATGTAAGAAGAATCAATCAATTTTAGAGATAACGCGGCAACATTAGAGTGAATTTCCTTTTCAAAATCAAGAATATAAAGATAAATATTCATTTGAAACACTACAAAGATTTTGGTTCAATAAGATACAAGTATTATACATTTGTCATCATACATCAACCTTGTACATCTGCCAAGGAGCTGAGAGCCATAAAATCTCTATGCCACTAGTGAAAGAGAAGTTATTAGAGCTGCGAGTGTTTTGTTCTCTCACCAAAGTAGGACAGCGCACAACAGAGTCGTATAACTGAAGATCATAAACATTGCGTCAGATGAAAGTGGCGAAAGTCCCGCTCGATCTTCCAATCTTGTGACACGGAGGATTCTGCTAGGACTGGGGTCGGCAAACTGAGGCTCGCGATCTACATGAAGCTCTTTGAATGTGAAACTGCTGCTCTTTGTATAGTTCCATACGTAAATATTATTTATGCGAGTGCTATTTATTGTTGGGAAGAAACAATTTTGTGGCTCTTTAAAAACTTTGAGATTTTGTAAATTGTAATTTTTTTATTCTTCCGACTCAAAAGTTTGCCGACCCCTGTGCTAAGACAATAGATGAGTTACACGTCACCGCTCATTTTCTAACAGGCCTACTTATTTGAATTCAACCACACACACAATTTACCTTTTTTTTCTAATATTTAATTAAATATTTTATTTATTTGATTTGTATAAAAACTCCCGTTTTTAGGCATGTGTATTTGCAAGTACTTTTTTATTACCACTTTTTTAGTCTGTACACAACAAATAAATATAATTTCTTTTCATTGAATTTTTATTTTTATTTTTGTATAGAAATATTTTCTTTTGATAAATATGTTTTTTTTTTTTCGTTTGAACGAAAAAAAAAAACACTTGGTTTATAATTAAATAAGAAAAAATGACCTATATTAAAGTTTACAAAATTAAAACGCGATCTCAATTTTTTCACTACGAATAAATTTACTTCAAATTTTACATTGATAAATAGATTTTAAAATGTTACTATAATACTTTTATATCTGTATAAAGTATAATTAGAGTTTGTAGATTTTATTTTATGTGATTATTTTTACGATCTTTACGAGTTTATATAAAACTAGACGAAAGGCCCGGGCAACGCCCGGGGTTTACCCGAGTGCGAATATATTTTAAAAACGTTGTCTTGGGTGGTCGCTATTGACAGGGTGGTCTGTATAGACAGGTGGATGTATCACACAGCTGATAACAGGGTTGTCTAGAGTGGTCGCTATAGACAGGGTGGTCTGTATAGACAGGTGTATGTATCACACTGCTGATAACAGGGTTGCCTAAGGTGACCGCTATAGACAGGGTGGTCTGTATAGACAGGCAGCTGATAACAGGGTTGTCTAGAGTGGTCGCTATAGTCAGGGTGGTCTGTATAGACAGGTGGATGTATCACACAGCTGATAACAGGGTTGCCTAAAGTGAC
This sequence comes from Cordylochernes scorpioides, assembly GCA_030710605.1. Taxonomy (NCBI): domain Eukaryota; kingdom Metazoa; phylum Arthropoda; class Arachnida; order Pseudoscorpiones; family Chernetidae; genus Cordylochernes; species Cordylochernes scorpioides. Next base: position 58,355,100 of record CP092864.1, read on the forward strand.
CGCTATAGACAGGGCGGTCTGTATAGACAGGTGGATGTATCACACAGCTGATAACAGGGTTGTCTAGAGTGGCCGCTATAGACAGGTGGATGTATCACACAGCTGTAGAGTGGTCGCTATAGACAGGGTGGTCTGTATAGACAGGTGTATGTATCACACAGCTGATAACAGGGTTGCCTAAAGTGACCGCTATAGACAGGGTGGTCTGTATAGACAGGTGGATGTATCACACAGCTGATAACAGGGTTGTCTAGGGTGGTCGCTATAGACAGGGTGGTCTGTATAGACAGGTGAATGTAACACACTGATGATAACAGGGTTGCCTAAAGTGACCGCTATAGACAGGGTGGTCTGTATAGACAGGTGGATGTAACACACAGCTGATAACAGGGTTGTCTAGAGTGGCCGCTATAGACAGGTGTATGTATCACACAGCTGATAACAGGGTTGTCTAGAGGGGGGCGGGCAGGGAGGTCACGTGTTTGCTGGCAGCCAATGGGCGCGCATTCTATCCGTGAGCTTCAGACAAACAGACAAACAAACAGACAGAATAAGGCAAATATATAAGTAGATTCGAATCTACCATAAATGCCCTATTTCTATATTCTTCGATATACACTCATGGACAAAACTTAAGGAAGCTGTACCTTTCAGCATGTATATCGGGATTCAGACAATAACTCTGAAAGATATTTGATATACAGTGACCTTTATAGAAGACACTAGATAACCAAGTGTGAACAAAATTGGTTCTGTCTCCTTCAACAACAACAATATCAAAATTTAAAATTTATTTTCCAAAAGGTTACAAGTTTTTCTCTAAAAAGTGTAGCGAATGGTCAGTCTATTTACATATTTTTATTTACAATTTCAATAAATGACAACAGTAAAAGTAAACAAAGATATTTACATTTGCTATCATGACTCCTGGTCAGTGCTGTGGCCCTTGCCTTGCCGTTATGGTCCCCTGATGTCCTGCAGCTCTCCAGCAGTCTTTCTATGGCCTCTACTAGTGGCTCCTCGATAAGATGGTCCCCTGGCCTTGATCCATTCTTGTCTGTCAGGTCTCCTGTCATCTGCTCTAGGTCGTTCTCCTGGATCTCTTCTATGGTCGTCGTATCCCTGTGCTCCATGTCCGGTGTTCCACCTTCCTCGTCATCACATGCCAGCTCCCTACATCGTTCCAACAATCTAACAATAACAAATAATAATAATAATAAACGATATCAAAGAATTTCCACTTCCTTAAGTTTTGCCCATGAGTGTAGGATTTGGAATCTATACTTCTTGTATTGCATTTAGAAATTCAACTGCCATCTATCGATAAAATTTGTAACAATTAAATTCACTGGTTGACAAAAGTTACTATTACGGGTTATCACAAAAAAAAAAGGAATATACTAGGGCTTAAAGTAAATGTAACTAAAAGCGTGCACTCAATAGAACAACACCAACAACAGAAAGGAAGTAAATAAAAACTCACGATTTGTAAAATAAAAAAACAAAACAGTACTTATCTTTATTGTAACGTTGGTAGGGATCGGATTCGGGTCACATCGGGATGCGAAGAGATCCCCAGACACGGAAAAACCACGTAGAAAAACACTTTAAGCGTTTCCACACCAATTCTCCACGCTCTGGGCCCCCCTCGCATTCCCTTAGTCCCCTCTTATATACAGACATGGCCACATTCGTCCAATGAGAAGGCGTGAGAGATTGGTTCACTAACAAACCAAAACAACATTCTTCCCGTTAAAAACTGATCAGAAAGAACTGCAAATGTTTGTCAATATAATTTGACATGGCAATGTATTTCTTTTCAATAATTATATCAAATATTATCACTAAACGCCCCTAAGCTGCCTTCCATATAAAATGCAGGGTATATCCCCAAACAAACCAATACAATAGTAAAGCGGTCAGGAGATTAATTTGGCGAAACCGCTGAACCACTGATGAGCCAAGCCCTCTCATTCAATAACTTTTATCATTGCAGTAAGGTCTGAAGAGATAATATTTGATGTAATTATTGAAAAGAAACACAAATTTCCAGTAAAATTAATTCCACTTTCTTATATCTAAGGCATTAATCGCACCATATTTATTTAGAAAAATAAACTCTTCAACGCGATTATCATTTTCCAGTTCAAATTTGCTATTGTCCTTACTGCTATGGAATGCAGTAAAGGGGGTCGGTGGAAGAATGGTCCCGGGTTCGATTCCCGCATTTAACACTTTTTTCCTGATTAAAAAAAAAAAACTTCAATGGCCTCCGATTCTTGCAAAAGTCCAACCCCATCAGCGAGTGCAAGTAACCAAACGGGGCTCTGGCACATTTGTAAGTGAAAAGTCGAACTGCTTTTCACATGTGTAGACATGTGGTGCACTTACAGTAAAAGCAGTCGCTAACTACCCACCATGATTATCATGGCCTGTTGTACCACGTGTACTAGGGATAAGTAACAAAAAAAGTATGACATAAGCTAAGGGGACATAGTAGAAATATCTATATAAATAATTTTATCGAGCATTGTCCATTCACAAATAAGCCAGTTAGGCTTTAAATAAATGAAATGCATTAGCGCGCCATCTACGTGAATGAAAATAAACTATATTTAGCGATATTATATATATATATATATATTTTACTTTATACAGAGATTGTACCATTTTTAAAAGAACTATTTCAGTGCTTTATTAAAAATAATTTACAGATGTTTTTACAACTTATTGATTTCTATGTGTAAATCTTGACGTTTAGCAACAGCCCTGCATCGATGTTTCCAGGAAATAAGGTTTTGTCGTAAAATATTTTGATCAAGACCATCCCAACAGTCCTTAACAACTTTCCAGAGACCCTTTAGGGTCTTCGGTTTTTTAGATCTAAGAGCAGTTTTCAGAGCAAGCCAAACACACAAAAATCCATAAGGGTCAAGTCTGAGGATTTGGTAGAGATGTGCTTGAAAGGGGTGCACGAAATTCCGGTTTTATCCCTCTTTTCGTCCAGGTATTGACGTGATGTATGACTCGTGGCTTTATCCTGGTGCAGCCACACGGATCTTGAGTCACTTGGATACAAAAATGGGACCTCATTGTCGAATAATGGGTCAAAGACAAGTCTTTGGTAGATTTGCGAATATATCTTGACATTTGGGTCAACTAATTTATAGGAACCTGCAACGATCATGAAGCCCTTTGAGAAATATTCCTTGCATTGCTTGACCCAGTTCTGAAAGGTGTTTATTTGAGAGCGTAGTAAATGGCACGGGGTTGGTTGCTATCATTAGGGTAGACCCATACCTCGTCCAGTGTAACAACATTCTTCCATTTTTCACCTGCCAGGTACTTTTCATAAAGGGCCCTGCTGCAGGTCTTTCATTCATTGATATGGCGTGGTTTAAGAAGATGAATTTTAACCTTTTTTTACGTATTTTTAAGCCGATTTTTTTCCCCTGATAATACGGCTAACGGTAGAAAGTGGTACGTTGGTTACTATGGAAATGTTCCTTTGAGAATATGGATTCTCTCTGACAACCATTTCCTTTATTTTTCTCTCAGTTTTAGTTAAAGGTTTCTTCAGACACCTTTTTTCAGAGGAATTTTTATTTAATTAATTTCATAGATAAAGAAATTTTCTTTGATTTCCTTTATTACATGACTCGTTGAGCACTTAGTAATAGCAAGATTCTTTTCTTTCATAATTTTAATAATTTGACTAAACGAGTATTTTTCTTCGGAAATTATGAAAACATAATATTTTACAAAATCACTTTTAATTTTGGGAATATTTCGAATATTTAAAATTCATTTATTCATGAAATATAAATCAATTATTGTTCTCTTTCGAATAAATAAAACATCACTCGAATCTTACTCTTCTTTCGCGATCTAAAACGTTGAAAATCGTTCTTTTAAAAACGGAACCCCCTCTGTAGTAGTAAGTTTTATTGGAAAATAAGAAAAATATCGCTCCATATTGTTGATTTGCATATACATACATTATGTATAAACGTCCGCTTCTAGTTTTTATAACCTTCATTCTTCAGCTGAATGTTTTTTTAATAAGACGAAAGATCTTTGTAAAAACTTATGTATACATGTATCATATGTAAATACCAATGTTTTTATTCTTTTATTTATTTTGTATCTTTTCCTCGGATTTATACACAGAACAATCTGTTTATGATCTTAACTGTCTCAATTAAGCAATAGTTTAATTTAACCCCCGACGTTTCAGTGAATTCATATCATTCTCTTCAGGGGGTTGGTTGTTGTTGTTGTTATGTCCAATGAAGAGCCTCAGATGTCTCCATGCATCTCTATCACAGCAGCAGCAATGTCCACTATCTTGGGTGTGTAAAGCTGCTGCTCTGGGTCCATGTCAATTTTCTGCAAGGCTGCGGCCATTGCTGGGCATGAGAATATGTGGGTAGGTGTTAGTTCCACACCAGGACAGTTGTTGCATGTCCTATAGCTTCTTGTGCCATCTGGATGTATTGCCATTCCTTTATAGTGTTTTGTTCTAAGTCTTGTTATAGTTTTTGTCATTTTTCTCTCAGAGTTTATTTCGCATATTTGATTTTTTCTTATTTTTTGAGGGAGTTGGTTCCAACCCACAAATTATCTTCAAAACTGTCGTAATTAAGTTTTCCTGTATATAAATTTCATTATTACCATTAAATGTGATTAGATTTTACTTTATTTATTATTTTCCTTTGTAGAATATATCCACATATAATATATATGTCTTAATAAAGACTTTTGTGTGTATAAACTCCGTTGTATAAAACTTTATTGACTTTCATCGTTTGACCTTCAAGGATTTCAAAGCCCCAGTGCATTACTTGAAGGACGAAGAGAATGTAGATACTATAATGTTGCTGAAATCTATAAACAAACTTGTATTGATTTTCCTATTAAAAATATTGCAATGTATTATCTCGTGATTACCGACTTCAAAAGATTTAGTCATGATGTGAGAGGTCCAATTAATATAATTAATATTATGTTTGATCATATAAAAATATTTAAATTGATAAACCTAGGGAATAATCTACCCCTCACTGTTTGCACCATAACCTTTCATCTTATGGATGGACATTTTTTCGGGGTAAAATTAATTGAATAAAATCTGTTTATGAGCTCAATTGTTTTAATCAGGTTTTTCTTGTATATATAAATTTCACTATTATTAGTAAATATATGATTAACTTTTACTTTTTTTTTCACTTGCAGAGACTCTGGGGTAAATCCAGGTATAAGAATTTTCTTTTCCTCTCTCTCTCTCCAATTTACCCAGACTAATCTATTTATCAGCTTGATTAGCTTTAAAATAAAATAATAACAATGCTTTTTAAAAAATACTTGTATTATTACTGTTTTTCCTGTATGACCCCTACATTTCTGCTCGGGGAATCTGTATAAGACTTAAAGGTCTTAATAAAGCTTTTTGTTATAATAAAGGTCACTGTGTATAAAATAGTTTTCAGAGTTATTGTCTGTTTATTATTACTATTATTCCTGTATGACCCCTACATTTCTGATCAGAGAATCTGTATAAGACTAAAAGGTCTTAATAAAGCCTTTTGTTGTTGTTATAATAAAGGCCACTGTGTATCAAATAGTTTTCAGTGTTATTGTCTGTTTATCATTACTGTTATTCCTGTATGACCCCTACATTTCTGCTCGGAGAATTTGTATAAGACTAAAAGGTCTTAATAAAGATTTGTGTCATTGTTTGTTGTAATTAGTTGAATAACGAGAGCCATAGGCTGAAACCAAGTCGTTCTGGAGTTTTGAATTTGCCAAAACTCACGTTAAGGCTTTGTCACCGACCTGAGTCATCTAGATTACATAGACAGTCAATAGATGCGTCTATTGTGTCTATTTGACTGGAGTGGAAGCTTTTCTTCTCTCTTAATTATAACAATGGTCTCTCTTGAGTGGATGTTTTTATACTATATTAATTGAGGTAATTATTATCTATTTTTAGTTAAACCAGGTTCCTGCGGAGAGCGCATACAGAAATCGCCAAATACCCGGATTAGCTTATTGTCTTTTTGGTTGTTTGTGAGAGTTTCGAGTGAATCTAGGAAGAGTCTGGGCTTACTGTACGTGCCAAAGTTCCGGCCGGTAAAGTCGCGCCAACGGGTAAAGGACCTTGAACGGGCGTTGTTGCTTCACCAGGTTGGTTGGCTTGACGCTCCAGCGGCTGTTGCAGAACACCTTTGCTGCCGCTGCTGCAATTGTAAGTTTGGAAATTGATTTTCAGAGGAAAGGTTCAGTTTTGTGTTAATTTCAGTGTTTATTTTCATTTTTGGACATGAAATAAATCGTAGTCAAAATGATTTTGAGGTGATAAACATTTATAATATATACATATAACTGTAATATATAATGATTTTAAAGTTGATGTATAACTTGCGTTATGTAATTTGAAATATAAACTACTTATATAGCTTGTTTGTTTCTTTTATTGCTAAAATAATCTTATATATCCTGTGTGTTAACATATTTATGATAATCAAGGATGACAAAAGAATAGCAGCGCCACAATACAATCCGTAGGCTATGTGTTGAGAGACTATGAGTAAATAATCTTATTTAAGATAATTTGTTGATGATAGAGAGAAGCAAGAGTCTTAAATATCTTCCATTACTCTTCTAAACAGATAAAAAAAAAATTCAGCTTTTCTCAGCAATAGCAATTATTCCGATCATCAGAATCTTTGTGCAGCTCTCTATCTTTGAGAGAATGAGAAAGTATCTGCAGTATAGCCTGATGCTAACTACTGGAGACAGGCATTTGTCTGAGATTCTTTATAAATTCACTGCATACAGCGTGATTTCAGAATGCAGATTTTAGCAATAAGTAGTACATATGGCAGGATTAACTTTCAAGATATTCTAGGAAAATAATAATTGGAATTATACAGAGTATTTATCAAAAGGTGAATAGTGCTGCACTACACCATATAGTAACAACAAAATAAATTCAGTTTAGTTATAATAAATAGCTTTAACCTCTGGATGTTTGTCCTCACCTTTTGAAATCATTTTAAAGTACATCCCAACATCATAGAAGTCTGAAATTTTTATACTAGCATTGCCATCGGGATTGAGCAAGTGTGAAAATTTCAGACTTCGAGGTGGTCGGGAAGTATATTAAAAATTCTTTACAAGATTTGTGGTCTGACAACCAGACATTAAAGAAAGTTAATTATAAGCTTTTTAAATTATCCTTCTTATGAAAAGATGAAATCGTGTTCTGTTGTAAAAGTTTCATCTTCAAATCTGTTGCCTCCGAGATTAAAAGAAATGTTACAACTCAATGTTAATTAGGAAATTTTGAGATCGCGACTCTGGCTGGTCGACTCTCATTCCACCAATCAACGTCTATTTATCTTTTGCAGCACACACCCTTCCTTCAGACTTTTCTAAAGGTATTTACTTAACTTGGTACCTTATTTTCGCATGACATATTATTTCCAACTTTTTTACATTTCAATATAGTTAATTATTCAGCGATCCTCAGCTGAAAATTTCCGGGTCTTTTCCTATTGATGAAATAAATTACTCGACGGAGGAGTTAGCCGCGACGTTCATATTGACTGGGGAGGGATCAATGCTTACCGTTAGTCAGCCCGATGGTCAAAATACCTGGGCCCTTTGTGAAATCTTCCTTCTTTACTGTCAAGTTAACTGCCTGATTCATCTTGAGGTCTGTCCCTTGGTGAAATCTTCCTTCTTTACTGTCAAGTTAACTGCCTGATTCATCTTAAGGTCTGACATTTGGTGAAATCTTCCTTCTTTACCGTCAAGTCAATGGCATGACTTGTCTTCTTGAGGTCTGTCTCTTGGTGAAATCTTCCTTCTTTACTGTCAAGTCAACTGCCTGATTCATCTTGAGGTCTGTCCCTTGGGGAAATCTTCCTTCTTTACTGTCAAGTCAACTGCCTGATTTATCTTGAGGTTTATCCCATGGTGAAATCTTCCTTCTTTACCGTCAAGTCAATGGCATGACTTGTCTTCTTGAGGTCTGTCCCTTGGTGAAATCTTCCTTCTTTACTGTCAAGTCAACTGCCTGATTCATCTTGAGGTCTGTCTCTTGGTGAAATATTCCTTCTTTACCGTCAAGTTAACTGCCTGATTCATCTTGAGGGTTGTCCCTTGGTGAAATTTTCCTTCTTTACTGTCAAATCAACTGCCTGATTCATCTTGAGGGTTGTCCCTTGGTGAAATCTTCCTTCTTTACTGTCAAGTCAACTGCCTGATTCATCTTGAGGTCTGTCCCTTGGTGAAATCTTCCTTCTTTGCCGTCAAGTTAACTGCCTGATTCATCTTGAGGGTTGTCCCTTGGTGAAATCTTCCTTCTTTACTGTCAAGTTAACTGCCTGATTCATCTTGAGGGTTGTCTCTTGGTGAAATCTTCCTTCTTTACCGTCAAGTCAACTGCCTGATTCATCTTGAGGTCTGTCCCTTGGAAAAATCTTCCTTCTTTACTGTCAAGTTAACGGCCTAATTCATCTTGAGGTCTGTCCCTTGGTGAAATCCTCCTTCTTTACTGTCAAGTCAATGGCCTGAATCGTCTATTTGAGGTCTGTCCCTTGGTGAAATCTTCCTTCTTTACCGTCCTTACCAAGCTTGATAGAAGCATTATGTATATGGCTATACTTTTGTACTATTGTAGTATGTATTGTGTAGTGTGTATTGTACAAAACTTAAGGAAGTGGAAAGTCTTTGATATCGCGGTTGTCTGTTCTTTTTTTTTTTTTTTTAATAAGAAGACAGAAGCAATTTTGTTCACACCTGGTTATCTCGTGTGTCTTCAATAAAGGTAACCGTGTATCAAATATCTTCTAGAGTTATTGTCTGAACCGCGATATACATGCTAAAAGGTACAAATTCCTTAAGTTTTGTCCATGAGTGTAAATAGATTTATATCAATATGGAGGTATAAGTCTAACGAAATTAGTTTTCTCTCGTGGAATTAAACAGCTATGGGCCAGTTCCAGAGCTATACAGGGCAAACAAACAATGTGGAACTAAACTTATAACCGGCCACGTGGCGACATTACCTCTGCTAGCACGTTTCATCACGTCGGGTTGAAGTAAACTTGATCCGTGAAATTTCACACTCCATCTCACCAAGAGTGAAGATATATTGAGTTTCCCACAACCTTTTTATTTAAATTATATAAATTATTGTAAAAACTATATATAAATTCTCTCTCTCTTAGCCATCGCTTGTTAGCACTTCTCGGCCTTTTGACTAAGAACAAACGAATGCAAACGAACTTTGTGAAAAGGGATGAGAAGCCTTCCTCAATGGTCCACTTGGTATCCGAACTACGACAAGGTCCCGCGAGCACTTGAAATCTCGCCAAGATATTCCCCAATCATGCGGGACACCATATGTGCAGAGAACATCAAGAACATGTGAAGCATACAACTGGCCAGAAGCAATACTATCCGGTTAATGCTCCCATAACAACCTTCTTACCCCTTTTTGTGTTCCAGAATCGACCTTTCCTGTGGGCCAGCGTGGATTCTGCGGACTACTCTTCTTTCTCAAGGCTTTATGGAAGCTGTAGTCCTTCCCTACAACCGATCCTGGCGGTCAGGGTCCGGAGAAATGCCGAACCGAAGAAAGAAGAGTTAGCCCTTCCTGCGGGAGGACCCTTCGCCGATACTTAGGTCCTCAAAAAAGAAGACCGATTTATATATTACATATTACAACCCCAAGGAGAATCCTCTGTAAGACCTGTGTGTCTTAATAAAGGCTTTTGTGTGTGTGTGTGTATATTACATATTACTAATCGCATTAAATTTATTTACAGTATACACTCATGGACAGAAATTAACGAAGTGGAGAGTCTTTGCTGTCGCCAGAGGAAATTTTGTTCACACTTGGTTATCTCTTGTGTCTTCAATAAAGGGGTCACCGTGTATCAAATATCTTTCAGAGTTATTTTCAGAGTCCCGATATACATGCTATAAGGTACAACTTTTTAAAGTTTTGTCCATGATATTGTATTTTATATTTTCTCTGTTAAGATATTCTTCATGATGAACTTTATCACTTGAAGTTGTTCGACAAAAAGGTTTCAAATTTCTCTCAGCCATCTCTAGAACTTACAATTTAGTATCGTTTAATGGGAAGAATTTATATTTTATAATATTTCTACAACAAAACATATACTGCATATAAAATAATTATCAATTACAATCATAAAGGTTATAAAATTTATTATATTATAATCATTTTTTATTTTGTTTTGTTCGAATAAATAAGCTTGAGGGATGAGTCTCTTTTAATTACATTTATTTCGAGCTTTCGGGCTCAACCGCCCTTCGACAGGACAAATTATATTAGCTACTAAAGTTTTCAAATCTAATCTATATAAACATTTGAGAGACGCTTGTGTCTCGAGTGTAATACGAGGCTTGCCGCGGGAGGGGATGAGATCTTTGAAAAAGATGGCCGTTTAGCCCATTGAATTATCGGAAATAAAAGATTATTTGTTGAATCGCAGAGTTCATGATACCGAGGGGGGTTTGGTGCTGCAGGGAATATTACATTGTATATTTCAGGTAAATCAATTTTTCTATTGAGGCTATGGAATTTGCTTGATAGGATAGATTCTATGATTAGTCTTTGGTGTTTGTTGGCAATATTAGAATAGTGAATTTTCGGTGATGTAATGTTGAAGGAATGGCCAGTTTCATTTATGTGCTGTACTATTAAGGATCTATGGTCTAAGTTATCAATATTTCTTTTGTGTTCATGAATTCTGATATTGACATGTCTCCCGGTTTCGCCTACGTAGACTTTTCATGAACACAAAAGAAATATTGATAACTTAGACCATAGATCCTTAATCGTACAGCACATAAATGAAACTGGCCATTCCTTCAACATTACATCACCGAAAATTCACTATTCTAATATTGCCAACAAACACCAAAGACTAATCATAGAATCTATCCTATCAAGCAAATTCCATAGCCTCAATAGAAAAATTGATTTACCTGAAATATACAATGTAATATTCCCTGCAGCCACCAAACCCCCCTCGGTATCATGAACTCTGCGATTCAACAAATAATCTTTTATTTCCGATAATTCAATGGGCTAAACGGCCATCTTTTTCAAAGATCTCATCCCCTCCCGCGGCAAGCCTCGTATTACACTCGAGACACAAGCGTCTCTCAAATGTTTATATAGATTAGATTTGAAAACTTTAGTAGCTAATATAATTTGTCCTGTCGAAGGGCGGTTGAGCCCGAAAGCTCGAAATAAATGTAATTAAAAGAGACTCATCCCTCAAGCTTATTTATTCGAACATAATATTATGGGATTACCTATTAATTGTTAATCATTTTTATTTTATTAACATATTAACAAAAAATATTGAAATATTTATATATTTTGCTATTCTGTAAATTTGCCTCATTGCTTCTATGGTATTTTATAAATGTTGATTTCCGAATAGTTGACGACTTTAGTACGTGGCTCCAGGAATCCGGGTTACCTCAAGAGAGTTGATTTGTTCTTGCCTTAAATAAATTGTTGTGTCATATTGAAGTTTGTCTTTCCTAATTATATATATATATATATATGTCATAATTTGTATAGTTAATGCCAAAAGATATAATTTATTTCCGTCGAACTAAGTATGTAAATATGTTACCATTGTGTTAAAATGTAAATATGTAAATTCCTCCATGTATAAAAGCTGGACAAAAAATAAAGGTGGCAGACATCGCGGGTGCGCTGTTCGCTAGGCATAACGGCTGCGCCTCGTCATTTAGCTACGACATATATATATATATATATACGTTACAATATAATTCACACAAACTAATGAGTTGTACATTTATTATAATAATTATGCATCATTGTATTCAACATATGCACTGTTGGTGTTACAAGGAAGGTATGTTAAATGACAATATGCATTTACATAGCATCTATGATAACTTAGAAGAAAATGACAAGAACACAAAATCTCTAATATAATCTAGTTAAACGCCGCTTCGAGCTGTTGTACAGTAAAAGATCTAAATGATAATTAACCACCTTTGATAAATCAGAACGTGTATCTTGTACACCTTCAGACTATATCTATGATAAAGGACAACATGGAATTCATGGAAGTTTACCAGTCAATCCACGAGAACAACGTCATATCGTTATTGCAACAAGCAAAGGGAAGGATGAGATTGACAAGTATTTGTTGCATAAACTAGGATACAAACTGAGGGACTATTTCAGTATATACTGCTTAGCAGCGTTTCGCTTAAGGACGAGCTCGCTTTTACGACGAACTTATTAGTTAAGAAGTATGTGTTGTTTATATAAAGATAATTTATTTTTATGCCTAAATAAAAAAAAAAAACAATGGCAAACCATTGGGAAGGTTCACCACTGATACGCTCTTCCATTATAATATTCATCATTGCAGTATTTAAGGTGTCTGTGTATTGAAATGGCTTTTTAATCATTAAAAAATATATCACTAAAATTTTGTCCTGAGTTTCAGCGATAGTTAGCGTTGGGAGGATAATTATTAGATGAAGATAACAACTTCATTCTTCTCTAATGTTAAAACTGTATAAGTGTACAACGGTATATGTAGCCTCTCTCTGGGTTCGAATAACGACAGAGTCGCTTAACGAGTTCTGTCTCGGTCACTAGGGGCCTTAATGACGGGGAACTGAGGCTCGCCGCCCCTGCAGTATCAAGATGTTTTCCCTCAGCCTGGAGATGAGCCAGGACCTCCTCACTTTGTGGAATCTACATCGTTGATGGAGCACCTCTGAATGTACATAGCTGCATATAACTTTTAGCGTGTGTAAATAAATGATGTTGAAGTATAATCACTAACGGGAGAGAACAGATGTCTCATTCAAATACTAATGAAACGGAAACACTGAATATAGTTAGAATAGATGATAAAACTAAACGCCATCTATTGACTGAATTTACTGAAACTGAGGAGTGTTCAAGAAGACCTTGTCTGGAGGAGAACTCTCTCAAGGTGGGGAAGCCTCCCTCGTTGAAGAAATTTGTACATTTACAACTGTTATCAAAATTCGAAACTATTTTAAAGGCGTAAGATTCTTTTTGATATTAAACAATTTCTACTGTCCTTAATGCAATGGACAAATTAATGAGAGGGCCTGGCTCATTAGTGGTGAACCCTCTCAGCGGTTTCGCCAGTTTCGCTGAGAGGGTTCACCACTGATGAGCCAGGCCCTCTCATTAATTTTTCCATTGCAGTAAGGACAGTAGAAATTGTTTAATATCAAAAAGAATCTTACGCCTTTAAAATAGTTTCGAATTTTGATAACAGATGGCGCGCTAGTGCATCATTTACAACTGTATATATTTCTCTACATTTTATCTATCCTTTATTTACTCCTTTATTTTTTCTTTCTGTAACAATTAGTTAGAAGAATCAATCTTATTGTTTAATTTGTCAATTGTCTATTGACTGAATTTGATCGTCCATGAACGTGATACCCTACAAAGAAGGTTGATCGAAGGATGCATTGACCAAGAGTTATATGTGTGGACCAACGGAATCCACGGCAACGTCTTGCCATCAGTTGAAGACTTTGGAACGAACATCTCGGAATAACCGCCTGATTGAGGAGGAGGAGTACCAGTCTTAGTGGATTGATTCACCTGAAATAAATAAATGTTTGCGACTCTTGACTGCACTCACAACGCAACGAGTAAAGACAGATTCCTTGGGCTCGGGCAGATGTGGGAGGCTGCGCGCGCTAGGCGGAGCTCGCACTAATTGGTGTGGCACAAATGGAGCCTGGATGACGGGGGCTAATAGCTCCCTCCCTCCCTCTCTCCCCGTCCCCCGGGTCTTGAAGTTCTCCGGCCTTCCCTTCCACAGTCGACTTCCACACGCTTCACCATTTTTCGTGAAATCCTTTCACGAAGCCAGTTATTCTTCTCTGCCTCCTTCCTATTGCAGTAGTTTTATATTTAAGCCAGTATTTCTCGCGGCCATGCCAATGTTCTTTGTATCCTTCCTATTTCAGTGACAGAAGCCATGCTAATCCTTCCTCTATCCACCATTTTTAATAGTTGTACCGTACAACAAGTATAGCAAGGATTATGCTAATATTCTACATACCATTCCTATTTGCCATAGTTATAACATTTAACACGTGTCGCAGGGGCCATGATATTATTATCTGCGTCTTTCTTATTTGAGTAGTTAAACCATCAGAGAAGTTTCGCAGGGACACCATTCAAATTTTCTTTGTATTCTCCTCATTATAGTAGTTGTACAGGTATCACTGGGTCATGTTAATCTTCTCTATATCCTTCCAATTGTATAGGCTCAGTATCTACTGTCCAACAAGAGTGTACTAGACAAACATCCACACGCTATAGTTGTTTTATCACATAATATATAATAAGTTTAGATATGGATAAAGTGTGTGTTAACCCATTCCTTGATTAGCAAAGCACTAGCTTAGGATAAATAAAAATTAGAACAAGTACTTTTATCTAGAAATATTATTTCCTTTTTGCTTTCAGGTGTCCAAAAACTTCTAACTCCTGCTTATAGTTGAGATTGCAAATTACTTTAATGACACCGCATAGGAACCATATATTTATAGATTATATATATATGGCATATTGTTTCAACGCGATGAAATAAATGTAAATTGAACGGGGCGAATATTGTGAGAGGATTCAAACACTTTATTGAAACTCTTATTTACATAATGTCGATTTTATATAACAATCAATGTTATAGAGAATTAATAAAAAGTTTTGTTTTCAAAAAGTCCATTCAGTTTAGGAATAGTGTTCACTGATTATTCTTAGTGTTTGCAATTCCTGGCGCATGAATAAGCTCCAGACAATCATATGTTGACAAAGAAGACGTACAATCACACACACACAAAAACCTTTATTAAGACACACAGGTCTTACAGAGGATTCTCCTTGGGGTTACAAGACGGAGAAACCTATGAAAGTGGGAAATATATAAAGGGATAAAAATGGGAAAATATTATATACACATGATAAATATATACAGATTATTATTTGAATGATCCTATGGAAAATAAAAATATGGATTTGGAGAAAAAAAAATTGGAAATATGGATGGGAGAAGTGGAGAGCAAAAAGAGGAAAAAAAAAAAACAGGTATTTACATATGAAACATACATATAATGGAACAAGTCAATTTAAGCTCTTCTGCTCACACAGCACAGGTGGACCATGGCTTTTTTCAAGAAATCTTTAAGAGATTTTCCAGGAAAATCCGAGTGTGCAGAGTTGTAGAAGACGTACAATCACACACACACAAAAACCTTTATTAAGACACACAGGTCTTACAGAGGATTCTCCTTGGTGTTACAAGACGGAGAAACCTATGAAAGTGGGAAATATATAAAGGGATAAAAATGGGAAAATATTATATACACATGATAAATATATACAGATTATTATTTGAATGATCCTATGGAAAATAAAAATATGGATTTGGAGAAAAAAAAATTGGAAATATGGATGGGAGAAGTGGAGAGCAAAAAGAGGAAAAAAAAACAGGTATTTACATATGAAACATACATATAATGGAACAAGTCAATTTAAGCTCTTCTGCTCACACAGCACAGGTGGACCATGGCTTTTTTCAAGAAATCTTTAAGAGATTTTCCAGGAAAATCCGAGTGTGCAGAGTTGTAGAAGACGTACAATCAATAGTTTCTTTTTCTGAATTAATAAGAAATTAAACACATCAAAATGCTGAATTATCAGGACTGATATTACATTACAATTTCACCTATTCATTCCGATTAAAATATAAACGCCTTTATAATCATGAACATAAAAAAAAAAAGAATGTCTTTTGCAATTGAAATGAAAAAACAATTTAAATAAAAACTTAAGTTGGAAATATTAAGAAACTCAAACCATGTAATTATTCAATTGTTTATGTAATATAGTATCTAAGTTTAGTGTTGTTTCTTGACGTAAGCATCCCTTGTGGGGATATCCCGTCTGATTTGATAATAAATATATAAAGAAATAATTATTCAAACATCCAGTCTCTTATATATTTAAAAAAAGGTGAAAATATTTTGTTCTCTTTTTTTTTTTGTGTGTCAATTATTGCATGAGAGAGAGAAAAAAAAATCTAACTAAACTGAAGATGAAAATTTCTCACCTAACCATATACGGATGTATTTCTACAATCACCGGATAACAAAGATAGAAAAGGTTTGGTTAATATCAGCGGTAAACCATCTCGGCGGTTCCGGCAATATAATCTACCAGAGAATCTAGCAGCTGAAGCGGCAGATTAAATTGGTGAAACCGCTGTGTGGGTAGGTTCACCATAGATTAACCAAGTCTTTCTAATCTCTTTCCTAGCGATAGTGTTGCAACACGTCTGAATATGGTGAAGAATTCATTATTACAGAATTTCGAATTTCGACAAATTACTATATGTATTAGTAAATTAAATTTAATTGCCATCTATCGTTAAATTTTTACACATATAAATTTACTGGCAATGCGTTTCTTTTAAATATAATCAAATATTATCTCTACAGACCTTACTGCAATGATATGAGTTATTGAATGAGAGAGATTGGCTCATCAGTAGTGAACCCTCTCAGCGGTTTCGCCAAATTAATCTCTAGACCGCTCTACTATTGTATTGAATTGGTTTAGAATATACCCTGTATTTTCTATGGAAGGCAGCTTAGGGGTGTTTAGTGAACTATGGACATAGGCTTACTATATGTATATAAAACATCGCAACTCTTTTTATTTACATTAATTAAAGGGGAAGCTTTGAAGAAGTCAAAAACAATAACAAGACTCAGAAAGAAACACTACAAAGGAATGACAATGCATCCAGATGGCACAAGAATCTACAGGACATGCAACAATTGCCCTGGTGTGGAACTAACACCTACCCACATATTCTCATGCCCAGCAATGGCTCCAGCCTTGCAGAAAATTGACATGAACCTAGAGCAGCAGCTTTAAACACCCAAGATAGTGGACATTGCTGCTGCTGTGATAGAGATGCATGGAGACATCTAAGGCTCTTCATTGGACACGACAACAACAAAGGAAACTTTCGGGCAAGCCCTTCTTCATCTAAGTAAAAATTATGAAGAAGAACTTGCTCGAAAGCTTCCTTTGATTAATGTAAATTAAAATAGTTGCGGCGTCTTATGTATATGTTGTAATATATTCCAATATATCTATGTCCCCATGTATTGTATAGCTATAGTGTAATTTCCAAAGTGGAGGAAAAAGGTCCGAAAAATATGTCAGGTTCCCAGGTGTGCCCCCTTCTTGCTCAAACAGATTAGTTCGCTTTGAGACACGAGGATTGACAGATCCCTCTAGACAGAACTCCCCCGACCGGTGTCGGCTTCACTCACTCTCTCGCCATCTCTATGGTGACATCCAACATGTCTCGTCCTTTTGTGCAATCCTAATTCCACGCCTGAAACCACTCTAAACACTGTAGCCACCACGACTACAACCAACATGCCACACTACATTCATCCTACAGCAACAACAAATGCATTACTACATATATATATATTTGTATAGGCTGAGAATATTTATCGCAGAAGATTTCACAGCATCGAATCTAAATACATTTACAAAGAGTTCCTTCTAAATTTTGACTGTTATATAACAACCTAATACAGAAGTTATAAAACTTCGTAAATTACAGATATTATATAGGAAATATTCCCTGAGCAGCACAGTTTCTTTATTACATTTTTAAAATGTATATATGTCAAGCTTTTACGGTCTTAACTAGTTTTCCTTTAAGTAGACCCGTAAAAGAATTCTCTCAATACACGAAAGCTTGCCATATACACTCATGGACAAAACTTAAGGAAGTTATACCTTTTAGCATGTATATCAGCATTCAGAAAATAAATCTGAAAGATATTTAATACACAGTGACCTTTATTGAAGACAAACGAGAAACCAAATGTGAACTAAATTGCATCTGTCTGTTGCAAACCGGCGACACAAAGATTTTCCATTTCCTTAAGTTTTGTCCATGAGTGTAGATGTATTTAGAATGTAACAAAGAAATTTTATTGAAAAGTGGAGAAATATTTCAATAAAAAATGTGAACGGTCTGGTAAATTAAACTGGCCAAGTTGCTGAGAGAATTTATCTCTGATGAGTCTCAGGCCCCTGCAATATTTTTCTCATTGCAGTAGGGTCTTCATTGCAGTAGGGTCTTCATTGCAGTAGGGTCTATAGCATTTTTCCTTATTTATATAAAAAAAAAAAGCTTCTTTTCTTAAAAATATAAAATCGATGATATCCTAATTATAAATAATAAAAAGGTAGAATATACTAAACGCGCCAGCTTTTCTAAACCTTTTTGTCCTTCGGACTGGTAAAACATTGGTGAAAAAAATGTTGTGGACAAGCGTTATTTGTAACAACAACAACAAAACTTTACACACAAACACACTAGGAGTTTAAAAAAAAAATCTACTACATAAATTAAATTCAATACAAACACGCAAAATTATGGATTATAAATTCTAAAATTAAGAATTAATATAAAATATCGTATTAAAATTTTGTTATTTTTCAATAATATATATATATTTTTTATGCGAACAGGTAAACATCTCAGAAAACTAAAAAAAATCCATGGACTGATGCCAGAGAAGAAAGAGAGAGTCCGTTCGGCAAATAGTTGAAAATATCTTTCGTGGTACAGCCCATGATAATCATGGTGGGTAGAAGTTGGCGACTGCTTTTTACTATAAGTGCACCACATGTTTACACATGTGAAAAGCAGTTCGACTTTTGCACTTAAAAATGTGCCAGAGCTCCGTTTGATTACTTGCACTCGCTGGTGGGGTTGGACTTTCGTAAGAATCGAGGGCCATTTGAGCATTTTTCTTAATCAGAAAAAAGTGCCCAATGCGGGATTCGATCCCGGTTCGTAGCGGTCGAAAACCAACGGTTTAGCTTTCACCGACCCCCTGAATAATTATTAGCTTGATTCAACTTGTAACAAATGAAGTTTCGTGTTACTCCTGAGGGTGTAGATATAACACCTTATAAATTGTCATTAAAACTAAACACGTTAAATGGAGAATTGTCAAAGAACAGTCTCTTAATCAGGAAACTGAGATATCAACTAATCTTTCAATCCTTCCATATTGTAATGTTTGATGATAATAACACATCAATTCGTATATTTTGGATTCCGAAAGATATTATTGTGATATATTAATTATTTCTAATTATCACTACTATATGTTATTTATGACAACAATAATATCGGATATACAAGGTGTGTCCCATAAGTTCCCGGACTGGGTCCATAAAAAAATAAATAAATGAAAAATGTAAATAAATTTGACAGTTTATTATAGAAAAAATATCTGGCAACACGGTGGTACCAATATCGAGGCGGTACGTGCGCGTGCGCCAAAGTTATTCTAATTTATTTAAAGGTTACACCTTGCGCTGCGGCGATTTTACGATGGAACAAAAATTGAAGCAGAGGATTTGCATAGAAATTTGTGTGAAACTTCAAATATCAGCAACCGAAACTTTTAAAATGCCTAATAAAGCATTCCCCAATGACCCCCCAAAAAGAACAACTGTTTTTGAATGACATTCTAGATTTAAAGCTGGCAGAATTTCTATTGAAGATGATCCTCGGCAAGAACGCCCAAAATGTGCAAAAAATCACCGATTTGATAAAAGAAAATCCTCGAACCTCTTTGCTGGAGCTAAAGCAAGACACAGGCATCTCTAAAACAACGATTGGAAGGATCGTAACCAAAGATTTGAAGCTCAAAAAGACTCCTGCAAAATTCATCCCAAGATTCCTCACTAATGAGCAAAAACTGTGTCGGCTTGCAACCTGTGAGAACATGTTGGAAATGACAAGAACGGATCCGGAATGGAAAGACAAGATAATCACAGGCGACGAGACATGGGTCTATGACTATGACCCTGAAACCAAGCGTCAATATGCCGAGTGGAGAGGTCAGGGTGAGCCTAGACCAAAAAAATCCAGGATATTGAAATCCAGAAACAAGGTGTTGCTGGACGCTTTTTTTGGATAACAAGGGCATTGTTCATCACGAGTATCTTCCTGCAGGCCAAACGGTTATTAAGGAAATGTATTTGGACATTCTTCGCCATCTAAGGGAAGCGATTCGAAAAAAAAAGCCAGAAAAATGGCCTAATGGTGACTGGATCCTACACCATAACAATGCCAGCCCTCACACAGCGCACTTGGTGACGAGTTTTTTTGGCTAAAAACGGGACAGAAATCCTACCTCAACCACCCTATTCCCCAGACATCGCACCAAATGACTTTTTCCTGCTCCCCAAACTTAAAGCAGTTCTAAAAGGAAGACATTTTGACACCAGGGATGACATAATAGAAAAATCGCTGTTGGCATTGAAGAGCATTCCAAAAGAGCTCTATAAAAACTGTTTCGACAATTTGGGGAAACGATGGCGCTGGTGCGTTGAAGCAAGGAGGGATTACTTTAAAAAGTTTTAATAATTAAAAAAAAATATATCTTACCTTTTTTTTTTATGGACCCAGTCCGGGAACTTATGGGACACACCTTGTATGTAAATGTATTGTCGTCGTGAAAGAACGGGTGAATTGACAACGAGGTTGCAGTGAGTGCTTCCGTCGAATTCAACGACACTCGCTGACTTTGAAAACGTTATTATTAACTCTCAGTCAAATAGAGAATTTAAATCTTATTCAAATATTTCATCCAGTAATCCAATAAATCAATCAATAAATACATATATATATAAAGTATATTAAAAACAAAAATGCATATCCT
This sequence comes from Cordylochernes scorpioides, assembly GCA_030710605.1. Classification (NCBI taxonomy): domain Eukaryota; kingdom Metazoa; phylum Arthropoda; class Arachnida; order Pseudoscorpiones; family Chernetidae; genus Cordylochernes; species Cordylochernes scorpioides. The sequence continues at coordinate 58,375,977 of CP092864.1, forward strand.
GACCGCTTACATGATCATTTTAGATGGCAGAGTGCCATCTAGTGGAATAACAATCAACTAAACGTTGGTGGTATTGTCGGATATAATTAAAACTTTTGTTCTCCGAGACTTTAAGTGTTCTATCTTATTATATACTCTACAATATAATCATAATAAAACATATTTAGCTGAAACAATGTTCATTAAACAAACATTGACTCGGGTTGACCCCGAGCTATTCGGGGGCTAATATATACATAAATATAAAAATAATATTTTTGAAAATAGAGCAATCCATATTTAATTCATTAGATAATAAAAATACATATATTGGATTTAATAAAAGATTTATTTTGCCAATATTTCGGCTGGCTGAACGCCAACCTTTATCGAGGCATTACATCTTTGTATACACAAACTCAGCGCCACATAGTGTTAATAATATCACAGTTGAAATCATTAAAAATATAAATAGGGGGGGGGGGATTTTGTGCATGAAAAATAATCAAAAATTACAATCAGAATAAATTAAATATCTTTAAAATATTAAAGGAAAAATAATGAGGCCTATCTTATATTTTAAAAATATTTGTAAAAAGTACATAAAAATAATTCATTAATAATTCATTAAGAGATAAATGTAAAAATATATGTATCTATTAAAACATTTGAAATTAATTTCAAATGTTTTAATAGATACATATATTTTTACATTTATCTCTTAATGAATTATTAATGAATTATTTTTATGTACTTTTTACAAATATTTTTAAAATATAAGATAGGCCTCATTATTTTTCCTTTAATATTTTAAAGATATTTAATTTATTCTGATTGTAATTTTTGATTATTTTTCATGCACAAAATCCCCCCCCCCTATTTATATTTTTAATGATTTCAACTGTGATATTATTAACACTATGTGGCGCTGAGTTTGTGTATACAAAGATGTAATGCCTCGATAAAGGTTGGCGTTCAGCCAACCGAAATATTGGCAAAATAAATCTTTTATTAAATCCAATATATGTCTTTTTATTATCTAATAAAAATAATATGAATAAGGGAGAGATAAAAGAAAACTTTTAAATCAATGATAAAATATCTTAAGGTGAAACTTCTTTCTTCAAATATTTATAACGGGTCCAAGTTTAAAAATCAGTCTTTAGGACGTCATATGCTTTATTCAGAAATTTCTATGCTCATCTCTGTTATATATTTTCAAATCTCTCATTTTTTAAAATTCTCTAAATATTCTTTCTATATAATTTTGATATTAATTTTTCTGTTCCAAAATAACTTTATTTGGTACCGTTCAAAAAGAGCAACCTAGCTTATGTTATTTACAATGAAAAAATATATGAACAAGAACAAAATAGCCGGTGAATGAGAGGGTAACACGCTCGATTCCCGACAATAAGTCGGTGGATGAGAGGGTAACCCACTCGATTCCCGACAGTCATGAACCGGGATTGAATCCAGCGTTAAAATTTTGTTTAATATGTGAATAACCTTCACATATTATTCCCTGTTTCAATTATCATGAACTAGGTTGCTCTTGCTGAGCGGTACCTATTAATGTGAATTTGAACCAACCATATGAAGAAAAAAAAAACAAAGTGTACAATACGCGATTCGATCCAGGTTCATAGCTGTCGTGAATCAAGGGTTTTAACCACTCGTCCACCGACTTTATTAATTTTTTCTTTTATCTCATATATATGAATTATAATAGAAGGTGTTAGAGAGTTGTTCTGAAAGGAATGTTAAGCTGGATGAAGTAAGGAAACACAGGAGTGGTAACGTTGCCTACCTGCCCGGGGAGTTGTCCCACCAGTACCCAACCTGGCCCCTGACAGCCCAGGGCCACCCCTTCCTCCCCTACATCTCACTCACACAATCTTTGATGTGCATATCACTTACTTACATATTGCACATGTTCAATAAAATAATCCTTGTATCAATATTGAGTAAAATTATTCAGACCTTTAAGTTTTCTCCTGTAGAAGGTCGTCCGTGCCCGAAAGCTAGAGAATAAAAATGTTTTGAAAAGACACTTTTCCCTGGAGGCCTGATTAATTTTACTCAATATTGCACATGTATCAACTGATTAACATACCTACCTACAGTAAACTTATTAGTTAGGACTACTTGTTTGAAAAACAAATATTAGTCCAAATTATCATCAATCCCAATGGTCAGTATTCACAAATAGCAGGAATCCCAACCTATTTAGGCAATATATTGGAATAAATCAAACCTTAGTTGATATTTATTCTGAAATCTGACGCTTTTCCATCTAATAAGCTCATTTGAGCGGCTCAGGAAATGTCTTTTCATTCATTTTATTTGTCTGTCTTTTTATCCTCTCTCTTACCTTTTTCTTTTCATATTTTATACATTATGATCGTATTCATTTTCAGAACCTATAATTTGCAATTCTATCCGATAAGTATGATAATTGACCCCTTTTCTACATTTAATTCTGTATATCGGGGGTAAACTTCTTCCTGCTATTGTGGAAACATATATGGAAGAACAAACAAGCATAATCAAATCCACGCCTATATACATTATGTACTTATATATCTGTAAATACGTTATTTTAATAATATAAAGAGACAAAGGTCGCCTCTCCCGTCAAAATAGACGTCAAAACTAGACGCCATCTAGACGCGTCTAGTTTTGACGTCTATTTTGACGGGAGAGGCGACCTTTGTCTCTTTATATCAATATCCTCCCGGCAAAATTTCCATCTACGTTATTTTAAGTTGACAAAATTGACAGTTGTGATCCATGACACCATCTTCTTTGTGACTAAATAGTTGTCGACACGTGTGAGATCTAAAGATATCCCAGGTTCCTAAAAATCACTTAACGGGGATAGGAAACCTTTACAGAGGCCGTTAACTGACTTCGTCGTTAAACGAACATCCTATTGTATACCAACTTAAAGAGTCTGGTACAATTCCATGTAGGTGATTAAAACGAAATGAGGTTATTATACAGGTGCGAGTAACCGAGATAGA
>CP092864.1:58379081-58418696 GCA_030710605.1 Cordylochernes scorpioides
CCTCATGTCAGAGGCGGCCATTTATTTTGGAGCTAAGTCGGCCTGCCACTGAGTAGTGCTCCCAGTCTTAATGACAAAGGCAGACGCATTCTAATTCACCCAGAGATAAGAAAGAAGAAGATAGCAATAAGAGTAGGGATGCTCGTATTATATAAGCGGTCATAGTGACAGATAAGTTAGTTAGGGTCATTGTGTGATTGTACAAGGTATCGTGGCTCAATATGGCTTATTGTACTTATTGGTGGACTTGTACAAGAATCGTACAGGTTATAGAATATATATATATGATAATTTAAACCAATAACCCTATATTATGTAATACGTATAACAAAATTGTCATGTTGTATATAGAACTAATTATAAACTATAACTAATTATACGCATAATTGACATGTTTCCTTGTATCCCCTATGTAATGTACTGAGGATAAATAAATAAAACTATATAATAGATTAAAAGCTAAGTTAAAAGCAAGATTGAGAGATTTACAAAGTAACTTCTAAAGATAGATTGGACCCCGTCAGACCGTCGCCAGTGTCCGGTGTCCATCGACACGTGTGCCACGTGCATGACCCAATTCTCTTTGTCAGAGCTGTCGTATAAATAAGACCGGCCTTAGCGACAGTTAGTCAGTTGCAGTGAATCTTCCGGTCAGCGTCACCCCTTGTCGTCTCCAGGGACCAACTCATCGACCATGTAAAACAGTAAGGAATCTTCTATCTCCATCTTTGCTTTTGGCTCGACTTTTTATCTATTCAAGAAATTTTCCTTCGACAACTGTGTCGCTTCGTTTTGTGTGTGTGTCCTTACCACCCATCGCTCAACAACTACGACTGCTTCTAGCCAACATCCACACTGCATTCATTCAACAGCATAAACTACTACTACATTTCAACATTATTACAGAGAGTCGACAGGATTCTACAACAGGCCTACCAAACCCCAACCTATTATTACAGAGAGTCGACAGGATCCCTAATCACAGATAAGTCGACTCAACGCATTATTACAGAGAGTCGACAGGATTCTACAACAGGCTTACCAAACCCCAACGTATTATTACATATATATATTTTTTAATCAGATTCTATAGAATTCCAACCCTGGGTCCTGGTTACCAGATACAAGCAACGATGGACCAACGTACCTCAACTCTCTGACTAACGTCATGTGATTCACACACAGAAGTCATCAACTCAGTTTATAGCAACTGGTCTAGAGAAAACTATATACACTACATTGAAACTTCTGTGTTGGAAAGTCACTCTTTTTCTATTGTGAACATTGCGTTAGCAGAACTGCACTGAATATAGGAGGTTATGTGAACATGCAGGGTCTCTTCTAAGTGCAATATCAAGGCTTATTTTATATATACACATCGTAAAAAATACAACCAATATTACTTTCAAAAAAAATATAATGAGAGATTCTGAAGCCTTCTTTTAATATACACTCATGGACAAAACTTAAGGAAGTTGTACCTTTTAGCATGTATATCGGGATTCAGACAATAACTGAAAAATGTTTGATACATAATGACTTGATTGAAGACGCACGAGATAACAAAGTGTGAACAAAATTGCCTCTTTCTCTTTAAAAAAAATAGACGTTTGGCGACAACAAAGACTTTCTATTTCCTTAGGTTTTGTCCATGAGCGTATTTTTGATAGCTAGAATCCGTTTTAATCCAGATGGCACAACCATCGAATACTTTCACTTCCACAACAAAGAGATTTTATGTAAGAAGAATCAATCAATTTTAGAGATAACGCGGCAACATTAGAGTGAATTTCCTTTTCAAAATCAAGAATATAAAGATAAATATTCATCTGAAACACTACAAAGATTTTGGTTCAATAAGATACAAGTATTATACATTTGTCATCATACATCAACCTTGTACATCTGCCAAGGAGCTGAGAGCCATAAAATCTCTATGCCACTGGTGAAAGAGAAGTTATTAGAGCTGCGAGTGTTTTGTTCTCTCACCAAAGTAGGACAGCGCACAACAGAGTCGTATAACTGAAGATCATAAACATTGCGTCAGATGAAAGTGGCGAAAGTCCCGCTCGATCTTCCAATCTTGTGACACGGAGGATTCTGCTAGGACTGGGGTCGTCAAACTGAGGCTCGCGATCTACATGAAGCTCTTTGAATGTGAAACTGCTGCTCTTTGTATAGTTCCATACGTAAATATTATTTATGCGAGTACTATTTATTGTTGGCAAGAAAAAATGTTGTGGCTCTTTAAAAACTTTGAAATTTTGTAAATTGTAATTTTTTTACTCTTCCGAATCAAAAGTTTGCCAACCCCTGTGCTAAGACAATAGATGAGTTACACGTCACCGCTCATTTTCTAACAGGCCTACTTATTTGAATTCAACCACACACACAATTTACCTTTTTCTAATATTTAATTAAATATTTTATTTATTTGATTTGTATAAAAACTCCCGTTTTTAGGCATGTGTATTTGCAAGTACTTTTTTTATTACCACTTTTTTAGTCTGTACACAACAAATAAATATAATTTCTTTTCATTGAATTTTTATTTTTATTTTTGTATAGAAATATTTTATTTTGATAAATATGTTTTTTTTTTTCGTTTGAACGAAAAAAAAAACACCTGGTTTATAATTAAATAAGAAAAATGACCTATATTAAAGTTTACAAAATTAAAACGCGATCTCAATTTTTTCACTACGAATAAATTTACTTCAAATTTTACATTGATAAATAGATTTTAAAATGTTACTATAATACTTTTATATCTGTATAAAGTATAATTAGAGTTTGTGGATTTTATTTTATGTGATTATTTTTACGATCTTTACGAGTTTATATAAAATTCGAATCTACCATAAATGCCCTATTTCTATATTCTTCGATATACACTCATGGACAAAACTTAAGGAAGCTGTACCTTTCAGCATGTATATCGGGATTCAGACAATAACTCTGAAAGATATTTGATATACAGTGACCTTTATAGAAGACACTAGATAACCAAGTGTGAACAAAATTGGTTCTGTCTCCTTCAACAACAACAATAACAAAATTTAAAATTTATTTTCCAAAAGGTTACAAGTTTTTCTCTAAAAAGTGTAGCGAATGGTCAGTCTATTTACATATTTTTATTTACAACTTCAATAAATGACAACAGTAAAAGTAAACAAAGATATTTACATTTGCTATCATGACTCCTGGTCAGTGCTGTGGCCCTTGCCGTTATGGTCCCCTGATGTCCTGCAGCTCTCCTGCAGTCTTTCTATGGCCTCTACTAGTGGCTCCTCGATAAGATGGTCCCCTGGCCTTGATCCATTCTTGTCTGTCAGGTCTCCTGTCATCTGCTCTAGGTCGTTCTCCTGGATCTCTTCTATGGTCGTCGTATCCCTGTGCTCCATGTCCGGTGTTCCACCTTCCTCGTCATCACATGCCAGCTCCCTACATCGTTCCAACAATCTAACAATAACAAATAATAATGATAATAATAAACGATATCAAAGAATTTCCACTTCCTTAAGTTTTGCCCATGAGTGTGTAGGATTTGGAATCTATACTTCTTGTATTGCATTTAGAAATTCAACTGCCATCTATCGATAAAATTTGTAACAATTAAATTCACTGGTTGACAAAAGTTACTATTACGGGTTATCACAAAAAAAAAAAGGAATTAACTAGGGCTTAAAGTAAATGTAACTTGATACACAGAAAAAAGCGTGCACTCAATAGAACAACACCAACAACAGAAATGAAGTAAATAAAAACTCACGATTTGTAAAATAAAAAAAACAAAACAGTACTTATCTTTATTGTAACGTTGGTAGGGATCGGACTCGGGTCACATCGGGATGCGAAGAGATCCCCAGACACGGAAAAACCACGTAGAAAAACACTCTAAGCGTTTCCACACCAATTCTCCACGCTCTGGGCCCCCCTCGCATTCCCTTAGTCCCCTCTTATATACAGACATGGCCACATTCGTCCAATGAGAAGGCGTGAGAGATTGGTTCACTAACAAACCAAAACAACATTCTTCCCGTTAAAAACTGATCAGAAAGAACTGCAAATGTTTGTCAATATAATTTGACATGGCAATGTGTTTCTTTTCAATAATTATATCAAATATTATCACTAAACGCCCCTAAGCTGCCTTCCATATAAAATACAGGGTATATCCCAAAACAAACCAATACAATAGTAAAACGGTCAGGAGATTAATTTGGCGAAACCGCTGAACCACTGATGAGCCAAGCCCTCTCATTCAATAACTTTTATCATTGCAGTAAGGTCTGAAGAGATAATATTTGATGTAATTATTGAAAAGAAACACAAATTTCCAGTAAAATTAATTCCACTTTCTTATATCTAAGGCATTAATCGCACCATATTTATTTAGAAAAATAAACTCTTCAACGCGATTATCATTTTCCAGTTCAAATTTGCTATTGTCCTTACTGCTATGGAATGCAGTAAAGGGGGTCGGTGGAAGAATGGTCCCGGGTTCGATTCCCGCATTTAACACTTTTTTCCTGATTAAAAAAAAAAAAACTTCAATGGCCCCCGATTCTTGCAAAAGTCCAACCCCATCAGCGAGTGCAAGTAACCAAACGGGGCTCTGGCACATTTGTAAGTGAAAAGTCGAACTGATTTTCACCTGTGTAGACATGTGGTGCACTTACAGTAAAAGCAGTCGCTAACTACCCACCGTGATTATCATGGCCTGTTGTACCACGTGTACTAGGGATAAGTAACAAAAAAAGTATGACATAAGCTAAGGGGACATAGTAGAAATATCTATATAAATAATTTCATCGAGCATTGTCCATTCACAAATAAGCCAGTTAGGCTTTAAATAAATGAAATGCATTAGCGCGCCATCTACGTGAATTAAAATAAACTATATTTAGCGATATTATATATATATATATTTCACTTTATACAGAGATTGTACCATTTTTAAAAGAACTATTTCAGTGCTTTATTAAAAATAATTTACAGATGTTTTTACAACTTATTGATTTCTATGTGTAAATCTTGACGTTTAGCAACAGCCCTGCATTGATGTTTCCAGGAAATAAGGTTTTGTCGTAAAATATTTTGATCAAGACCATCCCAACAGTCCTTAACAACTTTCCAGAGACCCTCTAGGGTCTTCGGTTTTCTAGATCTAAGATCAGTTTTCAGCAAGCCAAACACACAAAAATCCATAAGAGTCAAGTCTGAGGATTTGGTAGAGATGTGCTTGAAAGGGGTGCACGAAATTCCGGTTTTATCCCTCTTTTCGTCCAGGTATTGACGTGATGTATGACTCGTGGCTTTATCCTGGTGCAGCCACACGGATCTTGAGTCACTTGGATACAAAAATGGGACCTCATTGTCGAATAATGGGTCAAAGACAAGTCTTTGGTAGATATGCGAATATATCTTGACCTTTGGGTCAACTAATTTATAGGAACCTGCAACGATCATGAAGCTCTTTGAGAAACATTCCTTGCATTGCTTGACCCAGTTCTGAAAGGTGCTTATTTGAGGGCGCAGTAAATGGCACGGGGTTGGTTGTTATCATTAGGGTAGACCCATGCATCGTCCAGTGTAACAACATTCTTCCATTTTTCACCTGCCAGGTACTTTTCATAAAGGGCCCTGCTGCAGGTCTTTCATTCATTGATATGGCGTGGTTTAAGAAGATAAATTTTAACCTTTTTTTACGTATTTTTAAGCCGATTTTTTCCCCTGATAATACGGCTAACGGTAGAAAGTGGTACGTTGGTTACTATGGAAATGTTCCTTTGAGAATATGGATTCTCTCTGACAACCATTTCCTTTATTTTTCTCTCAGTTTTAGTTAAAGGTTTCTTCAGACACCTTTTTTCAGAGGAATTTTTATTTAATTAATTTCATAGATATAGAAATTTTCTTTGATTTCCTTTATTACATGACTCGTTGTGCACTTAGTAATAGCAAGATTCTTTTCTTTCATAATTTTAATAATTTGAATAAACGAGTATTTTTCTCCGAAAATTATGAAAACATAATATTTTACAAAATCACTTATAATTTTAGGCATTTTTCGAATATTAAAAAATCGTTTTTTCATGAAATATAAATCAATTATTGTTCTCTTTCGAATAAATAAAACATCACTCGAATCTTACTCTTCTTTCGCGATCTAAAACGTTGAAAATCGTTCTTTTAAAAACGGAACCCCCTCTGTAGTAGTAATTTTATTGGAAAATAAGAAAAATATCGCTCCATATTGTTGATTTGCATATACATACATTATGTATAAACGTCCGCTTCTAGTTTTTATAACCTTCATTCTTCAGCTGAATATTTTTTTAATAAGACAAAAGATCTTAGTAAAAACTTATGTATATATGTATCATATGTAAATACCCGTGTTTTTTTTCTTTTATTTATTGTCTATCTTTTCTTTTCCTCGGATTTATACACAGAACAATCTGTTTATGAGCTTAACTGTTTTAATCAACCAATAGTTTATTTTATCTCCCGACGTTCAGTGACTTCACGTCATTCTCTTCAGGGGGTTGGTTGTTGTTGTTGTCGTGTCCAATGAAGATCCTCAGATGTCTCCATGCATCTCTATCACAGCAGCAGCAATGTCCACTATCTTGGGTGTGTAAAGCTGCTGCTCTGAGTCCATGTCAATTTTCTGCAAGGCTGCGGCCATTGCTAGGCATGAGAATATGTGGGTAGGTGTTAGTTCCACACCAGGACAGTTGTTGCATGTTCTATAGGTTCTTGTGCCATCTGAATGTATTGTCATTCCTTTATAGTGTTTTGTTCTAAGTCTTGTTATAGTTTTTTGTTATTTTTCTCTCAGAGTTTATTTCGCATATTTGATCTTTTTTTATTTTTTGAGGGGGTTGGTTCCAACCCACAAATGATCTTCAAAACTGTCGTAATTAAGTTTTCCTGTATATAAATTTCATTATTACCATTAAATGTGATTAACTTTTACTTTTTTTTTTATTATTTTCCTTTGTATATCCATATATAATGTATATGTCTTAATAAAGACTTTTGTGTGTATAAACTTCGTTGTATAAAACTTTATTGACTTTCATCTTTTGACCTTCAAGGATTTCAAAGCCCCAGTGCATTTCTTGAAGGATGAAGAGAATGTAGATACTATAATGTTGCTGAAATCTATAAACAAACTTGTATTGATTTTCCTATTAAAAAATATTGCAATGTATAAATCTCGTGATTACCGACTTAAAGATTTAGTCATGATGTGACAGGTCCAATTAATATAATTAATATCATATGTTTGATCATATAAAATATTTAAATTGATAAAACTAGGGAATAATCTACCCCTCAGTGCTTACACCGCAATGGATAGACATTTTTTCGGGGTAAATTAATTGAATAAAATCTGTTTATGAGCTCAATTGTTTTAATTAGGTTTTTCTTGTATATAGAAATTTCACTATTATTAGTAAATATATGATTAACTTTTTTTTTCACATGCAGAGACTCTGGGGTGAATCCAGGTATAAGAAAGTTCTTTTCCCCCTCTCTCTCTAATTTACCCAGACTAATCTATTTATCAGCTCGATTATCTTAATTAAGTTTTTTCCTGAATATAAATTTCATATTACCATTATATGTGATTAGCTTTAAAAATATAATAATAGCAATGCTTTTTTTAACTACTGGTATTATTACTGTTTTTCCTGTATGACCCCTACATTTCTGCTCGGAGAATCTGTATAAGACTTAAAGGTCTTAATAAAGCTTTTTGTTATAATAAAGGTCACTGTGTATAAAATAGTTTTCAGAGTTATTGTCTGTTTATTATTACTGTTATTCCTGTATGACCCCTACATTTCTGATCAGAGAATCTGTATAAGACTAAAAGGTCTTAATAAAGCTTTTTGTTGTTATAATAAAGGTCACTGTGTATCAAATAGCTTTCAGAGTTATTATCTGTTTATTATTACTGTTATTCCTGCATGACCTCTACATTTCTGCTCGGAGAATCTGTATAAGACTAAAAGGTCTTAATAAAGCTTTTTGTTGTTATAATAAAGGTCACTGTGTATCAAATAGCTTTCAGAGTTATTATCTGTTTATTATTACTGTTATTCTTGCATGACCCCTACATTTCTGCTCGGAGAATTTGTATAAGACTAAAAGGTCTTAATAAAGATTTTTGTCATTGTTTGTTGTAATTAATTGAATAACGAGAGCCATAGGCTGAAACCAAGTCGTTCTGGAGTTCTGAATTTGCCAAAACTCACGTTAAGGCTTTGTCACCGACCTGAGTCATCTAGATTACATAGACAGTCAATAGATGCGTCTATTGTGTCTATTTGACTGGAGTGGAAGCTTTTTCTTCTTTCTTAATTATAACAATGATCTCTCTTGAGTGGATGTTTTTATACTATGTTAATTGAAGTAATTATTATCTATTTTTAGTTAAACCAGGTTCCTGCGGAGAGCGCATACAGAAATCGCCAAATACCCGGATTAGCTTATTGTCTTTTTGGTTGTTTGTGAGAGTTTCGAGTGACTCTAGGAAGAGTCTGGGCTTACTGTACGTGCCAAAGTTCCGGCCGGTAAAGTCGCGCCAACGGGTAAAGGACCTTGAACGGGCGTTGTTGCTTCACCAGGTTGGTTGGCTTGACGCTCCAGCGGCTGTTGCAGAACACCTTTGCTGCCGCTGCTGCAATTGTAAGTTTGGAAACTGATTTTCAGAGGAAAGGTTCAGTTTTATTCTCATTTCAATGTTTATCTTCATTTTTGGACATGAAACAAATCGTAGTCAAAATGATTTTGAGGTGATACACATTTATAATATATACATATAACTGTAATATATAATGATTTTGATGTTGATGTATAACTTGCGTTATGTAATTTGAAATAGAAACTACTTATATAGCTTGTTTGTTTCTTTTATTGCTAAAATAATCTTATCCTGTGTGTTAACACATTTATGATAATCAAGGATGACAAAAGAATAGCAGCGCCACATTACAATCCGTGTTGAGAGACTATGAGTAAATAATCTTATTTAAGATAATTTGTTGATGATAGAGAGAAGCAAGAGTCTTACATATCTTCCATTACTCTTCTAAACAGATAAATTTGTTTTTTCAGCTTTTCTCAGCAATAGCAATTATTCCGATCATCAGGATATTTGTGTAGCTCTCTATCTTTGAGAGAATGAGAAAGTATCTGCAGTTTAGCCTGATGCTAACTACTGGAGACAGGCATTTGTCTGAGATTCTTTATAAATTCACTGCATACAGCGTGATTTCAGAATGCAGATTTTAGCAATAAGTAGTACATATGGCAGGATTAACTTTCAAGATATTCTAGGAAAATAATAATTGGAATTATACAGAGTATTTATCAAAAGGCGAATAGTGCTGCACTACACCATATAGTAAAAACAAAATGAAAGAATAAATTCAGTTTAGTTATAAAAAATAGCTTTAACCTCTGGATGTTTGTCCTCACCTTTTGAAATCATTTTAAAGTACATCCCAACATCCTAGAAGTCTGAAATTTTTATACTAGCATTGCCATCGGGATTGAGCAAGTGTGAAAATTTCAGACTTCGAGGTGGTCGGGAAGTATATTAAAAATTCTTTACAAGATTTGTGGTCTGACAACCAGACATTAAGGAAAGTTAATTATAAGCTTTTTAAATTATCCTTCTTATGAAAAGATGAAATCGTGTTCTGTTGTAAAAGTTTCATCTTCAAATCTGTTGCCTCCGAGATTAAAAGAAATGTTGCAACTCAATGTTAATTAGGAAATTTTGAGATCGCGACTCTGGCTGGTCGACTCTCATTCCACCAATCAACGTCTATTTATCTTTTGCAGCACACACACACACACACCCTTCCTTCAGACTTTTCTAAAGATATTTACTTAACTTGGTACCTTATTTTCGCATGACATATTATTTCCAACTTTTTTACATTTCAATATAGTTAATTATTCAGCGATCCTCAGCTGAAAATTTCCGGGTCTTTTCCTATTGATGAAATAAATTACTCGACGGAGGAGTTAGCCGCGACGTTCATATTGACTGGGGAGGGATCAATGCTTACCGTTAGTCAGCCCGACGGTCAAAATACCTGGGCCCTTTGTGAAATCTTCCTTCTTTACCGTCAAGTTAACTGCCTGATTCATCTTGAGGTCTGTCCCTTGGTGAAATCTTCCTTCTTTACTGTCAAGTTAACTGCCTGATTCATCTTAAGGTCTGACATTTGGTGAAATCTTCCTTCTTTACCGTCAAGTCAATGGCATGACTTGTCTTCTTGAGGTCTGTCTCTTGGTGAAATCTTCCTTCTTTACTGTCAAGTCAACTGCCTGATTCATCTTGAGGTCTGTCCCTTGGGGAAATCTTCCTTCTTTACTGTCAAGTCAACTGCCTGATTTATCTTGAGGTTTATCCCATGGTGAAATCTTCCTTCTTTACCGTCAAGTCAATGGCATGACTTGTCTTCTTGAGGTCTGTCCCTTGGTGAAATCTTCCTTCTTTACTGTCAAGTCAACTGCCTGATTCATCTTGAGGTCTGTCCCTTGGTGAAATCTTCCTTCTTTGCCGTCAAGTTAACTGCCTGATTCATCTTGAGGGTTGTCCCTTGGTGAAATCTTCCTTCTTTACTGTCAAGTTAACTGCCTGATTCATCTTGAGGGTTGTCCCTTGGTGAAATCTTCCTTCTTTACCGTCAAGTCAACTGCCTGATTCATCTTGAGGTCTGTCCCTTGGAAAAATCTTCCTTCTTTACTGTCAAGTTAACGGCCTAATTCATCTTGAGGTCTGTCCCTTGGTGAAATCCTCCTTCTTTACTGTCAAGTCAATGGCCTGAATCGTCTATTTGAGGTCTGTCCCTTGGTGAAATCTTCCTTCTTTACCGTCCTTACCAAGCTTGATAGAAGCATTATGTATATGGCTATACTTTTGTACTATTGTAGTATGTATTGTGTAGTGTGTATTGTACAAAACTTAAGGAAGTGGAAAGTCTTTGATATCGCAGTTGTCTGTTCTTTTTTTTTTTTTAATAAGAAGACAGAAGCAATTTTGTTCACACCTGGTTATCTCGTGTGTCTTCAATAAAGGTCACCGTGTATCAAATATCTTCTAGAGTTATTGTCTGAACCGCGATATACATGCTAAAAGGTACAAATTCCTTAAGTTTTGTCCATGAGTGTAAATAGATTTATATCAATATGGAGGTATAAGTCTAACGAAATTAGTTTTCTCTCGTGGAATCAAACAGCTATGGGCCAGTTCCAGAGCTATACAGGGCAAACAAACAATGTGGAACTAAACTTATAACCGGCCACGTGGCGACATTACCTCTGCTAGCACGTTTCATCACGTCGGGTTGAAGTAAACTTGATCCGTGAAATTTCACACTCCATCTCACCAAGAGTGAAGATATATTGAGTTTCCCATAACCTTTTTTTTTTAATTATATAAATTATTGTAAAAACTATATATAAATTCTCTCTCTCTTAGCCATCGCTTGTTAGCACTTCTCGGCCTTTTGACTAAGAACAAACGAATGCAAACGAACTTTGTGAAAAGGGATGAGAAGCCTTCCTCAATGGTCCACTTGGTATCCGAACTACGACAAGGTCCCGCGAGCACTTGAAATCTCGCCAAGATATTCCCCAATCATGCGGGACACCATGTGTGCAGAGAACATCAAGAACATGTGAAGCATACAACTGGCCAGAAGCAATACTATCCGGTTAATGCTCCCATAACAACCTTCTTACCCCTTTTTGTGTTCCAGAATCGACCTTTCCTGTGGGCCAGCGTGGATTCTGCGGACTACTCTTCTTTCTCAAGGCTTTATGGAAGCTGTAGTAGTCCTTCCCTACAACCGATCCTGGCGGTCAGGGTCCGGAGAAATGCCGAACCGAAGAAAGAAGAGTTATCCCTTCCTGCGGGAGGACCCTTCGCCGATACGTAGGTCCTCAAAAAAGAAGACAGCTTTATATATTACATATTACTAATCGCATTAAATTTATTTACAGTATACACTCATGGACAGAAATTAACGAAGTGGAGAGTCTTTGATGTCGCCAGAGGAAATTTTGTTCACACTTGGTTATCTCTTGTGTCTTCAATAAAGGGGTCACCGTGTATCAAATATCTTTCAGAGTTATTTTCAGAATCCCGATATACATGCTAAAAGGTACAACTTTTTAAAGTTTTGTCCATGATTGTATTTTATATTTTCTCTGTTAAGATATTCTTCATGATGAACTTTATCACTTGAAGTTGTTCGACAAAAATGTTTCAAATCTCTCTCAGCCTTCTCTAGAACTTCCAATTTAGTATATTTTAATTGGAAGAATTTATATTTTATAATATTTCTACAACAAAACATATACTGCATATAAAATAATTATCAATTACAATCAAAAAGTTGTAAATTTTTTTGTACATTGTAATAATTATTTTTATTATTTTATTAACAGATTATAAAAAATATATAGAGATATGTATATATTTTGCTATTCTGTAAATTTCCCTCATTGCTTCTATGGTATTTTTAAATGTTGATTTCCGGATAGTTGGCGACTTTAGTACGTTCCAGAAATCCGGTTTACCTCAAGAGAGATGGAGTTGATTTGTTCTTGCCTCAAATAAATAGCTGTGTCATCCTAAAATTTGTCTTTCCTAATTTTATATATATATGTGGCAATATCGTTGCGGAATTTCTTGTTGTTGGATGCGAGTGGTGATATTTGATTGAAGCGCAGCCGTTGAGTGGTAAGTGAAGCACACAGTTAGGAATAATCAGGACACGTGATTGTTTTGAAAATAAAAGGCAATTGGATTGGAGGGAAGAAGGTTTGAGAAGGAGCGGGTTTGATTGTTCCTTATCTGATCACATGGCGGTGATTGACATAGCTATGAGCTGAGCTGAGAGAGAGATCTCTAGAACAGATGTTACCTTGGTGGGAGCAAGTCGAAGGCTGATCCGAACTCGGTGGGAGCCAAGTCGCTACTGCAGGTGTTGTTCCTATGAGAGCGAAAACCTAACTGACCATCCTTGCCTTTCGATTTAACACCAAGCCTCAGTTTCTCTCTGATTGGTCGAGAGATGTCACATGATCTTTTCCTATTGGTTGACCTACTTAAGGTACTGTCTTTTGATTGGCCCGCGGTTTCCTTTGATATTAGTTACGCCCGGCTTGGGTCAGGAAGTCTCGTGTTTATTTGACTTTATTTACTTCCGCGGCTATCAAAATACATCCTGCTTTGTCAGGAAGTATTGAATGCTAGCTTTAACATTTATAACTTCTGGTCATTAGAGACGTCCTGTTTTGTCAGGAAGTATTGAGTGTATCTTGGCTAAAATAACTTCTGCGGTCACTAGAGACGTCCGGTCTCTGCCCCTGCAATATTGACACAGGGGTGCCCAGAATAGTCGTGCCAGCCTTAGGTCTACTTCCTATATCTTAATGCTACTTGCTTCCCTCCAGTTACCTTGTTCTTTATTAAGTCTTCGAAAATCATACATGGTACATACATAGTGGGTCGGGGTTGCATTTAATTATATACAAATTATGACAGATGCGCCCCCTACATGTGAAGAATTCAAGAAGGGGTTAGCCTGAGAGAATTCTGTAAAATGAAAAATAATTTTGTGGGAAAATTAGTTGTGGGTATTGAGGGGCTATATACAAGCATTGCTGGTGACATAAAAGTAAGATAGAATGGGGTTGATGATATAGGTTGAGTATAATTAATAGAAATCAAAAATTTTTTTAATTGTAAGAAATCAATGAATGTTATGGTACATAGTGGGCAAAAAGAAAATGCGCCTAAACGAATTCTACTCGAGATAAGAAATGATATCGAGGGAGTTCTATTAAGGCTTTTGAAATCAAATAAAAATAATATAAAAATAGTTGAATGAAATCAAAATTGAATGTGTTTGGTTGAAAAAGAAAAGTATTTTGTTGCATGATGACAAAGACAACTGCTTAGTTACTTTTTTGCTCGACTTTTGAGAAAAGAAATCGAGGAAATTTCATAAGGCGCTTTGAAATCAAAACAAAATAAAATAAGAGTAGTTGAATGAAATCAAAATTGAATGTGTTTGGTTGAATGGTGAGAAAAAAAAAAAAGAAAAATGCCTAACCATATTCTAGCTCGAAATTGGGAATGAAATCGAAGGAATTCTATTAGGTCTTTTGAGAAATCAAAAATAAAAATAAAATAAAAGTTTTTTGAGCGAAATCAAAGTGGAGTGCTTGGTTGAATGGTGAAAAAAAAAAAAAAGGAAAAGTGCCTAATTACTTTTTTGCTTGAATTTTGGAAAGGAATTCGAGGAAATTTCATAAGGTCTTTTGAGAAATCAAAATAAAAATAAAAATAAGAGTTGAACGAAATCAAAGTTGAGCGTTTGAAGAAAAAAAAAAAAGAAAAATAAAAAGGTTTCAACAACAAAGGGTGATTTAATGTTTTTAGTTTAATCGAAAACCAGTGGGTTTTCGTTGATAATTGAGTTGTGGCAATATAAGTCAAGTGGTAAATAGAATGATAATTGATAAGTGAAAATGATAATATAAACTAATTGGTAAATAAAATGATAGTTAATGATTAAAATTGATAATAAGTTGAATAAATTGATAAATTGATTAAATATTTAAATTTTAATTGAGAGAAAATAATGGAAATGATTGATATGAAAAATAAGGTGTATTGGTTTGAACCCTTTGGTATCTACATGCCCTGATCTACATGTATTGGTTGCTCCATTTTGCCCTATAAATGTTTTACTTGCTCAATTATGCCCTATAAAATTTTTGTCTCGTCTGTAGCGACACTTAGGTGAAAAACGTGATTCTAGCCCTCAAGTGCGTTTATGCTGTGTGTACAGGAGACATGGAAATCTATATAACCTTTAGGTGTAATTTTTTGTCTTTGTGTGTGTGTTGTGAAAAAATGTTAGAAGTCTATTGTGTAAGAAATGTGTGAGCTAGTTCTATGTGTTGTCTCGTGGATGTGGAGTTGGTTGGTAAAAATCGATATGTAGACTCGAACTGGAATCAAAATCGGTGGCATAGCGAGGTTCCCAGTTGACCTCAATAGGGGATCTTCTCATTGTAATTAGAGATACGGAAGTGGGGTGTGTCGGGCAAACGAGAGGGAATGAAATTGGAGATCGGACGAGGGCGCTCCGCTTTGTTTACAGAGGCCGAATTTATCGCTGCGAACTACACTTCCGTCGTGGTGTCTCAAATTCTCGTTTCCTGCCGTCTATTTATTTTTGGTGCGGCTCGGGGCTTGTTTTTGGAGTACGGCTTCTCCGACATCGGTTGGTTATCTTTCAGTTACTGCTATCTTTTCGGAGTTTATTTAGATTTTCTGCAAAGATGTTTCCTAATGTTTGTCCAAAATTAAAAACTGCCTCTTGTAGTTCGAAGATTTTCTGAGCGGGCATGGTATATATAAACAAGTAATTGATGAATAAAATTGGAATACAGTTGTATGGTAGAAGTAACAAACAAAGGATGAAAATCAGATGAAAAATAGGGTATTGCCCCATGTTCTCTCGTATTTTTGTAAATGGGGATTTTGAAATATTTGTTTGATCCTTATTAATTGTAGAAATTGAATGATTGGTAGGTTCGCAGTTCTCTTGTTTGATATCTTTAGGGAGTGATGTGGTATGATTGAACTGTTTGTCCGGTTTATAGTTCTCCTGTTTGATCGTCAATGGTTTTATTAGAGATATGTCGGCGGTAATTGGTTTAGGTTGAGATGTGTGATCTTTTCTCTGACGTGGATGTGGTAATTTTGGCATTATTTGTGTTGTGTGTACGCTGTGCTTTATGTACGAATTTTGTTTTGTTTGGGTACCTGTGTCGGTATTTTTACGTGCAGGTTGTTTGTATTCATCGATTCTTCTAGCGAATCGGCAGGTGGGGCAGGTTTTTACCTGTTTTGCGATGTCTTGTGTCATGTTCTGCCAATAATATTGTGCTGAGATGAGCCTCGTCATCTTGGAGATGTTTGGATGGTGGTGTTGAGTGTGTACGGACTTAAGGAGTCTGGTTGTAAGTGAACTTGGGACTATAGTTTTAAGTACTCCTTTTCGGGAGACGGTGCGCAGTTTATTGTGATCTATAGTCACGCGAGATTTTCCCGGTGGAGAAGACTGTTGGCTCTGTATGAGTGGCGCATCTAGAAAGCCACAAAATGGGATACGAGTTCCAATGCCCGTTTCATATTGTTGTACTCCATTTATGCTACGGACCTCATATTCGTATCTTGACAATCTTAACCTCCATCGAAACAATCTGCCTGACGGAGCTTTGATCTCTTTCAACCACTGCAATGCGGGATGGTCAGAAAATATTGTAAACTTTCTGTCCATTAGACAGGTGCGGAAATTATCCACACTTTCCACAATGGCTAGGCATTGTAGTTCCAAGTCTGAATAATTTCGCTCGTGACTACGCAGAGATCGGCTGAAATGTTGAACGGTGTATGTCTTCCCATCAGGGTAGACTTGTTTAAGAACGCCTGTAATGCTGAATGTTGAGGTGTTACAGTACACCTGGCATGGCAGACCTTCCTGGTAAAGGTGTAATGTGGGGTGTGTGGTAAGGTTTTCTTTCAGGTTAGTGAACGCTTTCTGGCATTCGTCATCCCAGACCCACATGATATCCTTTTTTAGAAGGTTGATAAGTGGCGTCCGCAAGCGGGCGTGGTCCGGAATGAACTCTTTATAGGCGTTCACAGCTTTTAGGAAAGATCGCAAGGCTTTTCGATTGTGTGGTTGTTTGGTGGCGTGAATTTTTTCTATGTTTTGTGTAGACGGGATGATTGTATTATTCTTAACGGTTGTGCATGCGCTTGTTTGTCGTTGTTGTTGTTTTTGGCGTGCGTGTTGCGTGTGTTGTGCGGATTGTGTGTGTTACCGTTGTGTGACGACGTATGGGTGCGCGTGTTGTGAGGTACATTTGCGTGTTTATGGCGTTGCGAAGTATGGTCATGTGTGGATTTTGTGTGGTAAGTGGGTGAGCTGTGTCGGTGTACGGACACTTTTTTGGGCATTATTGGAATTGTAGGTTGGAGTCGTGGTGGTTTTACATGTTGTGGGCATATAGTACTGGTAATTGGGTTGAGTGAAAAGTTGTGTGGTGTGAGATTATAATGGTGGCATGTAAATATTTGGGGTTTGGGTAATGAATGCAGGCAAGGTTTTCCATGTGTGAAAGCTTTGGGTGCTGTGCGAGTCCTTTGGGACAGGTTTTGGCCTAGCCCGTGCTTGCATTCATTTGATACATGTTTAAAGTGGTAGATAGTATTAGACAATGGGACGCCAAGTTGGAAAATAGTGCCGCGATTATAATTTAGTTTTAATTTATATTGATAAAGGGTTTTTAAGGTAAGAACTCCAAATGGCAAGGATGCATTTACCACGTGGAAGTTCTCTCTACGGGTTATTTGGCCTATTGTCAGAGGGAAAGTTAAATGTCCTATTATTTTCGTAAAACTATTTAGGGTGGATAGATCAAGGGAAGGTTTTTTAATACTTAAATTGGGAAGTTGTGCTTTTAATCTATTGTATAAATGATACGGCAATATGTTCGAACCTGCGTCTGGTTCAATGAGAAAGGTACATGGTAGGTCCTGGGTCAGATACAAGTCCAAAGTTAATTTGATGGTGTCATTGGGTGGATTGCCTACCTTAGTCTCGAAAAGTCTCCATTGTGGCGTCTTCGGCTTGGTGTGGCTGGCCTGGAATATCTGTTGGACCGGATCGGGACCTTTTGCACTGTCCGCGCGATTGAAAGGGAAATCTAGTCATTTGTACTGCTTCCATTCGAGTGGATCGCGTTGTCGGTACACTGGGTCCGTGTCGCGTGGGTTGCTTCCGGGTGCACGGGTACGGCATGGCGGATGGCGATTCCTCGGTGGACGTCAGGTTGTTCGGACACGTACCGGCGGTGCGGGCGGCGGTTGTCCCGAGGGTGGCGCTCCGGAAGACCGCTTCCAGTTGCGTGGATCTTTCCCCTTGTAGCGCGGCGGTCAGTTCTAAAATTACCGTCGCCAGGGTGTGTCTTGTCGCTTCGTTCGTTGTCAGTTTCTTTCCGCTCGTTGCCAGTTTGTTCTTTCTTGGTTTGTCATTGCCTTTTGTTTTGCTGGTGCCTGGGCTAATTTTCATAATCTTTATCCTGATTAAGCTCTATAATCTTTATCCTGATTAAGTTCCATAATCTTTATCCTGTCGACTTAACCGTTCTGTGGCAATATCGTTGCGGAATTTCTTGTTGTTGGATGCGAGTGGTGATATTTGATTGAAGCGCAGCCGTTGAGTGGTAAGTGAAGCACACAGTTAGGAATAATCAGGACACGTGATTGTTTTGAAAATAAAAGGCAATTGGATTGGAGGGAAGAAGGTTTGAGAAGGAGCGGGTTTGATTGTTCCTTATCTGATCACATGGCGGTGATTGACATAGCTATGAGCTGAGCTGAGAGAGAGATCTCTAGAACAGATGTTACCTTGGTGGGAGCAAGTCGAAGGCTGATCCGAACTCGGTGGGAGCCAAGTCGCTACTGCAGGTGTTGTTCCTATGAGAGCGAAAACCTAACTGACCATCCTTGCCTTTCGATTTAACACCAAGCCTCAGTTTCTCTCTGATTGGTCGAGAGATGTCACATGATCTTTTCCTATTGGTTGACCTACTTAAGGTACTGTCTTTTGATTGGCCCGCGGTTTCCTTTGATATTAGTTACGCCCGGCTTGGGTCAGGAAGTCTCGTGTTTATTTGACTTTATTTACTTCCGCGGCTATCAAAATACATCCTGCTTTGTCAGGAAGTATTGAATGCTAGCTTTAACATTTATAACTTCTGGTCATTAGAGACGTCCTGTTTTGTCAGGAAGTATTGAGTGTATCTTGGCTAAAATAACTTCTGCGGTCACTAGAGACGTCCGGTCTCTGCCCCTGCAATATTGACACAGGGGTGCCCAGAATAGTCGTGCCAGCCTTAGGTCTACTTCCTATATCTTAATGCTACTTGCTTCCCTCCAGTTACCTTGTTCTTTATTAAGTCTTCGAAAATCATACATGGTACATACATAGTGGGTCGGGGTTGCATTTAATTATATACAAATTATGACATATACCTTACAATATAATTTACAAAAGCTAATGGGTTGTATATTTATTATAATAATTATGTATCATTGTTCACAACATATGCACTGTTGGTGTTACAAGGAACGTATGTTAAATGACAATATGCATTTACATAGCATCTATGATAACATAGAAGAAAATGACAAGAACACAAAATCTCTAATATAATCTAGTTAAACGCTGCTTCGAGCTGTTGTACAGTAAAAGATCTAAATGATAATTAACCATCTTTGATAACTTAGAACCTGTATCTTGTACACCTTCAGGCTATATTTATGATAAAGCACAAAATGGAGTTCATAGAAGTTTGCTTGTCAATCCACGAGAACAACTTCATATCGTTATT
This sequence comes from Cordylochernes scorpioides, assembly GCA_030710605.1. Taxonomy (NCBI): domain Eukaryota; kingdom Metazoa; phylum Arthropoda; class Arachnida; order Pseudoscorpiones; family Chernetidae; genus Cordylochernes; species Cordylochernes scorpioides. Next base: position 58,398,603 of record CP092864.1, read on the forward strand.
GCAACAAGCAAAGGGAAGGATGAGATTGACAAGTATTTGTTGCATAAACTAGGATACACAAACTGAGGGACTATTTCAGTATATACTGCTTAACAGCGTTTCGCTTAAGGACGAGCTCGCTTTTACGACGAACTTATTAGTTAAGAAGTATGTGTTGTGTATATAAAGATAATTTATTTTTATGCCTAAATAAAAAAAAAAAAACAATGGCAAACCATTGGGAAGGTTCACCACTGATACGCTCTTCCATTATAATATTCATCATTGCAGTATTTAAGGTGTCTGTGTATTGAAATGGCTTTTTAATCATTAAAAAATATATCACTAAAATTTTGTCCTGAGTTTCAGCGATAGTTAGCGTTGGGAGGATAATTATTAGATGAAGATAACAACTTCATTCTTCTCTAATGTTAAAACTGTATAAGTGTACAACGGTATATGTAGCCTCTCTCTGGGTTCGAATAACGACAGAGTCGCTTAACGAGTTCTGTCTCGGTCACTAGGGGCCTTAATGACGGGGAACTGAGGCTCGCCGCCCCTGCAGTATCAAGATGTTTTCCCTCAGCCTGGAGATGAGCCAGGACCTCCTCACTTTGTGGACTCTACATCGTTGAGGGAGCACCTCTGAATTTACATAGCTGCATATAACTTTTAGCGTGTGTAAATAAATGATGTTGAAGTATAATCACTAACGGGAGAGAACAGATGTCTCATTCAAATACTAATGAAACGGAAACACTGAATATAGTTAGAATAGATGATAAAACTAAACGCCATCTATTGACTGAATTTACTGATACTGAGGAGTGTTCAAGAAGACCTTGTCTGGAGGAGAACTCTCTCAAGGTGGGGAAGCCTCCCTCGTTGAAGAAATTTGTACATTTACAACTGTTATCAAAATTCGAAACTATTTTAAAGGCGTAAGATTCTTTTTGATATTAAACAATTTCTACTGTCCTTACTGCAATGGAAAAATTAATGAGAGGGCCTGGCTCATTAGTGGTGAACCCTCTCAGCGGTTTCGCCAGTTTCGCTGAGAGGGTTCACCACTGATGAGCCAGGCCCTCTCATTAATTTTTCCATTGCAGTAAGGACAGTAGAAATTGTTTAATATCAAAAAGAATCTTACGCCTTTAAAATAGTTTCTAATTTTGATAACAGATGGCGCGCTAGTGCATCATTTACAACTGTATATATTTCTCTACATTTTATATATCCTTTATTTACTCCTTTATTTTTTCTTTCTGTAACAATATGTTAGAAGAATCAATCTAATTGTTTAACTTGTCAATTGTCTATTGACTGAATTTGATCGTCCATGAACGTGATACCCTACAAAGAAGGTTGATCGAAGGATGCATCGACCAAGAAGTATATGTGTGGACCAACGGAATCCACGGCAACGTCTTGCCATCAGTTGAAGCCTTTGGATAGAACATCTCGGAATAACCGCCTGATTGAGGAGGAGGAGTACCAGTCTTAGTGGATTGATTCACCTGAAATAAATAAATGTTTGCGACTCTTGACTGCACTCACAACGCAACGAGTAAAGACAGATTCCTTGGGCTCGGGCAGATGTGGGAGGCTGCGCGCGCTAGGCGGAGCTCGCACTAATTGGTGTGGCACAAATGGAGCCTGGATGACGGGGGCTAATAGCTCCCTCCCTCCTTCCCTCCCCGTCCCCCGGGTCTTGAAGTTCTCCGGCCTTCCTTTCCACAGTCGACTTCCACACGCTTCACCATTTCCCGTGAAATCCTTTCACGAGGCCAGTTATTCTTCTCTGCCCCCTTCCTATTGCAGTAGTTTTATATTTAATCAATTATCTCTCGCGGCCATGCCAATGTTCTTTGTATCCTTCCTATTTCAGTGACAGAAGCCATGCTAATCCTTCCTCTATCCACCATTTTTAATAGTTGTACCGTACAGCAAGTATAGCAGGGATCATGCTAATATTCTATATACCATTCCTATTTGTAATAGTTATACCATTGAATACGTATCGCAGGGGCCATGATAATATTATCTGTGTCTTTCCTATGTAGTAGTTAAACCATCAGAGAAGTTTCGCAGGGACACCGTTCTAATCTTCTTTGTATTCTACTCATTATAGTAGTTGTACAGGTATCGCTGGGCCTATTAATCTTCTCTGTATCCTTCCAATTGTATAGGCTCCGTATCTACTGCCTAACAATAGTGTACTAGGCAAACATCCACACGCTATAGTTGTTTTATTACAGAATATAATATATAATGGATAAAGTGTGTGTTAACCCATTCCTTGATTAGCAATGTACTAGCTTAGGATAAATACAAATTAGAACAAGTCCTTATCCAGAAATATTATTTCCTTTTTGCTTTCAGGTGTTCAATAAACTTCTAACTCCTGTTTATAGTTGAGATTACAAATTACTTTAATGACATCGCATAGGGACAATATATTTAAGGATTAAAAATATATGGCATATTGTTTCAACGCGATGAAATAAATGTAAATTGAACGGGGCGAATATTGTGAGAGGAGTCAAACACTTTATTGAAACTCTTATTTACATAATGTCAATTTTATATAACAAACAATGTTGTAGAGAATGAATGAAAAGTTTTTTTTTTTTTTTGTTTTTCAAAAAGTCCATTCAGTTTAGGAATAATCTCTTTCACTGATTATTCTTAGTGTTTGTAATTCCTGGCGCATAAATAAGTTCCAGACAATCATATTTTAAGAAGACGTACAGTCAATAGTTTATTTTTCTGAATCAATAAGAAATTAAACACACCAAAATGCTGAATTATCAGTACTGATCATTATTGATAGCATATCCATCAACCATGGATAGGACTAAGTGTCATCTCCAGTAACTGACATCATCTAACATTTTAATTACATTCATTACATTACAATTTCACCTATTTATTTAGATTAAAATATAAACTCCTTCATAATCCTGAACATTAAACATTTTTTAAATGTCTTTTGCAATTGAAATGAAAAATATTTAAAACATATTTTAGTAAATCAAAAACTAGGTTGGAAATATTCTGAAATAATTATTCAAAACCCCAGATATCTATTAAATACGAGTTTATCCTCTCAATATGTTAAAAAAGGTTAAACTATTTTGTTCTCTCTTTTTTTTTGCCAATTATTGCATGAGAGAGATTAAAAAAATCTAACTAAACTGAAGATGAAAATTTCTCACCTAACCATATACGGATGTATTTCTACAATCACCGAATGACAAAGATAGAAAAGGCTTGGTTAATATCAGCGGTAAACCATCTCGGCGGTTCCAGCGATATAATCTACCAGAGAATCTAGCAGCTAAAGCGGCAGATTAAATTGGTGAAACCGCTGTGTGGGTAGGTTCACCACAGATTAGCCAAGTCTTCCCAATCTCTTTCCTAGCGATAGTGTAGCAACACGTCTGAATATGGTGAAGAATTCATCATTGCAGAATTGCGGATTTATACAAATATAAAACATCGCAACTCTTTTTATTTACATTAATTAAAGGAAGCTTTGAAGAAGTCAAAAACAATAACAAGACTCAGAATGAATTGCAAAGGAATGACAATACATCCAGATGGTACAAGAACCTACAAGACATGTAACAATTGTACTGGTTTGGAACTAATACCTACCCACATATTCTCATGCCCAGCAATGGCCCCAGCCTTGCAGAACAGCAACTTTACACACCCAAGATAGTGGGCATTGCGACTGCTGTGATAGAAATGCATGGAGACATCTGAGGCTCTTCATTGGACACGACAACAACAAAGACAGCTTTCGGGCAAACCCTTATTCATTTAACTATCACGTACTGAAGAAGGGTTTGGCCCGAATGCTTCCTTTAATTAATGTAAATAAAGAGTTGTGCGGCGTCTTATATATATTTGTATAGGCTGAGAATATTTATCACAGAAGATCTTACAGCATCGAATCTAAATACATTTACAAAGAGTTCCTTCCAAATTTTGACTGTTATAGTCTGATATTAACAGTCTGATACACAATTTTTTTTTTATCCTGTAGCACTGTTTCTTTAAAAAATGTATATATGGCAAGCTTACGGTCCTAAAACTAGTTTCTTTAATAGACCCGTAGAAGAATTCTCTCAATACACGAAAACTTGCCATATACACTCATGGACAAAACTTAAGGAAGGTATACCTTTTAGCATGTATATCGAGATTCAGACAATAAATATGAAAGATATTTAATACACAGTGACCTTTATTGAAGACAAACGAGATAACCAAGTGTGAACAAAATTGCATCTGTCTGTTGCAAACCGGCGACACAAAGAATTTCCACTTCCTTAAGTCTTGTCCATGAGTGTAGATGTGTTTAGAATGTAACAAAGAAATTTTATTGCAGAGTGGAGAAATACTGTGTGAACGGTCTGGTAAATTAAACTGAACAAGTTGCTGAGAGAGTTTATCTCTGATGAGTCTCAGGCCCTTGCAATATTTTTCTCATTGCAGTAGGGTCAATAAGAATTTTCCTTATTTATAAAAAAGAAAATAAATAGCTTCTATTCCTAAAAATATATAATTGATGATATCCTAATTATGAATCTATATATATAAAAATGAATGTATGTGTGTGTGTGTGTGTCCTTTATGCCTGACCAAACCACTCATTGGAACGCCATAAAACTTTGGGAAGTTATATTTAGTATAGTACTGGGAAGGTTTCTGAAAAATAATTTCTTGAATATCTTGAATATGCTTAGAGTTATTTGCAGATTTGTAGATTTAAATCGAAAGCAGCGCCCCCATTGCGACGATGATAACAAGTTTTTTTATCTAAAAGTTTTATTTTCACTAAGTTTATTATCTTAAAGATTAATATTTTCTACTTATTAATTGCGCACAAGTCAAAGTTAGTTATCGAGTATTTTTCAAGGGACCGGGGAAAAATGTTCACTAGATAAAACGATGATTTTGTAATGTAGAAAATTAGGAAAGACAAAATTCAGGATGACACGGCAATTTATTTGAGACAAGAAAATGATACAATTCCAAGGCAAGATACTATTCCTTTAACTTCCAATTACCGAGGGAACCAATTAATATTGATTTTATTCAACTTATCGAGTATTTTTCAAGGGACCGAGAAAAAATGTTCACTTTATCGAGAGATTAAAATTTACGAGTTTCAAATTATCAAAATATATCTTTTTTTTTTAATAAGTTTATAGAGAATTGTTTTAACAAATGTTCGTTTGACAAACCTTTACTCAGGTAAAACCCGGGCGAAGCCGGGTACATCCGCTAGTCTATATATATAAAATTGAATGTCTGTCTGTCTGTCTGTCTGTCTGTGTGTGTCCTCTATGGATTCAAAAACCATACATCCAATCGCCGTGAAAATTTGGGATATTATTAGGTGTATCCCCGGAAAGGTTTACGAAAAATAATTTCTTGAATATCTTGAATATCCTTAGAGTTATTTGCAGATTTGTATATTTAACTCGCAAGCAGCGCCGCCATTGAGACGGAGATAGGCTTAGTTTGCTGCTTCTGATGACCTTGGGTCATCGTGTGAGTCACAGCATGATGCTACAAAAACACTCTCTCTGGGGATTTTACAGCGTCGACAACCTGTAAGATTGCCTCTCTCATATATTATGCTTTAAACATCTGCTTAATTAAAGCATTTTTCATTTGAAAGAGACTGCTCTCTTAACCCCCTTTAGACAACATTAAATGATATCCCGTGTCGATGATTTTGTAATGTATAGAATTAGGAAAGACAAAATTCACGATGACACGGCTTACAGGGAACGGTAAAAAATGTTCACTTTATCGAGGAAATACAAAATTCGGGATGACACGGCACACAGGGACCGGGAAAAAATTATCACTTTATCGAGAGATTCACGACCATGGATTTTATTCAACTTATCGAGTATTTATCAAGGGACCGGGAAAATATGTTCACTAGATAAAACGATGATTTTGTAATGTAGAAAATTATGAAAGACAAAATTCAGGATGACACGGCACACAGGGACCGGGAAAAAATGTTCACTTTATCGAGAGATTCACATTTACGAGTTTCAAATTATCAAAATATATCTCTTTTATTTTATAAGTTTATAGAGAATTGTTTTAACAAATGTTCGTTAGACAAACCTTTACTCGGGTAAAACCTCGGGCGAAGCCGGGTACGTCCGCTAGTTGTGATATATTAATTATTTCTAATTATCACTACTATATGTTATTTATGACAACAATAATATCGTGATATATGTAAAATGTATTATCATCGTGAAAGAGCGGGTGAATTGACAGCGAGGATGCAGTGAGTGCTTCCGTCGAATTCCACGACACTCGCTAACTTTGAAAACGTTAGAATTAACTCTAAGTCAAATAGAATATCTAAATCTTATTCAAATATTTCATCCAGTAATCCAGTTATCAATAAATACATATATAGTATATTAAAAACAAAAATGCATATCCTGACCGCTCACATGATCATTTTAGATGGCGCCATCTAGAGGAATAAAAATCAACTAAACGTTGATGGTATTGTCAGAGATACATTGAAGCTTTTGTTCTCCGAGACTTTAAGTATTCCATCTTAATATCTACTCTACAATATATAATCATAATGAAACATATTTAGCTAAAACAATGTTCATTAAACAAACATTGACTCGGGTTGGACCCCGAGCTATTCGGGGGCTAATGTACATGTAAATATAAAAATAATATGAAGAAGGGAGAGAAGAAAAATTTTAAATCAATGATAAAATATCTTAAGGTGAAACTTCTTTCTTCAAATATTTATAACAGGGCCAAGTTTAAAGATCAGTCTTTAGGACGTCATATGCTTTTCAGAAATGTCTATGCTCATCTCTGTCCTATATTTTCGAATCTCTCTCATTTTTAAAGATTTTCTAAGTACTTTTCTATATAATTTTGATATTAATTTTCCTGTTCCAAAATAACTTTATTAGGTACCGTTCAAAAAGAACAACCTAGCTTATGTTATTTAAAATTACAAATATATGAACAGGTTCTTTAAAGAAAAAAAGTGTACAATACGGGATTCGATCCCGGTTCATAGCTGTAGGGAATCGAGGGTTTTTTCGTCCACCGACTTTATTAGAAAACTATAACAAGACTTAGAACAAAACACTATAAAGACAATACATCCAGATGGCACAAGAACTTATAGAGCATGCAACAACTGTCCTGGTGTGGAACTAACACTTACTCACATATTCTCATGCCCAGCAATGGCCGCAGCCTTGCAGAAAATTGACTTAGACCCAGAGCAGCAGCTTTACACACCCAAAATAGTGGATATTGCTGCTGCTGTGATGGAGATGCATGGAGACATCTGAGACTCTTCTTTGGACACGACAACAACAACAACAACCGACTTTATTATTTTTTTCTTTTATCTCATATATATGAATTATAATAGAAGATGTTAGAGAGTTGTTCTGAATGGAATGCTAAGCTGGATGAAGTAAGGAAACACAGGAGTGGTAACGTTGCCTACCTGCCCGGGGAGTTGTCCCACCAGTACCCAACCTGGCCCCTGACAGCCCAGGGCCACCCCCATCCTCCCCTACATCTCACTCACACAATCTTTGATGTGCATATCACTTACTTACATATTGCACATGTTCAATAAAATAATACCTTGTATCAATATTGAGTAAAATTAATCAAGTTTTCTCCTGTAGAAGGGCGTCCGTGCCCGAAAGCTAGAGAATAAAAATGTTTTGAAAAGGCACTTTTCCCTGGAGGTCTGATTGATTTTACTCAATTTTGCACATGTATCAACTGATTAACCTACCTACAGTAAACTTATTAGTTAGGACTACTTGTTTGAAAATCAAATATTAGTCCAAATTATCATCAATCCCAATGGTCAGTATTCACAAATAGCAGGAATCCCAACCTATTTAGGCAATATATTGGAATAAATCAAACCTTAGTTGATATTTATTCTGAAATCTGACGCTTTTCCATCTAATAAGCTCATTTGAGCGGCTCAGGAAATGTCTTTTCATTCATTTTATCTGTCTGTCTTTTTATCCTCCTCTTTCTTACCTTTTTCTTTTCATATTTTATACATTATGGTCCTATTCATTTTCAGAACCTATAATTTGCGATTCTATCCGATAAGTATGATAATTGACCCCTTTTCTACATTTAATTCTGTATATCGGTGGTAAACTTCTTCCTGCTATTGTGGAAACATATATGGGAGAACAAAGAAACATAATCAAATCCATGCTTATATATACATTATCAGTGCTGCGTATATAAGCAGAATCGTCCAATACAGTATTAGAGCTCTGAGAAGCGGTCTGGTGGATTAAATTGGCGAAACCGCTGGGAGGGTTCACCACTGATGAGCCAAGCCCTCCCAATATATTTTTCATCGCAGTAAGGGCAGTAGAAGTTTGTATTGTGTATAAAAGAAACATTCGTGCTTTTAAATCCTTTCATTTTATACATTATGTACTTATATATCTGTATAAGTACGTATTTTAAGTTGACAAAATTTACAGTTGTGATCCATGACACCATCTTCTTTGTGACTAAATAGTTGTCGACACGTGTGAGATCTAAAGATATCCCAGGTTCCTAAAAATCACTTAACGGGGATAAGAAACCTTTACAGAGGTCGTTAACTGACTTCGTCGTTAAACGAACATCCTATTGTATACCAACTTAAAGAGTGTGGTACAATTCCATGTTGTTGATTAAAACGAAATGAGGTTATTATACAGGTGCGAGTAACAGATATAGAGATCTGGAGAGAGGTCGTTAAGCAACTTCGTCGTTAAACGAACATTATAATGTACCAACTTGACTTGTTCCAAGACGTTTATTAAGACGAAATGCTATACTGTACGGTATATATTTTGGTAAACGATAAACAATGAGCGCCGTCGAGCGCCATTATCAACTTTCAACTACGGGTTTCCGATTCCAAGCGACATCTCAGAATTTCGCTAATTGAGTCCGTCACAAACCCTCATTAAACGGAACGTCTAAAGCGGTATTATGTTACTCAACTCTATTTTATCGTCATATAACTGACTGAAACAACCATTGGTAGGTTTGGAGAAAAACGGTGAAAAAATATATTTTTAAAATTTGGTTACAATCATATGAAAAAACATTTTAAAGAATATTTTATTTCTTTAATATTTGCCTATACAATAATATAAGAAGCACTGTGAATTGTGTAGCAGTTTTCTTGATCCACCAATAATACACTCAAAACTCAATTTTGGAAGTCAGGTAGTTGGCGACTATATTTTAGACCTTCATTAGTAAGTAAAGTTATTTTTGTATCTGCTGGAATTTGGTGAAGGAAGAAATAGTTATGATCTCTCAACAAGTTTTTAACCACCTACAGCGGCCTCAGGACCTGCAGAGATGAATCTTCGGGTCTAGCCTTTATGACTTTCGACGGCCTTTCGTCTAGCCTTCATGACTTTCGACAGCCTTTCGTCTAGCCTTCATGACTTTCGACAGCCTTTCGTCTAGACTTCATGACTTTCGACGGCCTTTCGTCTAGCCTTCATGACTTTCGACAGCCTTTCGTCTAGCCTTCATGACTTTCGACGGCCTTTCGTCTAGCCTTCATGACTTTAGACGGCCTTTCGTCTAGCCTTTATGACTTGCGACGGCCTTTCGTCTAGCCTTCGTGACTTTCGACGGCCTTTCGTCTAGCCTTTATGACTTTCGACAGCCTTTCGTCTAGCCTTCATGACTTTCGACGGCCTTTCGTCTAGCCTTCATGACTTTCGACGGCCTTTCGTCTAGCCTTCATGACTTTCGACGGCCTTTCGTCTAGCCTTCATGACTTTCGACAGCCTTTCGTCTAGCCTTCATGACTTTCGACGGCCTTTCGTCTAGCCTTCATGACTTTAGACGGCCTTTCGTCTAGCCTTTATGACTTGCGACGGCCTTTCGTCTAGCCTTCATGACTTTCGACGGCCTTTCGTCTAGCCTTCATGACTTTCGACGGCCTTTCGTCTAGCCTTCATGACTTTCGACGGCCTTTCGTCTAGCCTTCATGACTTTCGACGGCCTTTCGTCTAGCCTTCATGACTTTCGACGGCCTTTCGTCTAGCCTTCATGACTTTCGACAGCCTTTCGTCTAGCCTTCATGACTTTCGACGGCCTTTCGTCTAGCCTTCATGACTTTCGACGGCCTTTCGTCTAGCCTTCATGACTTTCGACGGCCTTTCGTCTAGCCTTCATGACTTTCGACGGCCTTTCGTCTAGCCTTCATGACTTTCGACAGCCTTTCGTCTAGCCTTCATGACTTTCGACGGCCTTTCGTCTAGCCTTCATGACTTTTTTTAAACATCTTCGGTCAAATCAAGAATCTACAGGTTCTTCATGTCTCTGAAAATTATCCCCTGAGGATCTTCTCATTGCTTGGAGGAGGATTCTCCATTGTTGAGAGAGCTTCCTCGATGGAAACATAATTGTATTTTTTCACTTTAATATTTTATCATTTTTTATTTTATTTTCATTTTTTTTCCTTTATCAAAGTGCCAAGCCGGTACTGTAACTTAGAATATATTTTTTCTCTCCTACCATTGACTTGTGTGGTCAATAATTTTTTTTTCAATCTCTCTCTCTTGATGTAACTCGGATTCCTTGAGCCACGTATTAAAGTCACCAACTATCCGGGTTGGTCTTTAGACTTCACGTCTACTGGTGGACATCCAGTTTATCAGATGTCACCAGGCTGGTTTGTACTTGGGAATGTTCTGTAGGTCTTCAGGGGTAAAGATGTTCATTCCTAGCAAGGTGGTAGGCGGGACATCTGAAGAGAAAGTGGTCGCACTATTATACAAGCAACAAGTTATTGTACATAGCCAGAGATAGCAAATTGATAACACGCACAAAACATGGTGGCCAATAAACAAATAATAGAATATTCCTCACACATAGAAATATTGAAGAATTGGTCCCTTCCAACATTTTCACTTTGAAAAATAATTTTATATGATATTTTTTAATTTTCTATTTGTTTACTGAAATATTTTATTTAAAATACATATTACAATTATTTTTTGATAATTGATTTTGATAATAATTTTGGCGGTGAAAACTTTGATAGTGTGCTTTATTTTGATTCACAATTCTTCATGATTAGTTAACAAATATAGGGAGATGTGAGAAAGTGAAACTTGTCTTTATAAACATTCGAGATTCAACCAGTAACTGCTAGAGACATTACAGGATGTTGGGGAAAGCTGAAAAAAGACAAACTTGACCATTTCAGTATTCAGTTAACTTCACGTGGATATCGTAAAAGTTCTTAATTGTCTGTAAGTCCAGTTGCTGACCCTAATGCTGGTGTCGTACCATCCTGTTAGAACTTTTATTTTGAAGGTCTTTAACTTCCCTCTTCTCAAAGATTATATTGAATCTAAAATAATTAAATATGATTTGGCTCATCTTTCGATAGAGGATCAAAATGCTTTTAGACCACATTCTCCAAGTATAATTAGTTCATTTTTAAGTGCAAAAATGGATGAATTATTTCTAAAAACAAATGGAACATTCCAAAGCTTTTCCCGTCTGGAATTCCAACATTTTTCCGTTGGAATTTTTATAATGCCCAGTTTACAACGAACCATGGAAATTTTAAGGGATTTTTTATCAAAAATTGGAGCGGTTGAAGACTCTAGCTGTCATTGTGGCAACAAATTCCAGGACTCGAGACACCTACTGCTGGAATGCCCACTCTTTTTTAGCACTAGACAACAGACAATAAAAAATGTTGTAGATCTATATCAATTTGTAAATAGCAGAGAGAATTATCATAGATTTAACTACTTTTGTAAATATACTTATGATTGTCTTTCGGGCCTGAAAGGTTCAGGTTCCTAATATATTTTATTGTTTCACTTTTTTATTTGAAAATTACTTTTTCTTGTATAATATGGTTATAACTGTTTCTGTTAAAAAAAATGTAAATCGACGCAATTATCCCTAGCCGGGATATCGCGTTTTGTGTGTTGAAATAAAATAAAATAAACTTCCTACAGCGGAGTCTCTACCTTCACAGAGCTGGTTCTTCGGTCGATGACTGGAAGACAAGGATCTGACTGCTTCTGTAAAATATTAATTATTTTTTACTCTTGAAATGAAAGGTGTCGTCTCTGATTATATGGAAGACGTTTCTTTGTTGGTGGAGAAAGCCCATCGTATATATGCTATAAGCAAGGAATTAAAGATACATTTTATATATTTTAAGTTTGAAATTATATTTAAACTTTTTTATCTCTTAAAATTGAAAAGATTTGCTCTCCTAGCAAAATATTTTATCTCATTGCAGCAAGATCCGTAGAGAGAAATAGATATTGTGTTGTTCCTTCAATTAAATTTTAATTATATATATTTTTAATGCTATATATACACTTTTGAATATATTCATAACAACAACAACAACAATAATTACAGTGCTGCCAAATCCAAACATTCAAAAATAAATTAAGTAAACAGAGTATATTATAATATTATTATAAGGTATATTACAGATATAATTATATAAACGAAAAAATAGCGCTTAAAAATAAATTTAAATTATGATAGTGTCAAGTAAACATTTAATAATGGTTTATTTTTTATTTTTAATTTCAAATGTAATATTGAGTAGAGGCCAATGTCCCCAGCCGTGTTGTCGCCATGCCTGACATCCTGGAATCAGTCACCATTCCAGCAGATGGACGATGACCGGGTAATGAAGGGACACATTGCGGGATCTCGGATTTCTCAAGTATTTTCTGACTCTGTTTATAAAGGGAATCGCTGCTATACCGTTGATAACACAACACACACTGTACCCCAATCAACATATATTTTAAACAGGATTAGTTGTGTATTAAAAAAAGGCATCTTCTTATCGTGCAACTAAAAATTGCTGATGGCTTGCGCCATCTATTAGAATAAATATCAGCTATTCGTTGATTTTTAATTATTCCAGTATTGGCCAAATATTTATTCCGATAGATGGTGCAAGCCATCAGCAACTTTCAGTTGCACGAAAAGGAGATGACTTTGAAAATATATATTTTTATTATATAATCTAAAATACAAATATTTTTTTTTTTTTTAAAAACATATATTTTATTTTTTCATTCATTGACTGTTCTGCATTTTTGGCCATATATTCAAAAAAATATCACTTTTAATTATTATTGTTGTAAATATGTATATTTAACCCTACCTATCTTTTATCCACGATTATAGAATTCATTATATAAATTCTATATTCCTGTGATATAAATAATTTATATATGTATATTTTTACTTCAAGAGATTCAAAATAAAAATCTGCTTGAAAGGTAAATAATTATTTTTATTTTTCCACGACTGCACTTCTTTTCAACAATCAAACACACAAAAAATTTCTAATCTATAACATATATATATTTATGAACCTTATCCCAGTACAATGTCACATTTGTACGATTTTTTTCACATTAGTTATGTATATGCATTTGTCAAGTTTTACGAATATTCTTCTTATTTCTTATTCTAATGAAAGCAGATCATTTGTGGACAGTAGCAAAACTCTTGCTATTCCTTTAAACGCTTTTTGTAAACTTTTTATTAATTATTTGATAATATGGCCTTTTGCAATTAATGTTTTTTTTTTTCAGCCATTTGTGAATTTTCTCTCTTTAGACGCGGGTAGCACACACACATATAAATAATTTTGTTCCATATATATTACACCCCCATAAATAATATAACCGACCTTTGCCAATCAATGTGTGTGAAACCTCAAGCCATCAGCTATGATGTGGTCATGAGTTGAGTGAGAACTCGGATGGCTCAAATGTCAGCCGACCACGTGCCATCGAGTGACCCGGTTGCCATGGCGACACCTCTCCTCCCGGAAGAATCTATTTTCAATCAGACGACTCGATGGCGTCGGCTGTGGCAGAACATACATCGACGTGATCGTGTGGACCACTAGTAGTCCGTCCTGTATGTCCTTACTCTGTTCTAGCGTGTTTATATAATCTTCAACGACTTTAGAAAAACTATAACGGATCTGAAGACGAGTTCTTCAAAACTGTCATAAGGACATCAAACAAGATTCACAACTTAGTACCTCTACTGAACAGTTCCAAAAATTTTGGTCTATGGTCGTAATTTACAGTACAACCTGTAGCAGCTCTTTTCCAGTTAACTTCTATCCTCCCAAGCTAACTTCATCCTCATAACAATGATTGACCTGGAATGAGACTAAACAAATTCCATCAACCTTTATTTTTTTATCGTCACGTAGAAAAAGGTAAACGTCACAAGATGACTCAAGCCATTTTGTAAATAAAACTTATTGTTAATATATAATCCCTTTGGTATAATTATTTAAAAAAAGATAATTCGCTGAGGGAAAAGTTTCTTTTTTTTTTTTCCTTTAAAAGAAACTTTTCCCTTAGCGAATTGTATTTTTTTAATAATAAAACTTATTTACATATTAATCATTTAGTTAACCCAGGTTTCTCTGGAGCGTACAGGTTTCAATACTTACGCAGGCTGTCTTCTTGGTTTCATTTACAAGCCAAATGGAAGTCCAATTCATGAGGTAGCGCCAGGCAGATTTATTTCTTGGGAGATTCTCTAGGGATGCTGGACTTTGGTGGTCCCTTCGCCGTCAGGAGCCTTTGGTATTCAAAAGTTCAAATGTTTTATTTACATAAAATAATAGAGAAGCAATGAAAGAAGTTTACTGTGTGTTGTGAGTAGAAAAATATTGTTACGTGTAAGGCCTCTAAACGGTTGCAATCTCCGCCAATAGATGGCGCTTTCGCCGGATTCCCTTGCAGGCTGATGTGGGAGTCGCCGACTGCTGTGGTCCCGTTTCCTGGGGAGGTTGGCTGTAAATACGCTTTTGTGTTGGCCCCAGGATGTAGGGTCATGTAAATACACATTGTCTGTTGTTTTATTTAGATTTAATGTTAGTAATATAAAAGCGCAAAATCATAAGGCGAAAGGTTTCTTTCAAAGTTTTTTATTATTTTGCCGAGTTTTTCGAGCTTTACTGCCCTTCCACAGAAGAGAATTTGAAACGTATAAAAAGATGAAAAAAACTCGAAATCTTGGTAAAATAATAAAAAACTTTGAAATAAACCTATCGCCTTATGATTTGGTGCTCTTATGAATTTGCTCTAGGCGATTATATAACCCAAGAAAAATATGAATATAAAAAAATGATAATCTGTTGGGAGAATGATAAATATTTTGTTACACAAGATAATTTACTTTTATATACATTTTTATTTAGACATTTCGGCGATCCACTATCGCCCCTATTCAAAGTAAAGAGCAGCATACTGTTTATATGTTTATAGGCTTTTGTATATGAAACTAAACGTGAAAGGCGTAATATAATTTGCTCTAGGTATTAATAAACAAATAATATTTTTTATTAATATTCTCTTCGAAATAGCAATAAAGTTTTAAGTGTCAAAACCCAATCTACGCCTCGTGTAGCCTGAACATCTATATGTGTGTGGTATGTAATATTTTTTCAAAATAAAAATGGTTTACAAATTGAGTGGTTTTCTATCTCTTCATTTTCATTCATGTTTTCAACATTTAAATTATCATTATAACTCTATGAATTTGAATAATCTGTGTGGCGCCTCTTCTTTTTTAATGAACTATAACCGCACAGAACACGCAGATTCACTTAAAAGAATGGGTCATAACACCAGCTTGTGGCAACCCCTGTATACCACACACACACACACACAAAAACCTTTATTAAGACACACAGGTCTTACAGAGGATTCTCCCTGGGGTTACAAGACGGAGAAACCCATGAAAATGGGAAATATACAAAGGGGTAAAAATGGAGAAAGTTTATATACACATGGTAAATATATACAGATTATTATTTGAATAATCCTATGGAAAATAAGAATATGGATTTGGAAAAAAAAAATGGAAATATGGGTGGGAGAAGTGGAGAGCGAAAAGAGGAAAGAAAACAGGTATTTACATATGGAACATACATATAATATAACAAGTCAATTTAAGCTCTTCTGCTCACACAGTACAGGTGGACCATGGCTTTTTTTCAAGAGATTTTTAAGAGATTTTCCAGGAAAATCCGAGTGTTCAGAGATAACCCCTGTATACCATGGTTTCGGGCTATGGCCCTCATCAGTACAGGGTCTGCATCGATTTCCTATGAATCCGCCGAATCTACCGAAGAGATAGTTCAGCTAGGGAAGTGGCAAAGCCAGTACATTATAATTTGATGGGCTGAGGATATTCATGGGCAATAAAGTGACCTTTCCTTTCCTTTTTTGTCGCACATGAATGTCATTCTCCCATTAAATTACTAACTAATTTTTACTTCCATTTGCCTACCTTACCCCATCCCTAAGTCTTTCTTTACCCAATCTTCTACTGGATGGGTGTCAGTCTTGTGTTTATACATTGCTCTATCTGTCGCTTATAGCGTTTGAATTTAGGTTGGTGCTAATCTAGAGAATCGGGCTAATGGCCCTCGTCAGCCTAGGCCGGACTGAGGCCGGAGAGGTGTTTAGCTGGTAAAGTTGCTAGGCCAAATCTATGGCTAAAATTTACCAAGGCTTCTGCCAAATTTCCAAACTTGCAGATATGATGGCCGCTAAAGAGTGGCTTGGCATTCATGGATGATGGGTCAGATGCGACTACGGAATCAGAGAAGAGATGTGGTGAAATTGACAAAAGTTACTTTTACGGGTTATCACACAAAAAGCAATAAACTAGGGCCTACAGTAAGAGTAACTTAATACACAGAAAAACGTACACTCAAGAGTACAACACCAACAACAAAAAGAAGTTAAATAATAAAATAAAAAAAACTCACGATTTGTTAAATAAAATAAAAACAGTAATTATCTTTTATTTGCAGCGTTGATAAGGAGCGGACCGGGGTTACACAGGTATGAGAGGAGATCACCAGACAAGCACACAGAGAACGCTTTAAGCGCCTCCACTCGATCATCACTCCACGACTCCTCGCATTCCGTTTCAACCCTCTTTTATGAACAAACATGGCCACATCGTCCAATGAGAAGGCGTGGAAGATCAGTTCACTTAACAAATAAACAACAATCTTCCCGCATAACTGAGAAGATTAAAACTGCTATGTTTGTCAAATAATTTGACAAAATATCCGCCGTATGAAAGAACTCTCAAACCTCCAACTAGAACTATGGGACATTCCAGAAATTCAGATGTATTCAGGTAAAAATACATTCCAATCAATACCTATCTCCACTAATGGCTACCAAAAATGACTTCCTGCAGCCACATCATAAAATATTAGATGGTTCCAAAATACTTTTATTAATACTTAATAATCATAAATCACAGAACACACTGCGTAAAATAACACAAAGTAGTTAAGTGTCGAGTGAAGTGATTCGTGACTAGCTAAGTCAGCATTTCTTTATTCAGAATATATTGTCCGAAGAAATCAATGGTATGTATGGCATGGAGAGATAGCATAATCTTTCTTACAAAAAACTTCCGGACTAACTATAAAAAAAGGCATACTGTCAGTACTTTTTCCTATCCTCGCCAAGTCCGGTTAACAGCTTCAGCGTGGCGAGAGATAACCTTGGGCAGGACAGGCGAAGCATGTCTGGAGTCCTGTACTCATGGTAGGGCCACCCTAGACATGAAGGCTGTCTTACTAAGCCGCCGACTTATGGGCCTAAAGGAGGCCATCTGCTTCTAAGAAGTCCTACTAAGCCCAGCTAAATGTAACAGGCAATGAGGAAAAGTCGTATTCTTACCTTGATGCGCCTCAGATGTTCCCATCAACAGGACCTAATTACTCTGTAAGAATTCTACCCTTCTCACTAATGCTGCAACGTCCGTCGCGCAGAATTTAGCTAGAATACTTCACGATTTTGCCTGTCATCTTTGCGCAGGGGCCATGCTAATCTTCTATGTACCGTTCCAATTTTAGTATATGTACCGCCGAACAAGCGTTTAGGACTTTTGCAGAGAAAAGTGGACTTCTAGACATGGTATTAGGAGTTAAGCATCACCACCACTTTTTTTTTTTTCTATTCTATAAGGCAAGAAATTTTAATATTTGACAAGGTGTGCAGGTTGGTCTGGTTCTTAAAGTCCATGCTACAATCTACCAGATTTCCTCTTGAAAACTGTTCGAATATAATTTTGATTTTGGGCACCTATTATAGACACTCGAGCTGAGGACCTTTTCCCCAATGAAAAAGATACTATCAAAATATTTATGTTTTGTTTTGTGTGTTCACTTTGTGTTATTTCGAACATTGATAATAATTATGTTGCTTTTTTGTTCTTATAATTGTTTTTAGTCTATAATTTTAAATATCAACTAAATGATTATATTAAGGATATATATAATTTATTTTTAAAAAAGACTTTAAAAACTAAATTCTATTTAAATCGTAATAACTAGATAAAGCCTTATAATTAACCATTTTTCTTATTTTAATTTTAAATAATTTTTGATGAAAATAACATCAACTTTTTTTTTTTTGATATGATGTTCGAGGGCATGCATCATTCAAAATCCTATAGATAATTTGAAAAAAGCAACAAATTTACATATTTTTACATATATTACACATCCCTGGACACTTTTATTTTTCCGTTTATCATTACTCTTCACAATTCATCCTTTCATACTTCCTCTCTAAGGTTAGAAATAAACGTTATCTATCCTTAAAATAAATTTCGATTTTTCGTTAAAAAGAAACACATGCTGTATAGTTTTCAAATGTCGTTCTACAAATTTACATATTATATACAAGAAATAGATATCTAAAAATATTTATAAAAGAATAAAGAGTTGAGAGGTGTGATGCTCTTGTTGCATAGCCTGTATTACCAGGTTCTACACTTTTCGTCCAAACAAGAAACATAGTCAGATTTGCTGAATGACTGAGCATTATAAAAACTTTTTTCTGCTCTTGTTCTTTCGCCAAAATCTTTTTTTACTGCCAGTTGTTCAGCCTACAGCCAGAGTATCATTAATCGAAAATTAAGTTTTTCACTATTTTTAGGAGAAAAAAGTACTCGTACCTTCAATAGGAAAATAAATATAGTTTGGGATATACACTTGTAGCTTGGCTCATTAATGGTGAACTTTTTCAGACGCTTCTTCTAGGCAGCTATTTATATATGGGAAAATTATGTTAGAAATTTGCTGATATATAAAATAGTACAAGATAGTTTATAAATTGTGATTACAAATTATGCACACTGTGTTTTCTTATAGAGAATTATTGGCGTATTTTTAAAGAAATTATTTTTTATGCAATCTTTAAGAGATGAATAACCGCAAAGAAATATTTTCATTTTCAAATTTTTCCTAAATTTATAGGCATTTTGACATTCATTTATTAAACAATCCTTGAAGTAAGTATACTATTTAGTCACTTATATAAATACTTGTGTTTTATGGAGAAATTAATATATTTTTTTTTAATTAGAAAGTTCTTTAATATTTTACGTCCTTTAATATTTATTAATTTCCTGGAATGTCTTTCGTTAATCCTTTGCTTTATAATACTTTAAAACTAAGTAACTTCAAGAAAGCGATGGATGTTAGTGAGATATAATATTTTGTAGATGTTATATAGTTAATATTGTATTTTAACACAGCAACACAGTTCTGTTCTGTACATAATATGTAAACAACCTACATTATCTATCACTAACAATAACCTGTAAGTAAATAAATCATCTAATACCCGAATAAATAAATCTTATAATACGTTTGTTAATTATATAAGGTAAACAAAGATTTTACAGTAGACTTTGCTGATGCTGTGCTTTCTCTGTTAGATTGCAGTGAAGGATGTGGTTAGGAGAGGCTTATTCTTTGTGACATTTGGAGAACAAGGAAAAAATTCTCTTTCGTTGGATGTGATGGCCAAAGTATCACCCATTTGCAATCTGGAAATCAGAGTCATCTCGTTCCTGTTTAGATTAAGTCTGTTTATTCTTCAGTTACTGTTTATTGTGGCTCATTGAGGATTTCCAACCATTGTTATTAACAGAATTGGTGATGGT
>CP092864.1:58418796-58442488 GCA_030710605.1 Cordylochernes scorpioides
GATCTGGAGAGAGGTCGTTAAATGATTTCGTCGTTAAACGAACATTATAGTGTACCAACTTAAATAGTATGATACAATTCCATGTTGTTGATTAAAACGAAATGAGGTTATTATACAGGTGCGAGTAACAGATATAGAGATCTGAAGAGAGGTCGTTAAGCAACTTCGTCGTTAAACGAACATTATAATGTACCAACTTGACTTGTTCCAAGACGTTTATTAAGACGAAATGCTATACTGTATGGTATATATTTTGGTAAACGATAAACAATGAGCGCCGTCGAGCGCCATTATCAACTTTCAACTGCGGGTTTCCGATTCCAAGCGACATCTCAGAATTTCGCTAATTGAGTCCGTCACAAACCCTCATTAAAGGGAACGTCTTCAAGCGGTATTATGTTACTTAACTCTATCGTCATATAACTGACTGAAACAACCATTGGTAGGTTTGGAGAAAAACGGTGAAAAAATATTTTTTTTAAGTTTGGTTACAATCATATAAAAAAAAACATTTTAAAAAATATTTTATTACTTTAATATTTGCCTATTATAATATAATGCTTATAATATTTGCCTATACAATAATATAAGAAGCGCTATGAATTGTGTAGCAGTTTTCTTGATCCACCAATAATACAATCAAAACTCAATTTTGGAAGTCAGGTAGTTGGCGACTATATTTTAGACCTTCATTAGTAAGTAAAGTTATTTTTGTATCTGTTGGAATTTGGTGAAGGAAGAAATAGTTATGCTCTCTTAACAAGTCTTTAACCATCTACAGCGGCCTCAGGACCCACAGAGATTAATCTTCGGGTCTAGCCTTCATGACTATCGACAGCCTTTCGTCTAGCCTTCATGACTTTTTTTCAACATCTTCGGTCAAATCAAGAATCTACAGGTTCTTCATGTCTCTGGAAATTATCCCCTGAGGATCTTCTCATTGCTTGGAGGAGGATTCTCCATTGTTGAGAGAGCCTCCTCGATGGAACATAATTGTAATTTCTTCACTTTCTATAATATTTTTATTATTTTTTATTTTATTTCCATTTTTTCCCTTTATCAAAGTGCCAAGCCGGTACTGTAACTGAGAATATATTTTTTCTCTCCTACCATTGACTTGTGTTGTCAATAATCTTTTTCAATCTCTCTCTCTCTCTAGATGTAACAACCCGGATTCCTTGAGCCACGTATTAAAGTCACCAACTATCCGGGCTGGTCTTTACACTTCATATCTAATGGTGGACATCCAGTTTATCAGATGTCTCCAGGCTTTACTTGGGAATGCTCTGTAGGTCTTCAGGTGTAAATATGCTTATTCCTAGGAAGGTGGCTGTTTGAAAGTGGTAGGCGGGACATCTGAAGAGAAAGTGGTCGCACTATTATACAAGCAACAAGTTATTGTACATAGCCAGAGATAGCAAATTGATAACACGCACAAAACATGGCCATTAAACAAATAATAGAATATTCCTCACACAAAGAAATATTGAAGAATTGGTCACTTCCAACATTTTCATTTTGAAAAATAATTTTATATGATATTTTTTAATTTTCTATTTGTTTACTGATACATTTTATTTAAAATACATATTACAATTATCTTTTGATAATTGATTTTGATAATAATTTTGGCGGTGAAAACTTTGATAGTGTGCTTCATTTTGATTCACATCTTCATGATTAGTTAACAAATATAGGGAGATGTGAGAAAGTGAAACTTGTCTTTATAAACATTCGAGATTCAACCAGTAACTGCTAGAGACATTACAGGATGTTGGGGAAAGCTGAAAAAAGACAAACTTGACCATTTCAGTATTCAGTTCACTTCACGTGGATATCGTAAAAGTTCTTAATTGTCTGTAAGTCCAGTTGCTGACCCTAATGCTGGTGTCGTACCATCCTGTTAGAAGTCTTATTTTGAAGGTCTTTAACTTCCCTCTTCTCACAGATTATATTGAATCTAAAATAATTAAATATGATTTGGCTCATCTTTCGATAGAGGATCAAAATGCTTTTAGACCACATTCTCCAAGTATAATTAGTTCATTTTTAAGTGCAAAAATGGATGAATTATTTATAAAAACAAATGAAACATTCTAAAGCTTTTCCCGTTTGGAATTCCAAAATTTTTCCGTTGGAATTTTTATAATGCCCAGTTTACAACGAACCATGGAAATTTTAAGGGATTTTTATCAAAAATTGGAGCGGTTGAAGACTCTAGCTGTCATTGTGGCAACAAATTCCAGGACTCGAGACACCTACTGCTGGAATGCCCACTCTTTTTTAGCGCTAGACAACAGACAATAAAAGAGGTTGTAGATCTATATCAATTTGTAAATAGCAGAGAGAATTATCATAGATTTAACTACTTTTGTAAATATACTTATGATCATCTTTCAAACCTGAAAGGTTCAGGTTCCTAATATATTTTATTGTTTCACTTTTCTATTTGAAAATTACTTTTTCTTGTATAATATGGTTATAACTGTTTCTGTTAAAAAAATGTAAATCGACGCAATTATCCCTAGCCGGGATATCGCGTTTTGTGTGTTGAAATAAAATAAAGTTCCTAGAGCGGAGTCTCTACCTTCACAGAGCTGGTTCTTCGGTCAATGACTGGAAGACAAGGATCTGAATGCTTCTGTAAAATATTAATTATTTTTTACTCTTGAAATGAAAGGTGTCGTCTCTGATTATATGGAAGACGTTTCTTTGTTGGTGGAGAAAGCCCATCGTATATATGCTATAAGCAAGGAATTAAATATACATTTTATATATTTTAAGTTTGAAATTATATTTAAACTTTTTTTATCTCTTCAAATTGAAAAGATTTGCTCTCTTAGCAAAATATTTTCCCTCATTGCTGCAGCAAGATCCGTAGAGAGAAATAGAATTTGTGATGTTCCTTCGATTAAATATATAAATATGCTTTACCAAATTAAGAAACAAATTTTAATTATATATCTTTTAATGCTATTTATACACTTTTGAATATATTCATAACAACAACAACAATAATTACAGTGTTGACAAATCCAAACATTCAAAAATAAATTAAGTAAACAGAGTATATTATAATATTATTATAAGGTATATTACAGATATAATTATATAAACGAAAAAATAGCGCTTAAAAATAAATTTAAATTATGATAGTGTCAAGTAGACATTTAATGATGGTTTATTTTTCATTTAATTTCAAATATAATATTGAGTAGAGGTCAATGTCCCAGCCGTGCTGTCGCCTGACATCTTGGAATCAGTCACCATTCCTGCAGATGGACGATGACCGGATGATGAAGGGACACATTGCGGGATCTAGGATTTCTCAAGTATTTTCTGACTGTTTATAAAGGGAATCGCTGCTATACCGTTGATAACACAACACAAACTGTTCCCCAATCAACATATATGTTAAACAGACTTAGTTGTTTATTTTTGTAAAGTTATACGAGTCATCTTATTTCGTATTCTAATGAAACAGGCAATTTGCGGACAGTAACAAAACTCTTGCTATCCCATTAGACCCTTTTTGTAAACTTTCTATTAATTATTTGATAATATTGTAAGGTAGAAAATTAGGAAAGACAAACATCAGAATTACACAGCAATTTATTTAATGTCAAACCAAATTAAAACTAATAAAATAGCAGAGAGGCAATGAGAAAATTTTACGTGTATCAAAATACAAATATCGAAATTTAAAAAAATCTCTCCATAGAATAATAAATAATCTGCTACAATTAGGTCTTTTTCATTCATGATCTTTTCAGACACATTTGAATTCTCTCTCTCCTTAGACACGGGTAGCATACACAGACATATAAAAAAAATTGTTCCATATATTTATATTACACCCCCATATAAAATATCTAATATCACTTATCTTTGACAATTGATGTGTGTGAAATCTCAAGCCATCAGTTATGATGTGGTCATGAGTTGAGTGAGAACTCGGATGGCTCAAATGTCAGCCGACCACGTGCCATCGAGTGACCCGGTTGCCATGGCGACACCTCTCCTCCCGGAAGAATCTATTTTCAATCAGACGACTCGATGGCGTCGGCTGTGGCAGAACATACATCGACGTGATCGTGTGGACCACTAGTAGTCCGTCCTGTATGTCATTACTCTGTTCTGGCGTGTTTATATAATCTCCAACGACTTTAGAAATTATAACGGATCTGAAGACAAGTTCTTCAAAACTGTCATAAGGACATCAAACAAGATTCACAACTTAGTACCTCTCCTGAACAGTTCCAAAAATTTTGGTCTATGGTCGTAATTTACAGTACAACCTGTAGCAGCTCTTTTCCAGTCAACTTCTATCCTCTCAAGCTAACTTCATCCTCGAAACAATGGTGACCCGATGAAATGAGACTAAACAAATTCCATCAACCTTTATTGGTTTATCGTCACGAAGAAAAAGACAAACGTCACGAGATGACTCAAGCCATTTTGTAAATAAAACTTATTGTTAATATAATCCCTTCGGTATAATTATTTTAAAAAAGATAATTCGCTGAGGGAAAAGTTTTTTTTTTCTTTAAAATAAACTTTTTCCTCAGCGAATTGTCTTTTTTTTTTAATAATAAAACTTATTTACATATTAATCATTTAGTTAACCCAGGTTTCTTTGGAGCGTACAGATTTCGCTACCTACGCAGGCTGTCTTCTTGGTTTCATTTACAAGCCAAATGGAAGTCCAATTCATGAGGTGGCTCCAAGCAGATTTATTTCTTGGGAGATTCTCTAGGGATGCTGGACTTTGGTGGTCCCTTCGCCGTCAGGAGTCTTTGGTATTCAAAAGTTCAAATGTTTTATTTACATAAAATAATAGAGAAGCAATGAAAGAAGTTTACTGTGTGTTGTGAGTAGAAAAATATTGTTACGTGTAAGGCCTCTAAACGGTTGCAATCTCCGCCAATAGATGGCGCTTTCGCCGGATTCCCTTGCAGGCTGATGTGGGAGTCGCCGACTGCTGTGGTCCCGTTTCCTGGGGAGGTTGGCTGTAAATACGCTTTTGTGTTGGCCCCAGGATGTAGGGTCATGTAAATACACATTGTCTGTTGTTTTATTTAGATTTAATGTTAGTAATATAAAAGCGCAAAATCATAAGGCGAAAGGTTTCTTTCAAAGTTTTTTTATTATTTTGCCGAGTGTTCGAGCATCACTACCCTTCCACAGAAGAGAATTTGAAAATGTATAAAAAGATTAAAAAGCACGAAATATTGGAAAAATAATAAAAAACTTTGAAAGAAACCTTTTACCTTATGATTTCGCGATTTTATGAATTTGTTCCAGGCGAATATATAACCCAAGGAAAATATATACAGGGTGATCCAAAAGTCCCGCACAACTTTAAAAATTAATAACTCCGCGAATATTTGCGATAGAGAAATGCGGTAAACACCATTGTGTTCAGGATGCAATGGGAATTTTTATGGCAAATAATGAAAAATTCGAAATTGATTTTAGTTACAACTTTATTCGCTAGATGGCGCTCTACCAGAATCAGAGATTCAGCGGCCAAATTGTTTGATAAATTGAAAAATATAACTGAATGACACGTATTTTTCCTTTTTGAATACCAGGAAAGAACCCTAATAATATCAAATGATAAATTAATAAAACACCATTTCGCCAAAAGTTAGAAGAATTGGTTGACGATTTTTAAATACAATTTGAGATATGTAAAATAGGTATATGCAAAGTAAAACATGTAGCAAAAAATATTTATATTTTAGATGGAGTTTTGTGAAATAAATTGAATGTTTTAAAATAACTACTGATATCAATACACGATTTTTGAAATGTTAATATAGTACCAAAAATTATGATGGCACTACTAATAGGATTTCGTGCTATAAGGAATGTGTAGTTTCTTAACTAATTGGCGACACTTGACTATTTAACTGGATATTTGTCATGATCCAAAAATGAAATATAGAGGGGAGTGACAAAATATATTTGTCGTACTTTATTCCAAATATCCTATGGGTTTGTCAAATGTTATCATTGTTTATTATACTGTACATAATTTTGAAAATGTATCCCCTCAAAAAAAAAATCATTTTTAAATCGACCTTTTGCGTTGAAAAACGTGGTAGTAAAATCATTTTGTATTATCTTTTGCGCAAAACATCTAAAGTTGGGGGGGATACAGAGATTATTTCTTATGCTATTTCTTCTAATGAGCGAAAAGCGATAAACTAAACATAAGGGGTAAAATTGTGTATACCAGTGTTATTCGAGAAGTTATAACACTTTGGCCTGCACGACGTAATATAAAATGTGGGCAAATGACAAACAAAAAAAATACCGTTTACAGGAAAAAAAAAAAGAGTCAAGATGTGAGGACAGCATTTATTATTCCCATAACCCAAAACAAAGAGCTGCAAAATATAACACATGAGGTAACTGCCTTCTCTCTTGTATTAGGTCACAATCCTTGCTCAATGTGGCGCCCTTCATTCTCAAACACCGCCTGCAGACGATAAATGACAGAATGGTCACAATTAAATAGTTGAAATTTATAAAACGTGCCATCTGATAGAAGCCTTCAACATGCCCAATGTGGTAGGCCGGCATCGATAAAAACGCGACTTAATGTACCCCCATAACCGAAATTGTAAGGCGTCAAGTCTGGTGATATTGGGGGCCATTGGTATTTAAAGTGGCGACTTATCAACGAATTCCACCGAACGTATCCTTCAGCAATTGTTTGGCACCGCGGGAGATATGAGGAGGTCCTCCATCTTGCAAGAATGTTATTTCGCTTAGTACTTGTCTGTCCTGAAATATGGGAATAACCTTTTCTCTCAAAAGTTAAACATAACGTTCACCAGTTACAAAAACGGCTTTAAAAGTTCTTCCATTGATTTTTTCAAATAAAAATGGCCCAATAATAAAAGAAGAAGTAAACCCACACAAAACTGTAACTCTGTGCTGATGAAGTGGTATTTCTGTAAAAATCCTAGGATTTTCTGTTGCCAAAATGAGGCAGTTTTGAATGTTAAATTCTCCTTTTAGATAAAAGTGAGCATCATCTGTTCTTAGAACATTTGACAGCCAGTTTTCATCAATATCAATTTGCCGGAAAACCCATGCAGCGAATTCTTGACGCTTCTCAAAATCGCTGACTTTCAACTCGTGAAAACTTTGAATTTTGTTAGGATATTTTTATAGAAAAATTCTAAATGTGTGTTCTCTCCAAACTGTTCCATACGAAATCCCCGTTTGTCGAGAAACTTGTCTAGCACTTACTTCTCCGTGGATAACGTTTTAATAGCTTCAGCATTCTACAAAACCGTAACAGCCACTGACTTGCATGTCGATGGTCTTCCACTCCGAGGTTTTGCTTCCAGAGATCCAGTTTCCTCAAAACTTTTAATCAATCGCTTTAGAGAGTAGCAACTCATTGGTCCTTTACCGCTTCGAATATCTTTAAAGGAACGAAACGCTAGTAAAGCTTCAGTGGCAGATTCAGAATAGCAATTAAAACAATTCACCAAGAGTGCTTTATCCTGTAGTGACGGCATTCTAGGGAGAAGGGTAGAAGTTCGACCACACCTCCTTGCGGTCCCCCCTGGACCCTTGGAATATTTGACCAAATTCTGGTTCGTTTCCAAGATGACTAACGTTGCAACGGCACCCATTTTCAAATGAAGAACAAAACTGATATCTCCAGTAATGCTACCGCGTCCGGGGTAACCGCCGCGTCCGGGGTAACCGCCGCGTCAGGAGCTGCAGCTCGAGCTCATGATGAGAAATCTACTACGAGGACACAATTCAATCTACTACAACTCAATATAAATGGTACCCAGAGGAAAATAAAGAGCTGACTTGTCTTCTCTGTGACAACAATGTACATATTAATTGTCCTCAGGAGACAAAATTGAATCAGAATCTGAGATTCAATATCAAAGATTATACAAAACTACGAATGGACAGACCGGGAAAATTCGGAGAAGGACTTGCCGTTTTGATTAAAACTCTAGAAATCAAATTTAAGGAAATCGCCTATAATCAGAGTAAGCCTAGAGAAAGCACGACAGAAGCTCAGGCAATAGAAATCTATCTTACAGATAAAACAATTCCAATCATAAATGTTTATCACCACGATAATACTAGCATCAATACAGGCCTGATAGAGACATTAAGTGAAGCGTCTTCGGATATCGCAATCATACTTGGTGATTTTAACGCCGAAAGACCAACTTGGGGATCACCTGTCCAGGATAACAAAGGTCAGCAGGTTGAGGACATGCTAACCGACCTCGACCTTACGCCGTTAAATAACGAAAAGAACACCTATCTATTCAAGTCCACAGGCACAGAATCCGCAATAGACATCACAGCGATAAATTACAACATCACACCCACAACACAATGGAAAATTCTGAAAAGTGCAATCAGTGACCACAGACCAATTTTAACAACCCTAAAATTCAAAATTGAGAATTTTCAACAGAATAAAAGAACACTGGAAAAAAATTTACAGAGAAGCTTGAAGAACTGTGCAACGAAGAATTAAATCACAGAACGATTGACAAAAACTTGGAAAAATTCTCTTTGAACATATCCAAAGCTGCAAAAGTATCGATACCTAGAGGTAGACGTAAAGACCTGTGAATACTTTACTGGAAGGACCACAATATCGAGGCAATGATTGCAGAGAGAGACAATAAAAATGAACTTCTTAAAACAAATAAACAGAAGAAATCATAAAGGAACTCACAAGAAATTTGGATATTCAAACAAGAAAAATGGGCAGAATTCTGCGAAGAAAATGGATCCAAAAAAGGAAAGCCATCACTGGAATATAATTAGTGTTATAAAACTCAAAACCAACACTAATCCTCCAATACTCTAACCGATATGAACAGCGAGAACGAACAAACAGATGGCTGACATAATTGCTGAATATCTTTCAAGCACTTCCAGACTCAGCTATACGAATGAAGGCAGGACTCTAAAAAATAATATAAACAAGTTAGTTAAGCAAGCAAGAAATTACCATCAACAAGATATTTACTCGAGAGACTTCACACTGAATGAGCTAAATTCATCAATAGGAAAGTTAAATCCAAGATGTCACCTGGAGATGCTCTAATCTTTGTTCAAATGATTAAACACTTTGGAGACGAAGCTAAAAATCAACTCCTACGAATACTGAACATTTCATGGCAAACTGGTAAACTACCAAAGAATTGGAAGATATCAATTATAGTGCCAATACTGAAACCAAACAAAGATGCTAAGGAATGCAAGAACTATCGGCCAATTGCTCTTAACAGCATACTTTGTAAAATAACAGAATGAATTATCCACTCTAGGCTCATAGTCTGGCTCACTAACAATAATAAAATAAACTTCTACCAAACTGCCTAACGATCCAGACACTGTACAACTGATAAACTGTTCTACTTCTGTCAATCAATAATAGATTTCTAGGAAAAACCGCCAAGGAAGAAAACGGCCGTATTCCTGGATATGACCTCAGCTTTTGTTCGAGTGTAGAAATTATTTGAAAGGCTGCACAACATCGGAGTAAGAGGAAAAACCTTAATCTGGATTGCAGACTTCTTAAGGGGAAGAAGGATAAAGGTTCGGGTCAATGGAACATTTTCCAAGGACCGAAGAACATGGGCTGGTGTACCTCAGGGATCTGTGCTCAGTCCTCTACTCTTCTCGCTATATATTAACTGTTGTTTATGTAAATAGATGAATATTATTTGTATTATTTAAAGCCTCATTATGTAAAAATATATGTATATATAAATTGGACATTTGTTGTTGGCCATGGTCAAGTTTGAGCTCTTGTACGTCTAATTACGACACAACAAAAGTGGCGACGATGATGCGCGATCTACAGAGCCAGTAAAAAGCTGAGGAAAACGGCGTCTATGCAAGTATAACAACTACATCTTTTAAACAAATCTGACTCTCGGATTATGGAGAGGAAAAATAAGAAATTGGGTTAAGATTATATCTTTTAAACTATCTGAATCAAGAAAACAAAGGAGTAGAAAAGATCAGCATGACAAGTTCAAAGTTAATAATACCTTTTAGATGCTATAGCCCAGTGGAGGCACTTCGGTCTTTTTGTACAAAAATTTGAGGCTTTCTTTTTGGCATCTGAAGAAGGAGATTAAAGTGCTGATTTTTTACCTCGCTACCAGATTCTGAAACTTTGAAGCAGGGAAACGACATTTTCTTCCTGGTCTAATGAAAGATCAACCCTATGATACTATCATTCAAAGAATTAAGCTGCATTTGGATCCAAAGAAGAAAGTGATACCACAGCGATGCAGATTTTAAAAGAGAATTCAACAGGAAGGAGAATCAATTTCGGAATATCTTAGAGAATTGAAACATTTAGCAATAAATTGTAATTTCGGCGATATGCTGAGAACCATGATGGAATCAAGTTGGAAAGCCTGCAAAAGAAGCTACTACAAGAAAACGACGATGTCACCCTGGATAAAGTTTTGCAGTGGCGATCTCGTTCGAACTGGCGGAGATAAATACAAGAGAATTACAAGATAAATTAGTGGCCAATATATCCCCTGTGAATTGAAAGGATAAAAAGGGCGAGTACAATAATAGTACGGCGCAGTATAGGCCTTTCAGGTAAAGTGGCAAAGGCAAAATAGTGTGTTATAGATGTGGTGAAAGACATTCACACGTGGCATCTGTTTTACCTCATAGAACAAAGACTTGTTTTAAAATGTAATAAACTGGGTCATTTAAGTAGGGTCTGCAAAGCTAGTAAAAGAATGTGGGGATGTAAATTTGTACAAGAGGACTCTATATATTCTGTACAGGGCGAAACTGATGCCACAATAAATTTAACAGTAGATGATTATTCTTTGTGCTTTACAATAGATACAGGAAGTCCAGTTACGTTAATACCTAAAGATATTTATAAGAATTATTGGCAAGGTAAAAGATTATTTCCAACAAATTCAAGATTAAAATCCTTTTGTGGTAAATCAATAGAGATTATAGATCAAAGAAATGTTTTTGTAAAAGAAGCCAACCAATATTTACGATTAATAGTTGTAAATGAAAAAATCCAGGTAATTTTATTAGGAAGAGAATGGCTTAAACAGTTGAAACTTGATTATTCTATATTGTTTAGCATTAAAATTTTAAATAATTAATATATTAAATTTTAAATAATAATAAACTTGTGACCGCAGCCTATCTAAGACTATCAAGGGCATCATCGCCATAATCGCTTTTTTTCCATTTCATACACAAATACCAATACAACTCTGCTAAGTTGAAACCCCTTACAGCCCATAGAAATACCTGTATTTTGCCTTTTTCATCACAATCCGCTACCATATCCCGCATGCTTAAATCCCACGGTATCAATACTTATTTTAAAAATAATAGAAGTCTGGCCGCCATTCTTAGACATCCCATTACCCGCATACAGAGACCTACCACTGTTCGATCTTCTGGTGGCTCGGTCTATTCAGTCTCATGTAACGATCGTAGTGCAACCTATATAGGTGAGACAGGTAGGTCCGTGGCCATCAGGATGATTGAACATGGTAGGTGCATCAATAATAAAGACGGCAGATCCTTCATATACAACCACACCCATAATACTGGCCATTCTTTCAATTTAGATTCTCCCACCACCTTGTACAATAACATTCCCAGTAAACACCAGAGATTAATCATAGAGGCCATTTTATCCATTTCTAATGACAGTATTAATCGACATATAGATTTACCTAACCAATATCATGATATATGTATTAACTTAAAAACCGGATAAACCCCCTCCCCCCCCCCTCATATTACTTTCCCGAATTCACGTTTTCTCGCGGCCAGGCTGCAGTTGTATCTTTTTTGTTTAAAGCTCAGTTTGTTTCCTATTTTAATAGTCAATTGTTCTTTTTATTACCTGTTGAAGGGCGTGACTGCCCGAAAGCTTGTCACAAGTTTAATTGAATAAAAATCTTTTCTCCTTACTCTTCCTTATCGTTTATACAATCTATGGAGAAAGTTTTCAAGTAATTATATTAGAAATATATTTAAATATATAAAAATTTGATGGATAGGTATGCAGATTTGTTTAACAAAGATTTGGGCTGTCTCTAAAGAACGTTAGAATAAATTTTAATTTAAAAAAGAATGTGACTCCTGTGTTTTGTAAGGCCAGAAATTTACCTTTCTCTCCAAAAAACAAAGTAGAGAATGAAATTGATCGTTTAGTGAATTCTTGCATTTTATAACCTATAGTTCATGCACATTGAACCGCTCCAATAGTACCTGCATCAAAAAAGGATGGTAGTGTAAGGATATGTGGCGATTTTAGATGTACAGCTAATAAAGCAATAGAATTAGATAGGTATCCCATTCCATCGATCGATGAGATCTTTTCAAAATTATCTACAAGCACCGTACTTTCGACTCTAGACCTATCACAGGCTTACTTACAAGTAATGTTAGCGGAAGAAGCCAAAGCTGTTGTTGATATAAACACAACAAAGAGGTTGTTTTCTTATAAAAGACTACCATATGACGTAGCGGTAGCACCAAATAAATTTCAGAGGATTATGGAAGGTTATTTTCTGATTTGCTAGGTGTGGCCTGCTACATAGATGATATTTTGGTTACAGGAAAAGACTTTGAAGATCATGAACAAAAGTTGGATCTAGTGTTTAGATGTTTGCTAGAAAGAGGTTTAAAGTTAAACAGATATAAATGTAAATTTAAAAAGAAATCGGTGGAATTTTTAGGGTTTAAAATGGATAAATATGGACTGCATCCCTTAGAAAATAAAATTAAAGCAGTGATAGAGGCGCCTGAACCTAAAGAATGTTTCGCAATTGAGATCTTTCATAGGACTCTTAATTTATTATTATAGATTCATTAAGAATATAGCAAACATTTTAGCGCTATTCTATCAACTTTTGAATAAAAATTGTAGATGGAATTGGACGAAAAATATCGAATGTTATTTTAAAAATGTAAATCATTATTAATGGACTATGGACTAGGCGTAATTCTGAGTCATAGAAATGATAGAAAGGAAGAATGCCCTATAGCTTTTGCTTTTAGAACATTAACTGAAGCGGAAAAACGGTACTCTCAACTAGAAAAGGAAGCGTTGAGCATAACTTATGGCGATGAGAAATCAAGACAATACTTACTGGGACGAAAATTCGTATTAGTCACAGACAACCGACCCTTAATTCATATATTTTCACCTCAGAAACCAATTCCCATATGTGCAGCATCCAGAATTAAAAGATGGTCCTTAAAATTAGCTGCATTTAATTATACTGAGGAGTTTCGAAAAGTAGTGATAATTCCAATGTTGACGCATTGTCACGTGTTCCTTTAGAATCGAGTGTCAGGGAGTTTCTTGATGAAGACCAGGTACTTCTTCTCAGGAAGTTGAATGAGGTACCGTTCTCTTTTAGGGAGGTGGCATAGGAGACGTCCCGAGATAAAATACTGTCTATAGTATTAAGGAATGTTAGAGAAGGCAACTGGAAATTCACAAGGGTACTGAGGGAAAACCCACTAGCTCCTTATTATAAGATCAATGAGGAATTAAGTTTGGAGTTTGATTGTTTTCAATGGCGTGAAAGAGTGGTAATTCCCCAAAAATTAAGATCTTTAATTTTAAATGACTTGCATGAAATACACATGGGGATTGTTAAAATGAAGATGATTGCCAGACGGTATTTTCTGGTGGCCAGGCATAGACAGTAACATCAAAGAGTTAACTAGAGAATGTAGAGTATGCCAAGAATCGGCAAGCATGCCCCCGGCTACCATCTCGGAATGGACTTGGCCCGAAAAACCGTGGCATCGACTTCATCTTGATCTAGCGGGTCCGTTCATGGGAAGAATGATTTTGGTACTCGTTGAGGCATACTCAAAGTGGATAGAAATTTTTATCATCAAAGATATTACCAGAAAAACGATTATAAGTCATCTTAGAGAAATTCTCGCCAGAATTGGATTGCCCTAATATTTTGTTACAGATAACGGAAGACAGTTTGTCTCCGGTGAATTCGAGCAATTTACTAAAATGAATGGTATACGGCACACTAAGACCAGTCCGTATAATCCTAGTACAAATGGTTTAGCTGAGAGATATGTAAGAGAGTTTAAAAACCTTTTGAGAAAGAATAATGGGAAGGACGATTTAGAGACGAATCTACAAAGTTTCCTATTTGCTCATAGAGCATTCCCCCAAACTGTAATAAAGGAATTCCCCGGCGGAACTGCTATTGAAGAGAAGTTTAAGATCAAGATTCTCGAATTTAATACCAAGATGAGAAATCCGCGAGAGGTATTTCATGAGGCCGTAAGAAGGCAGGAGCAGTTTACTACAGGTTGCGAGGTTTATTTCCGCAACTATGCAACTGAACCTAAACGGTAAAAAGGTACCATTTTGGAATTATTGAGCTACCGTCACTACCTTATAAGTTGCGAGGGCGTCGTGTATAAGAGGCATATCAATCAATTGCGACCTGTGAGAAAGAAACAAGTGGAGACAAGAAATTTGATACTTCCTCGAACATCAGGAGAGAAGCCTGTAGGTGGAAGTCAGAAATAAAGTGAAGAGGAGGTTCCAGAGGTTACATCAGGAAACAAGGAGGAGACTGCTTCTGTTCACGTACCCTCTTGCACTCCTATACCAGGGCCTGTTGCTGTGCACGTGCCCTCTTGCACTCCTAAACCGGAGGCTGCCGCTGTGCAAGTGCCCGTCCGCAGTCCTAGACCTCAGAGAGCCAGGAAACCCCTACCCGACTGGGGTATTATTAAGGGGGGAGATGTGTTGTGTATGTAAATAGATGAAGATTATTTGCATTCTTTAAAGTCTCATTATGTAAGAATATATGTGTATATAAATTGGACATTTTTTGTTGGCCAAACGAAAAGAATCTGAGGCTCTTTATTGGACACGACAAAAACCACAACGGCATTCCAGAGTAAAATAAATCATCAGAGATAGATAAATATTTTTCAAATGAATTGAAATAAATATAATCGATACTGAGAGAGGGTTGAATTTAAAAAAATTAGAAAATTATTATTTTCGAAATTTAAATAGCTGAGAGGATTCCAGCAAACCGCATCTAAAATATCAGGGTTTTTTTTTTTTGCTACATGTTTTAATTTGCATATACCTATTTTACATATCTCAGATTGTATTTAAAAATCGTTAACCATTTCTTCTAACTTTTGGCGAAATGGTGTTTTATTAATTTATCATTTGATATTATTAGGGTTCTTTCCTGGTATTCAAAAAGTAAAAATACGTGTCGTTCAGTTATATTTTTCAATTTATCAAACAATTTGGCCGCTGAATCGCTGATTCTGGTAGGGCGCCATCTAGCGAATAAAGTTGTAACTAAAATCAATTTCGAATTTTTCATTATTTGCCATAAAAAATCCCATTGCATCCTTAACACAATGGTGTTTACCGCATTGCTCTAGCGCAAATATTCGCGGAGTTATTAATTTTTAAAGTTGTGCGGGACTTTTGGATCACCCTGTATTATAAAAATGATAATCTCTGTTGGGAGAAACTAATAGATATTTTGTTACATAAGATAACTTGCTTTATATACATTTTTATTCAGATATTTCGGCGATCCACTATCGTCCCTGTTCAAGGTAAAGAGCAGCATACTGTTTATATGTTTATAGACTTTTACACATGAAACTAGGCGTAACATAATTTGCTCTAGGTATTAATAAACAAATTATATTTTGATAAATATTCTCTTCGAAATAGCAATAAAGTTTTAAGTGTCAAAACCCAATCTACGTCTCTTGTAACCTGAACATCTATATGTGTGTCGTATAAACTATTTTTTTTTTAATAAAAATAGTTTACAAATTGAGTTGTTTTCTATCTCTTCATTTTCATTCATGTTTTAAACATTTCAATTATCATTATAACTCGATGAATTTGAATAATCTGTGTGGCGCCTCTTCTTTTTTAATGAACTATAACTGCACAGAACACGCAGATTCACTTAAAAGAATGGGTCACAACACCAGCTTGTGGCAACCCCTGTATACCACACACACACACAAAAAAAACCTTTATTAAGACACACAGGTCTTACAGAGGATTCTCCTTGGGGTTACAAGACGGAGAAACCCATGAAAATGGAAAATATACAAAGGGGTAAAAATGGAGAAAGTTTATATACACATGGTAAATATATACAGATTATTATTTGAATAATCCTATGGAAAATAAGAATATGGATTTGGAAAAAAAAATTGAAAATATGGGTGGGAGAAGTGGAGAGCGAAAAGAGGAAATAAAACAGGTATTTACATATGGAACATACATATAATATAACAAGTCAATTTAAGCTCTTCTGCTCACACAGTACAGGTGGACCATGGCTTTTTTTCAAGAGATTTTTAAGAGATTTTCCAGGAAAATCCGAGTGTTCAGAGATAACCCCTGTATACCATGGTTTCGGGCTATGGCCCTCATCAGTACAGGATCTGCATCGATTTCCTATGAATCTACCGAAGAGATAGTTCAGCTAGTGAAGTGGCAAAGCCGGTACATTATAATTTGATGCACTGAAGATATTCATGGGCAATAAAGTGACCTTTCCTTTTTTTTTTTTTTTTTCGCACATGAATGTCATTCTCCCATTAAATTACTAACTAATTTTTACCTCCATTTGCCTACCTTACCCCATCCCTAAGTCTTTCTTTACCCAATCTTCTACTGGATGGGTGTCAGTCTTGTGTTTATACATTGCTCTATCTGTCGCTTATAGCGTTTGAATTTAGGTTGGTGCTAATCTAGAGAATCGGGCTAATGGCCCTCGTCAGCCTAGGCCGGACTGAGGCCGGAGAGGTGTTTAGCTGGTAAAGTTGCTAGGCCAAATCTATGGCTAAAATTTACCAAGGCTTCTGCCAAATTTCCAAACTTGCAGATATGATGGCCGCTAAAGAGTGGCTTGGCATTCATGGATGATGGGTCAGATGCGACTACGGAATCAGAGAAGAGATGTGGTGAAATTGACAAAAGTTACTTTTACGGGTTATCACACAAAAAGCAATAAACTAGGGCCTACAGTAAGAGTAACTTAATACACAGAAAAACGTACACTCAAGAGTACAACACCAACAACAAAAAGAAGTTAAATAATAAAATAAAAAACTCACGATTTGTTAAATAAAATAAAAACAGTAATTATCTTTTATTTGCAGCGTTGATAAGGAGCGGACCGGGGTTACACAGGTATGCGAGGAGATCACCAGACAAGCACACAGAGAACGCTTTAAGCGCCTCCACTCGATCATCACTCCACGACTCCTCGCATTCCGTTTCAACCCTCTTTTATGTACAAACATGGCCACATCGTCCAATGAGAAGGCGTGGAAGATCAGTTCACTTAACAAATAAACAACAATCTTCCCGCATAACTGAGAAGATTAAAACTGCTATGTTTGTCAAATAATTTGACAAAATATCCGCCGTATGAAAGAACTCTCAAACCTCCAACTAAAACTATGGGACATTCCAGAAATTCAGATGTATTCAGGTAAAAATACATTCCAATCAATACCTATCTCCACTAATGGCTACCAAAAATGACTTCCTGCAGCCACATCATAAAATATTAGATGGTTCCAAAATACTTTTATTAATATTTAATAATCATAAATCACAGAACACTACGTAAAATAACACAAAGTAGTTAAGTATTGAATGAAGTGATTCGTGACTAGCTAGGTAATCATTTCTTTATTCAGAAGATATTCCGAAGAAATCAATGGTATATTTGGCATGTATAGATCGCACATTCTTGCTTTCAAAACTATATAAAAAATGCATACTTTGATCTGTGAAAGAAAACATTTTTAAAAATATGTCGAGATATTTCTTCCTTTTTATCTGGATAACTGTCAGTACTTTTTCTTATCCTCGCCAAGTCCGGTTAACTGCTTCAGCGTGGCGAGAGATAACCTTGGGCAGGACAGGCGAAGTGTGTCTGGAGTCCTGTACTCATGGTAGGGCCACCCTAGACATGAAGGCTGTCTTACTAAGCCGCCGACTTATGGGCCTAAAGGAGGCCATCTGCTTCTAAGAAGTCCTACTAAGCCCAGCTAAATGTAACAGGCAATGAGGAAAAGTCGTATTCTTACCTTGATGCGCCTCAGATGTTGCCATCAACAGCACCCAATTACTCTGTAAGAATTCTACTCTTCTCACTAATACTGCACCGTCCGTCACGTAGAATTTAGCTAGAATACTTCACTATTTTGGCTGTCATCTTTGCGCAGGGGCCATGCTAATCTTATATGTATCGTTCCAATTTTAGTATATGTACTGCCGAACTAGCGTTTAGGACTTTTGTAGAGAAAAGTGGACTTCTAGACATGGTATTAGGAGTTAAGCATCACCACCATTTTTTTTTAATTCTCTAAGGCAAGAGATTTTAATATTTGAGAAGGTGTGCAGGTTGATCTGGTTCTTAAAGTCTCTCTCTCTCTCTCTCCATGCTACGATCTATCAGATTTCTTCTTGAAAACTGTTCGAATATTATTTTGATTTTGGGCACCTATTATAGACACTCGAGCTGAGGACCTTTTCCCCAATGAAAAAGATACTATCAAAATATTTATGTTTGTTTTGTGTGTTCACTTTGTGTTATTTCGAACATTGATAATAATTATGTTGCTTTTTTGTTCTTATAATTGTTTTTAGTCTATAATTTTAAATATCAACTAAATGATTATATTAAGGATATATAATTTATTTAAAAAAAAAAAGACTTAAAAAACTAAATTCTATTTAAATTGTAATAACTAGATAAAGCCTTATAATTAACAATTTTTCTTATTTTAATTTTAAATAATTTTTGATGAAAATAACATCAACTTTTTTATTTTTATTTGGATATGATGTTCGAGGGCATGCATCATTCAAAATCCTATAGATAATTTGAAAAAAGCAACAAATTTACATATTTTTACATATATTACACATCCCTGGACACTTTTATTTTTCCGTTTATCATTACTCTTCACAATTCATCCTTTCATACTTCCTCTCTAAGGTTAGAAATAAACGTTATTTCTCCTTAAAATAAATTTCGATTTTTCGTTAAAAAAGAAACACATGCGGTATAGTTTTCAAATGTCGTTCTACAAATTTACATATTATACAAGAAATAGATATCTAAAAATATCTATAAAAGAATAAAGAGTTGAGAGATGTGATGCTGTTGTTGCATAGCCTGTATTACTAAGTTCTATACTTTTCGTCCAAACAAGAAACATAGTCAGATTTGCTGAATGACTGAGCACATTTATATAAAAACTTTTTCTGCTCTTGTTCTTTAGCCAAAATCTTTTTTACAGCCAGTTGTTCAGCCTACCGCCAGAGTATCATTAATCGAAAATTAAGTTTTTTACTATTTTTAGGAGAAAAAAGTACTCGTACCTTCAATAGGAAAATAAATATAGTTTGGGATATATACACTTGTAGCTTGGCTCATTAATGGTGAACTTTTTCAGACCCTTCTTCGAGGCAGCTATTTATGTATGGGAAAATTATGTTAGAAATTTGCTGATATATAAAATAGAACTAAATAGTTTATAAATTTTTATTACAAATTGTGCTCACTGTATTTTCTTATAGAGAATTATTGGCGTATATTTTTAAAGAAATTATTTTTATATGCAATCTTTAAGAGATGAATAACCGCAAAGAAATATTTTCATTTTCAAATTTTTCCTAAATTTATAGGCATTTTGACATTCATTTATTAAACAATCCTTGAAGTAAGTATACTATTTAGTCACTTAAATACTTGTGATTTATGGAGAAATTAATATATTTTTTTTTTAATTAGAAAGTTCTTTAATATTTTACGTCCTTTAATATTTATTAATTTCCTGGAATGTCTTTCGTTAAAATCCTTTGCTTTAAAATACTTTAAAACTAAGTAACTTCAAGAAAGCGATTGATGTTAGTGAGATATATTATTTTGTAGATATAATTGAAATTATATTTTAACTCAGCAACACACTTCAGTTCTGTACATAGAATGTAAACAACCTACGTTATCTATCACTAACAACAACCTGTAAGTAAATAAATCATATAATACCCGAACAAATAAATCTTATAATACGTTTGTTAATTATATTAGGTAAACAAAGATTTTACAGTAGACTTTGCTGATGCTGTGATTTCTCTGTTAGATTACAATGAAGGATGTGCTTAGGAGAGGCCGGTTCCTTGTGACATTTGGTGCAAAAGGAAAATAATTTTTTCTTTCGTTGGATGTGATGGCCATAGTATCACCCATTTGTAATCTGGAAACCAGAGTCATCTCGTTCCTGTTTAGATTAAGTCTGTTGATTGTTCAGTTACTGTTTATTGTTGCTCATTGAGGATTTCCAACCATTGTTATTAACAGAATTGGTGATGGTTGTCATTGGTCGATATTTTCTGAATTTTTTTACTGGACATTTAATTCAATACCTCCCTGAAGTGTAATAGATAGAGACAAATTGTTTAAGTTCTGCACAATGTCTTTTAAATTTTTATTTTCTAAACCAGGATGCTCTGAAATGTATAAAAACGTTTTTTTCCATTATTCTTAGCCCCAAATTCGTAATTAATCATCAAATTTAAAAACAATTATTTTTGCACCAAATTTAGCTCAAATTTTTCACAAAAAAAAATCCTTCTTTAGGAATAAGACATATACACAAGTATGACTTGGGCAATGGTTCCATATGGTTCCATGGATCATCTAACTTCCAAGACAGGTTTGCCATTATTCATATCAGTCTTTGGAATTTTACAAATTAAGACATGAATGAGTTTTGACAGGAATATTGATGGAAAAAAAATTGGATTTCCAATCAAAACCGACGTCTTAGTAAGAAAAACACTCAAGATAGGTTAAACTGCATAATTTTTGACCTAACAAAGTTGTCCTAAAAGTTCGTAAACACTTGCAAAAAAATTGAAATACCAATATCATTAGCCGTTATGTATAATGTCTTTGTATTATGTATAAAGTAATTGTATTATGTATTCGACGTAATAATATTATTCTCCAAGTAATAAGCAAAACACGAACTTTTGGGGGACAACCTTATAGAATAGAATCTATTAAATATAATACATTTTCAATAAACTCTGTTATATATATCACAGGATTCGAGAAATGCACTGCCCTGAGCAATAAATAAATAGAAGACAAAAGAAGCCGCGAACTGAATGATAGCCACAGGCCTCTCTAAAGTCGTAAAAAAAGAACGTCCAAACACGCCCTCATGGCCATCCTCCGGTCTCTTTGATGTGGCAACTGCTTCTTTGGTCAAGTAAAATTTTATTATTGTAAAAAATGAATCAATTATACAGAATATTTTCTCTTTAGAATATCAACATTGAAAAATGATCCTTTAGCGATCAAAAAGAATTAAACCTTTTATTTCATTTTCTAATCATTCGGCAACAGTATTACCTGGAGCTTGCAATTTAAAGGAGACAACCAGAAAATTGATGATACTTTTACTTATTTTTTCATATTTCATATATTTTTTTCATCGCAGTAAGAACAGTAGAAGTTCGTTTTATGTATAAAAGAAACATTCGCGCTTTTAAATCCTTTTATTTTATATATATAGATGGCGCGTTATTGCTTTGTGTTAATTTTACTTAACGTATTTATTTTCATGGCATGTTGTACAATGTCGTCTATGCTCCTGCTTGAGTAACAGAAAAACAATTTTTACAATGGAGCTGATTTGAATGTTTCTCTGTTCACAAGCACAGCAATATATCGATAGTGAACAGATACCTGGAGAAACATTCAAATCAGCTTTCAACCATGTCGATTAGAAACTAATTATTCGAGAAGAACGAACCAATGATCATCTTTTATCCATAGAAGCATAGGGCGCCTCTCCCGTTAAAATAAACGTCAAACCTGAAGCCATCTATTGACCATCGCTGCAACTAGCGGCCTAGGGTCGGTGACAAAGCCACAACACCAGCTTTGGCAAACTGAGAAGCGTCCACCTAGAGACCATGATTTCGGGCTAATGGCCCTCGTCAGTCTAGGGCGGACTTTATTCCATGAGATCCACACGGGATCTAATGGAATCTTCACAATCTGCCAAAGATCATCTTTAATTATAAAGCGATAACGTGCCATCTATATATGATAAATAGAAGCATCAAAGAAAACACAAAGATTTATTAAGACCACCGGTCTTATAAAGATTCACCACAGGAAGAAAGGAAGCATTGATGGAGCTCCTGTACTCCAGGCAGCGCAGCACCCAACAACAGCCTCCTGGTCCGACGCATGTCCAGTGGCCACTAGAAGCATTTGTCAAATTATTTGACAAACATAGCAGTTTTCATCTTCTCAGTTATGCGGGAAGAATGTTGTTTATTTGTTAAGTGAACTGATCTCCCATGCCTTCTCATTGGACGAATGTGGCCATGTTTGTACATAAAATAGGGTTGAAACGGAATGCGAGGAGTCGTGGAGTGGTGTTCGAGTGGAGACGCTTAAAGCGCTCTCTGTGTGCTTGTCTGGCGATTCTCCTCGCATACCTGTGAAACCCCGGTCCGCTCCTTATCAACACTGCAAATAAAATATGAGTACTGTTTTTTTTTTTAATTTAATAAATCGTGTTTTTTTTTTTTCATTATTTACCCCCTTTTTGTTTTTGGTGTTGTACTCTTGAGTGTACCTTTTTCTGTGTTTAAGTCACTCTTACTGTAGGCCCTAGATTATTGATTTTTGTGTGATAACCCGTAATAGTAACTTTTGTCACATTAAAACACGAATGTTTCTTTTAAACATAAAATATTTTAGTCTACCAATCTGCGACAACATATAGTTACACTGAGTTTCAATTTTGTAAGGTCATTGACCTTAATTTCCTCCTTCTTCGTGTTGTATACATGTCCCGAGCGGGTTTCTAAAAGTCAAAGAAAAGAATACATAAATTACCTTGTAAATTTATTATTTATAAGACCATAACGCGTCATCTATATATAATAAATGAAAGAATTAAAAGCATGAATGTTTATTTT
The DNA here is from genome assembly GCA_030710605.1 of Cordylochernes scorpioides. Lineage (NCBI taxonomy): Eukaryota > Metazoa > Arthropoda > Arachnida > Pseudoscorpiones > Chernetidae > Cordylochernes > Cordylochernes scorpioides. The sequence continues at coordinate 58,441,898 of CP092864.1, forward strand.
GCACATAAAACAAACTTCTACTGTCCCTACTGCGAATAAGTAGTGTAAATGACCAATTCTTGAAAATAATCCCTTACTTCCACTGACAAAAATTACTATTACGGGTTACCACACAAAAAAGGAATATACTAGGGCCTAAAGTAAATGTAACTTGATACACAGAAAAGCGTACACTCAATAATACAACACCAACAACAAGAAGGAAGTCAATAAAACTCGCGATTGGTAAAATAAAAACAAAACAGTACTTATCTTTATTGTAGCGTTGGTAGGGATCGGACTCGGGTCACACCGGGATGCGAAGAGATCCCCAGACACGGAAAAACCATGTAGAAAAACACTTTAAGCGTCTCCACACCAATTCTCCACGCTCTGGGCCCCCTCGCATTCCCTTAGTCCCCTCTTATATACAGACATGGCCACATTCGTCCAATGAGAAGACGTGAGAGATTGGTTCACTAACAAACGAAGATAACATTCTTCCCGCTAAAACTGATCAGAAAAAAAAAAACTTTAAATATTTGTCAATATAATTTGACACCACGAGAGATGTGCATGTAAAAATATACAATGTGACAATAGACGTCAATC
>CP092864.1:58442588-58491257 GCA_030710605.1 Cordylochernes scorpioides
TATAATATGTTTATAATTGCTTCTGTTTAAAGATGTAAATCGACGCAAATATCTCTAGCCGGGATATCACGTTTTGTGTGTTGAAATAAAATAAAAGGACAGTAGAAAAGTTTGATTTATGTGCAAAATAAACACTCGTGTCTTAATGTTTTCATTCCCTATATATAGATGGTGTTTATTGCCTTATATTAATTTATATCTAACTGGCCTTGACCTTATTGTTTGCGGAATGGAATTACTCGATGCAACTATTAAAATGTAATTCTAATGTCCAAAAAGCTTATGTCCATAGTTTGCTTTAATACCATTTCTGAGATTCCACCCTTAAATGTAGCATATATAAGCAGAATGATCCAATACTGTATATTGATCTCTGAATCTTGATCTCTTGATCTTGATCACTGAAATGATCCCTTAAAAATTTTTGAAGCCTGCGGTGCTTTAGCTGTGCTTGGTGCTGCCTTGGTCCCCTCACTAACGGCGCTCTCGCCCTCTTCTCCCCCGGGGTGCCCACTTGCCCTGCCGGCACCTCTCCAGCCCTCTCCTTGGCCCTCCACCGCGACGGGCGCTTGGTGACTCCTAAAGATGATTTGTGCCTTAAATGCTTATCCGAAAAGCATGTAGAAGGCGGATTAATCGTCAACGATCCAATACTGTATTAGAGCTCTAAGAAGCGGTTTTATAGATTAAATTTGGCGAAACCGCTGGGAGTGTTCACCACTGATGAACCAAGCCCTCCCAATATATTTTTTTCATTTGTAGTAAGGGCAGTAGAAGTTTGATTTATTTGTAAAATAAACAATCGTGTCTTAATGTTTTCATTCCCTAAATATTATCTATACCACCCCCATTTACAAGTAAATACAGGTACACTTCAATATATTTTATATTATATTTTATATTACGAGGGCCATCCAATAAATAAGTTTCCCTTTTTTTTTTTTTTCTGCGAACGAAACGTTGTAAAAATTAGTTAGTAGTGTAAGAAATGGTCACTAGGATGCGTTGGAAGCGCGTGACCTTCAAAATCACGCTACTCTACGCGCAAGTCCGTAGCGCTTCAATTTCCATGGAGCTACCACTGGTGAACGTGTCCACTTGCGAACTCCGTTCTGTAATTGTTTTTTTTTTTTTTTTTCACGGCGAAAAATGAAACTGCGGTCAATATTCATCGCAATTTAGTGTCAGTGTATGGTGAAGGATGTATGAGCATCCAAATGGTTCGCCGATGGCGTTCATGGTTCTTGGAAGGACGGCAAAACGTGCATTATGACGAGCGAAGCGGCAGGCCCGTTACTGCTACGGACAATGCAGCCGTTGCTGCTGTTCGGAATGTGGTGGAAGCAGATCGCCGCGTCACCATTGACGAAATAATAATTCGACTGCCTCCTGGAATCGAAATTGGACGCTCTTCGATTGGAACAATCATGTCAGATGTTTTGAATTTTCGATAAGTCTGCGCAAGATGGGTCCCGCGTTTGCTCTCGGAAAATCACAAGCAACAACGGATGGAGGCAGCCCGAGCTTTCCTGGAAATGCATCGAAGAGATGGAGATCAACTGTTTTCCCGTATTGTCACTGGAGATGAAAGCTGGGTGCATCATTCAACTCCAGAAACAAAACGACAAAGCATGGTGTGGAAGAAGCCTGAGGAAAGTTCACCAAAAAAGGCGAAGGGCACAATCTCTGCAGGCAAAGTTATGGCTATCGTCTTTTGGGACTGTAAGGGTGTTTTATTGGTTGACTACCTGCCCAAAATACTACGGTTAACGCTGCGAGGTACTGTGAAGTCCTCACTAAACTCAGAGATACAGTAAAACGGAAACGTCCTAGACTTTTGTCTCGGAAAGTGTTACTCGTCCATGACAATGCTCGCCCTCACGCAGCTCGAACGACCCAAACGTTGCTGAAAAACTTCAAACGGAAAATTTTCACACATCCACCTTATTCTCCGGATCTTGCCCGAAGCGACTTCCATCTTTTTCCAGCACTCAAGTTGCACCTTGGAGGCAAGCACTTTGCGAATGAGGACGAAGTGCAGGCGGAGGCGAACCACTGGCTACGAAGACAAGACACGGCTTGGTACAACAGTGGTATCAAAAAATTGCTACAACGGTACCAAAAATGTTTGGATAGAAATGGTGATTATGTAGAGAAGTAGTCTATGAGTTGTATAATGAAAATAAAATAACTGCATAATTGTAAATAATGTTGTTTATTTGTTAAAAAATAGGGAAACTTATTTATTGGATTGCCCTCGTATATTCAATGTATCTGTGAAGATCTCAAACTGTGACGAAACCGCTGGGAGGATTTACCCGGTTTTCCTCTATTCTTCTTTTTTTTTTTATCCCAGTAGAAAATATAAAATTGTTCTGTTATAAATAAGATAGCGAAAAATAATTTAATAATTTGGTAGTTTGATATGCCTTTACAAAGTTGGCGTTCAGCCAACCGAAATATTGGTAAATAAATCTATTTTCAATCCAGCATGAGGTGCACTTACAGTAAATATAGTCGCCTTCTTCTACCTACCATAATTATAATTATATTAAATATATAAATATATGAAGTTAATGGCGTATGTTTTAGAAGAACTTTGAGATGTGATGATTGTAAAAATTATGAAGCAATCATGATGATTTGGCAGTTTTCTATATGAAAATATTATTTTGGTGAAATACACTTTATGGTCATTATCTATAGATTTTGATGATATACAGAAAAACTAAGAGCAGATTCGGAATCAGCGCCAATGGATGACCCAAAAAAGCATTTTAAATGCTCAAACATCAAACACTTTTAAAAATTTTGTAGACCTGTGTTATCATTGCCTATACCACGTGTACGAGGGATAAGCAAAAAAAAAAACTTTTTTTTTCAATCTAATAAAATTGTTGCACCGTTCTGGGGTGTTATCTTCATGTCAATATTTGTGACGCAAACTTTGACTTTAATCATCATCGATGCTACGTCACTACTATGACGACACTTCCAACTTCTACCTTCAACCTTGCTGTTATGTTTTATCTCTAGCTTGTTTTAACAATATTTGTATTGGAACAAGTCGTTCCTTAAATAAATATATATTTGTTTTTATCTAAAGGGATGTCCTCGTAACTACAACATACGTGAGTACAAAAACAACTAGAAATCCTTAAAAAAGAAACATCGTATTTTTGCTAAGCCTATATCTCAATTTGGTAGCAGAGCGTGGTTTGGGCGCGCGAATTGGACTAACCGCCAATTGATCCATTTATATCAAAAAGAAATTAAATAATTGGACTAACCGCCAATTTAGAAAGAAAAAGGTGAATGAAAATGGATACACATAACTTAGCAAAAATCGAACAGTTAACAGAAAATAACTATACAACGTGGTCCATGAAAATGGAAGCAATTCTAGATTCAAAAGATCTCTTCGAGGACGTAATTGTTAATGACGAGCCAGACTTTACAAATAATAAACTAGAATATGATATTTGGAAGAAAAAGAATCGGGTCACTTTCGGATGACTTAACAATCATCTTTCGAGGCGATAAAAGGGCCAAAAGAATTTGGTACGACATAAAGAAAAGGTTTGAAGGATCTCTAGAAAATAAAAGGATAGACCTAATGTTGGATCTAGCCAGACTAAAATTGAACCCAAATGAAAATGTTAACATGTATATTGTACGAGCACAGAAACTGGCACAAGAGATCACCCAGCTAGGAAAGACTGTAACAAAAAGAGAACTTGTACGATACATTGTTGAAGGACTCACACCTAACTTTGACACGATCACAGCAGCACTGTCAATAAACAGAGAAATCTCCTTACCAGACTTGAGACAAACTCTACTAGATTTCGAGAAGAAAAGACAGGACAGAAGCAAGAATCATGAAAATGCTTTCAGATCATCAGGCAACCAATTCAAAGAAAAGTCATGCTACATTTGCAAAAGAAAAGGACATTTCAAGAAAGACTGTTGGTTCAACCCTAACAACAAAGGAAATCAAAAGAATACAACAAACAAAAATAACATGGCCAGTACAAGGAACTACCATAAAGGACAAAAACAAAACAAAGACACGGCCAGATCAGCAATCCAAGAACGAACGGAGGAACCATCCCAACGAAGAGACTCCACTTCAGAATACGCACTACATGTAATCACAAGGGAGGAACGCCCGACGACTCAGGACGTGTGGATAATTGATTCTGCGTGCACAAGCCACATGACTTCCCATGGTGAATGGATCGAGCACAAGACGGAGGAGAGAAGAAGCATACAAGTGGCGGAAGAAGGTAGACACATCGAATCTGCCTCATCAGGATCAATCCAAGCTACTGTACAAGGTAAGGACAAACTTAACAACGCTGTAACCCTGCATAATGTCCTCCATGTACCACACCTGAAAGGAAATCTAATGTCCATTCCAAGCGTAGTAAGAAGAGGGAACTCTGTTCTTTTGAATTCTGAAGGAGCATACATATACTCTTCTGATGACAAGCTAATAGGAACAGGCAACTTTGATGATAACATGTACACATTGAACCTATCACGTTTATCTGAAGCAACTCATGTTCCAAATGAACATTGCTTGATTTCAAAGGACAATTCTAGGACTGCATGGCACAGAAGGTTAGGACATCCTAGTGACAACAAATTAGACCTGATTTTGAAGAACAATCTTCTAAAAGGCTTGGACTCTATAAATGGTACCCTTGATCAATGTGATGCTTGCTCCTTGGGAAAAATGACCAAAGTACCCTATGTTCACACAGATAGCAATCAGGAAAGCTACCCCTTTGAAGCCATTTATGTCGATCTCTGTGATCCAATGAGAATAAACTCCTTGGGCGGAAGTAAATATTTCTTGACCATCGTAGATGGATTTTCTAGGAGAATATTTGTAGAATTTCTCAAAGATAAACTCTCAGCAGCAGAAGTTTTGAAGAAGTTTATTGTAAAGAGAGAAAACGAGCTAAACTCAAAACTAAAACGACTTAGAACAGATAACGGAACAGAATTTATCAATAAAAACCTTGAAACCTTCATAGAATCCAAAGGAATTAAACATGAACTAACTACACCGTACACCCCCAAAAAGCAATGGGAGAGTTGAAAGAGCTAACAGAACACTATTAGACAAAGGTCGAACACTTCTGGCAGACTCCCAATTACCCCTACACTTCTGGGCAGAAGCTGTGAATACAGCTGCATATCAGCACAATCTAACTCCCACAACCAATGACCCAGACACTACCCCTATGGAAAAATGGAAAGGTAAAAAGCCATCCGTCTCTCACATCATGAGATTTGGTTGTGAAGTCTTCTATACACTCGAGAATCATCAAAGACACAAACTAGAAGCTAAATCTAAGAGAGGAATATTTGTAGGCTATTCAAGATGCAGAAGAGCTTATCGAGTATTTGATATCACAGCGAGAGTCATTCTTGAAACCGCAGACATTCACTTCAGAGAGAACAATAATGTCATCTCGAAAGAAAAACAAAGTGATAATAATACGGACACTGACACATATTTCTTCATTCAGGAGGATGAACAACTGGACAATCATGTTCTATCAGATGTTGATATTGAAGAGCCAGCACCAGATACCATGATCAACAGACAGACAGAGTCAAGTGAATCAGACAGACCACAAAGAACTCGAACAATACCTAAAAGATTCGATGACTACGTTCTGGTTACAACGAATGAAACCATTCCGAAAGACTATGATGAAGCCATCGCATGCGAAGACAAGAAACATTGGGAGAACCCAATGCTTGAGGAAATACAGAACATGTACTCGCATCAAGTATGGGAACTGGTACCTAGACCTGTAAACGCTAAAGTTGTTAAAAGTAAATGGGTGTTCAAAATATCTAAAGACCAAGAAAACGAAAACAAAACTTACAAAGCTAGACTTGTTGCAATGGGATACAACCAAATCCCAGGAAGAGATTACAACGAAAGTTTCAGCCCTGTAATTAAAAATGCCACCCTCAGGACTATTCTGTCAATGGCAGCAACAAAAGATTCAGTCATTAAACTATTTGATGTGAAAGCAGCCTAATCTAAATGGAAACATGGAAAACACAATATTCATGGAACAACCTGCTGGATTTGTCCAAGACAGAAACAAAGTTTGCAAACTCAACAAAAGTATTTACGGTCTACCTCAATCCAGAAGATCGTGGTATGAGAAATTCAGTCAAGTACTTCATGACTGTGGACTGGAAAAACTTAAATCTGATCCTTGCCTATTTAAATGGAAGAATGAAAACAAATACTTCTATGTAGGGATATATGTTGATGACTTTATCACTGTCTCAGATTCTGAAGATACCTCAAACAGATTCATCAATAAATTGAGACATCACCTGGAAATAAAGGATGTAACATGTAAAGGCATGTTTTTGGGAATCAAGATCATACAAGACAAGGAGGGAATTTCGCCACAGCAAAACCACTATGTACAACAAATATTGCAGAAATATGGAATGGAAACTTGTAAGGAAGTTCCAACACCAGGTTCCAAAGAAATCAATTTGGACAATCATATTGAGGATGAAATTGTGATCAGCACACTTACCAAGAAGCCCTTGGAATGCTAATGTTTCTAGCTGTTAACACCAGACCCGACATCGCTTACATCACTAGCAAACTTTCACAGTACTCCAGACAACCAAAACAGATGCACTGGACAGCAATCAAAAGAGTGATGAGATACCTACGAGGAACAATTGACCTAGGAGTGAAATTTGAAAGAGGGAAGACTGGAATCCTGAAGTCCTACACCGATGCCAGCTGGTCGACCACCCATGACGGAAAATCCTACGGCGGATATGTATTGAAGCTCGGCGAAGAAAACTATAGACTGGAAAAGTAGTAAACAGCCACTCGTCGCCCTCTCCACAATGGAAGCGGAAATGATAGCTGCTTGTGAAAGCTGCTGTCAGATCAAATGGATAATAAACCTGTTACGAGAGCTGGAAGAATGGAATTTCATGGAAAAACCAACTGCGATCTATACAGACAGTCAGTCATTGATCAACTGGATCTCCAGCCCTAAACAAAGCAGTCGCTGTAGACATATCAACAGAAAGTACCACTTCTTGAGAGACTGTTATGAATCCAGAGACATCTGCCTTCTGTACAAGCCATCCCAGGACCTGGAGGCGGATATCTTCACAAAGGACCTATCCCGAGACCAGATGAAGAAACACCTGGAGAACCTCAGCATCGTGGGAATAAAGACAAAGTAAGGAGGGAATTGTTACGCAAACTTTGACTTTAATCATCATCGATGCTACGTCACTACTATGACGACACTTCCAACTTCTACCTTCAACCTTGCTGTTATGTTTTATCGCTAGCTTGTTTTAACAATATTTGTATTGGAACAAGTCGTTCCTTAAATAAATATATATTTGTTTTTATCTAAAGGGATGTCCTCGTAACTACAACATACGTGAGTACAAAAACAACTAGAAATCCTTAAAAAATAAACATCGTATTTTTGCTAAGGCTATATCAATATTCGATGGTTCCATATCAAGATTATAAGTGAGACCAGAACGGGTAATCATAAAACAAAAAAAATTATTTTAACAATAAAAGTATTTACCAAATATTCTAGATAGCTCAATATAGCCGAGATATATAGACAAACTATTTACAAGTAAAATGCTGACTTAGCTTCAGGATAATGACGCGGTATTGATGATGATTTGCAGAGTAAGCTACCACAGAGTATTTATTCTGTGACATTACCCCCTCCTTCAGGCTCCACCACGTCCTCGTGGTCTTCTTGAATTCTTTGGGAGTAGGGCGTCATTCTTGATATATGGACGACGTGTGAGTCTATGTAGGGTTCATCTTTAGGAGTTACTAGATACTTCACTTCTGATAGCTTTCTTGATATTACGTATGGTCCAAAGTATCTTCTTAGAAGCTTTTCGCATTTCCCTATTTTCCTTATTGGTATCCAAATGGCTACCAAATCTCTTATGTTGTATTTACAATCGCGATGATTTTCATTCTAATATTTCTTCATCCGTTCTTGCACTTTTTAGTTTTGTGGATGCCTACATCTCTGCAATTCTGAACTTTCCTCAGTTAGTCCTTAACGTATTCATCATAATTCATCATTGTAGTGGCATCTGTAACAGCTTTTGTCTCTGTATATCTTGTATGGTAGTCTGTCAAAACTACTATCCATTTTTTTCCTAGCTTTAGTGGATGGAAGAGGGCCCACGTAATCTATACCAACTCTTTCGAATGGGTAATTTTTTGGAGGTATAGGCTGAAGAAAGTCTGAGGGAATTGATTTGTTCCTTTACGACACTTGGAAAGGTGACACGTTACATAGTTTCGAGAGTATGGAAGGCCAATAATACTTATTTTTATTCGGTACTAGACGAATGACCCGGGCAACGCCCGGGTTTACACGATTAAATGTTTTATTCAAACACTTATCGTAACAATTATAAATTGGCGCCGAAGAAAAAGCTTCTCTCGCTGGCGGGCGGTCGGTCGCGTGAAACTGCCCTCGCCGACAGCCATGCGCGCGCACAGGGAAGTCACGTGCTCGCCGGCAGCCAACGGTCGCGCGCCGCCGGCAGGGCGCCTGCTTTTTGTTCTAAAGCGTTCTAGAGGGCGCTGTTCGTGAGCTAAGTAGAATAATTTGAATATATAGTTTTAATAATGGATTTATATATTTTTTTAAAATAGCCTATCGTCATCCCCGTTATTTTTTACCTATGTATGGAAATTTTGGGTTGAATTAGTGAACTACTGCGAATTTGTATGCCGGACATACAAACCAACATATAAACATTCATTTTTATATATATAGATATTGTTATATAGTTATTGCAGTTTGCATAGTTATAAATATAGTTATTGCAACTCCTAAGTGGCCACAGAGAAAATGGTCATTATATTCTTTATTAACTTCCTCTTTTCTTCTTTGGGGCACAATAAGTAGCCAAGTTTGGGTTTTGTTTCTTTTTTATAAATAAAAACATTTTCTTCCTTGAAATTTTGGGTGATGGAGCGTTTGTCATCATTTATCCTAAGGCTCTTTCTGACATTTTCGATATATTCGTCCTTCTCATTATATATCTGCCTGAAAAACATTTTATCACAATTATCTTCAGGTCAATTTCAGGCAAAGGTCCTCTTGATAGGCAATCGGCGTCTAATTTTTTCTTACCAAACTTGTGTATCACCTCAAAGTCATACTCTTGGATTTTTCAGAGCTCATCTAGCTAGTCTACCAGTAGGCAGCAGAGAGCATGATGGTCTGTTATCACTCTAAACTACTTACTGTAAAGATAATGACATAATTTGGAAATTGCCCAAACCATTGCTAAACTTTCTTTTTCTGTGGTTGAAAATCAAGTTCTGATTTGGTTAGGGTTCTACTGATATACGACACGAACTTTTCTTGTCCATCAGTCTTTTGCACTAGGACTGTGACTAGTCCGATGTTTGGCGCATCTGTGTGCATACAGGTGGGGGCTTGAGGGTCAAATTGTGCTAGGACAGGGGGATTCAATAGGGCCATCTTCAGAGTATGAAATGAATTCTCTTGTGCTTTGACCCATTCACATGGGTGCTTTTCTTTGTGAGTTTAGTAAGGGGATGGCTAAATTTGCAAATCCTTTAATAAATTTTATGTAGTAAAAACACAAAGTCCCAAAAATGATTGCACCTCTTATATTTTTTTGAATATCGGGAAATTTTTAATGGCCTCGATATTTCGGTCTGAAGGCATTATTCAATGTTGGCTTGTTATGTTGCCCAGTATCTCTTGTTCTTCAAAGGCGAGTCTGTATTTTTTGCATTTAATTTTAATTTTGATTCAGGGAATCGATACAATAACATTGGCTGTATTTTTATTTTGATAATATTTGTATCAAATAAAAGAATATTCAAAATATCATTATGATTCAGGAACCAAGGTGAGGACTTTTGAGGAAGGAAATATAGTGCAAATAAGAATTTTCTACAAAAAGAAGACATATTGGGCCCTGCTACAATTCAAGAAGTTACTGAACTTGTCACCTACAAGGTACAGTTAAAAGATGGAAGAAATACAAGAAGGCATGCAGACCATATCATTCATAGGAGGCCATGTTCAACCAGCGTGGAAGAAGATGAAATTCTAAATCCTTATACAGAGTTAGAACCACAATCAGGAGACTCCATGAGGTCAGATGAGGAATCTTTGACCACTGAAGAAGAATATCAGGAGGAAACTCCTTTGCCTACTGAGGAGTTACACAATACACCAGGACCCCTGGGACATGCAGATGAAGAGACTTCGCCTCACCTTCCAGAGAGCAAGAGAGATTTTGAAACCACCTATAAGATATATAGTTTAGTAAGGGGGAAGGGATGTTATGTATTCGTAAAGTTATTTCACATATATATATATATATATATATATAGTGTAGAAACTATATAACAAAATTATAACAGTGATTCTAATTTTAAAAAATTTAAGGAGCAAACTGATAATAATGATAACTTATATCAGTTAGATTTGATTAGATTAGCAAGCTAAATCTAAATTAATTATAATAATAAATAGTTATTTAATTTTATAGTCCAGTTTTGTATTAAAATTATCTTCACTATTATGATCATTTAAATACAAATTATAAAATTTGTAAAATGTTATTAATTTGTAGATAGAGAGAGAAAAAAAAAAAAAAAAAAAAATCCATTACTTCTTTTACATCCTCAAGTTAATTATATATTTATAATTAATAACAATAAAAAAAATTAACAAAGTAACGTCTATTACATCGGCTTTTACACGTCATTCAGACATACTCTAATCCTATATATAGAATAATCGAAGAGATAATATATATAATAGTTAGAAAAAAGAGAGAAAGACAGAACCATGCACTTTTAATCAAACTAATAATAAGGGAAAAAAAAAAAGAGTTTTATAAAGAAGGTAGATAAGATTGTTAGTATATATATATATATTTTTTTATGATTTTATGTTTTATCCTTTTTTTTTTTTTTTTAAAGATTTTTAAAGGTTTTTTTATTTTATAATATGATTATAAATAGTTGTATTTAGTAATATATCTATAGTATGAATTAACATTTGTTATAAGTTTGGATATTATGTTTTGAAACCCTAATGGTAGACCAGACATACACAAAAAACTTTAAATTGAAATAAATTGGAAAAAGAGATCTGCTGAAACGGGGATCATCAGATAAAATTTCAGCGACATTTCAACCCCTCCTTTATTATGTCATAGATCTCTTTTAAAACCGTATTTTATGTGTTAATATTAAGTTGTTTCAGTGAAATATTTAAATGAACATATAACAGATACCAGTGTTAACAAATTCAAACTGTAAACCTACCTTGACCGCTGCGTCCTCCATTGTGTATATCTATTTCTGGCTTGCACATGTCGCGGGAGGGGAATGTCCCCCCACATTTCAAATTTAGACCATTTCTTCAGAATTTTTTTGAACAACAAGAAAATTAAAGAAGATAGGAAAAATAGTTAAAGGAAGAAAGCTAAGTTTTATAATCTTTACAGATAGTTATATCAAAATAACTGATTTAACACTTAATCATCTTTTAATATTCCTTTAAAAAGGCAAATTATAAGAGTTTAATAAAGCTATTAATTGTGCAAATTCATCTTTATTTAACTTCCATTTTCCTCCCCAGAAATTGGAGATTAAACAAAAATGAAATATATACTTTAAAACTTTAAAAATCTTGTGAAAAAATCTTTTAATCAGTTATTTAATAAAAGTTTAATTAACTGTTAAAGATTATAAATTTGTTTTAGTTAATATTAAGAGAAATTATAGAAAGTTGATTTCATAAATGGATATTTCCATTTATTTTTTTTTAAATATTTTATAATTGATATACTGTTGAAATATTTTACTTGTTTGATACTAAATTTGTTTTTAATAAATTCCATGTTTAAATTTTTAACATCTTCTATGAAATTATCTAATATATTATTTATTCTATAAAATCTTAGAAACTGACCATAATATATACCTTTACAGCAATTTAATGATATATTAGAATTCATATTACAGTATTTTATAATATTGAAATTATAATTACTCTTTTTATTATAAACTCTAACAGCACTATTTGTAAGGTTTATATTCAAGTCTAAAAAGTTAACTTTTTTGTTTCTATAAATTTTTTCATTGTTCTTAAGTTTCAAGTATTTAGGATATATTTCAGGTATTAATTTTTTAAACAGTGGATTATTAAATATTATTATGTCATCTACATATCGGAATATTTGCCAATTAATATTATTTTGTAGAAAGTATTCTCTTTCGTACCAGAACAATATTAAATTTGCTAGTAACGGACTAGAAGAAGTACCCATGGGAACGCCTTCTGATTGAATATATATTTTATTTTTAAATTCTATATAGTTAAAATTTAAAAATGTTTCCAGTAGAGTTTTTGCTGTTTTAAGATCTAATTTAAATGTTTTATATTTGTTATGAATAATTTTAATGTAGAAAGTTTTGTCATTAATTAATTCATTAAATAAATTGGTTATTTTATTATTTAGATCTCTTAAATTTATTTTAGAATATAGGTCCTCAAAGTCAAATGTGTGTACTGTTTCAATATTTGTCCAATTGTTCATTAAATAATTAATGATTTTTTTATTTGAGTCGATAAATTTATAATTATATTTATTAGTTAATTTATTTATAATAAATTGTAGTGTTGAGGCTAATTGTATATCAATATTTTTTATGACTGAATTTATACCAGATGTGATTGTTCTGAAAGAAATAGGTTTTTTGTGTAGTTTAGGAATTATATAGAACTTTGGTATGTTTGGATTTTTGTGGTTATTATAAATTTTTAGTGAATTTTCAACATTTTTGATGTCTTTTTTGATTTTTGTGCCTGTAGTTCTAGCAAAAGTGTATTTATGATTATTATCAATTTCCTTTTTTAGTATATCGTGGTATAGATTTTTACAAATTAAAGATAAATTATTGGGACATTTATCTATAGGAGTGATAATATAGTCCTTCTGTAAATTAATTATATTTTCTTTGAAAGAAGGAATGTCTGAATTGGGTTTTGTGTATTTAAGTGTATTATTATAATAATTTAAAATTTCCTTTTTAATATTATGTTTCCATTCCAGAAAAGTAAATTCTGGAATACTGTATTTTATACTAGTTTTATTTATGAAAATATCTATATCTTTTAATATAGATTTAATTGTATTATTATAATTGTGTTTAATTTGAGGTATATATTTATACCCTTTATTTAAAATTTCTTGATATTCTGGATTTAAAAAAGAAAAGTTGCTAGTTAATATATGACCTGAGTACTTATATTTATCAATATAGTTGTTGCAATTACATTTAATTTTTTTAAAATTTGCCAAATTATTAATAAATTGGTTATAATTGCAAACTAAATTACCTATATTTTTATTGTATCTCCAGATTGTTTTAAAATTTAAATTTTTTATAGGGAAAAGATTATTGATGATTTGGTTATTAAAAATATCATTAAATTTAATATGATTAAATAAATTGTTATTAAATTTAATGATAATATTAATGTTATTAGTATTTTGTTTAATTTTTCTGTATTTAAAGATGTCGTGTGTGATATCTATTAATCTGTTAGTCAGATTATGAATTTTAATATATTCTATGAGTTTGATAAATTTATTATTATTTAGTTTAAATAATGTTTTAATAAATTTATCGACGAAGTTGTTAGTGTACATTTGTTTTGGGTCCAGTAATTCTTCAAATTCAATGTAACCTAATTTATTTGTAGTTTTACCTCTAGTTTTATTAGGTTTAGTTTTAAATTCATTTTTATATTTGCAACTGATTTCATAAGTTGAAATTTCTTCTGTTTGTGGTTTGTATGTGTAGTTTAATTCGTCGTTAAGTCCATAAGGGAATAATGTGTTGTGTTTATAAATGTAGTTGTTTTCTAATAATAGTCGTTGTTTTTTGTTTTGACATATGTCTAGTATTTCTATCTTAAAGTTGTTAAAAGTATGTAATTGATTGTGTTCTTTCATATATATATTACCAATTGATTTTTTAGCGTGGTTTCTATGTAGGTTTATTCGTATATTTAATGGGTTACAAGTTTGTCCTATATATGATAGTTGACAAATTTGGCATGTTAATTTATAAATAGTATTCACTAATTTACAACTAGTTGTTTGAAAAGTGTCATGGTTCTTAAGAGAGGGACAAGTTTGACAATTTTTTCTTAGGCAATTCTTAGCGAGTTTAAATTAACATAAAAGAGGTGCTAACACTAATATGTTTGTAGTTTTTTTTAGTTTTTTTAGTTTGTTATTCTTATGAATTTTTTAAATATATTTTACTTAATTGTTTTTGTGGTGATAAAATTTGTAATAAATTGAATAATTAATCTATAAATATATAGATATTACTGTTTGTTATCTGTTATATTTTTAAGAATAACTAATAAAAAAAAACATCTTTAAACTAACAAAAACACTGAAAAAAACAAAAGTTCTGAAATTATTTTTTTTTTCTAGAATTACTTTTATAATTTAATTTTTAATAATCAAACAATGAAAGATAATTAAAATTTGTATGAAGATTTATTTATATTAGAATATCTAATATAATTTAATTTGTATATTATGTTATATATAAAAAAAATATATCATAGAGCAAGCTCATATGAATTAATATAGTGTAGAAACTATATAACAAAATTATAACAGTGATTCTAATTTTAAAAAATTTAAGGAGCAAACTGATAATAATGATAACTTATATCAGTTAGATTTGATTAGATTAGCAAGCTAAATCTAAATTAATTATAATAATAAATAGTTATTTAATTTTATAGTCCAGTTTTGTATTAAAATTATCTTCACTATTATGATCATTTAAATACAAATTATAAAATTTGTAAAATGTTATTAATTTGTAGATAGAGAGAGAAAAAAAAAAAAAAAAAATCCATTACTTCTTTTACATCCTCAAGTTAATTATATATTTATAATTAATAACAATAAAAAAAATTAACAAAGTAACGTCTATTACATCGGCTTTTACACGTCATTCAGACATACTCTAATCCTATATATAGAATAATCGAAGAGATAATATATATAATAGTTAGAAAAAAGAGAGAAAGACAGAACCATGCACTTTTAATCAAACTAATAATAAGGGAAAAAAAAAAAGAGTTTTATAAAGAAGGTAGATAAGATTGTTAGTATATATATATATATTTTTTTATGATTTTATGTTTTATCCTTTTTTTTTTTTTTTTAAAGATTTTTAAAGGTTTTTTTATTTTATAATATGATTATAAATAGTTGTATTTAGTAATATATCTATAGTATGAATTAACATTTGTTATAAGTTTGGATATTATGTTTTGAAACCCTAATGGTAGACCAGACATACACAAAAAACTTTAAATTGAAATAAATTGGAAAAAGAGATCTGCTGAAACGGGGATCATCAGATAAAATTTCAGCGACATTTCAACCCCTCCTTTATTATGTCATAGATCTCTTTTAAACCGTATTTTATGTGTTAATATTAAGTTGTTTCAGTGAAATATTTAAATGAACATATAACAGATACCAGTGTTAACAAATTCAAACTGTAAACCTACCTTGACCGCTGCGTCCTCCATTGTGTATATCTATTTCTGGCTTGCACATGTCGCGGGAGGGGAATGTCCCCCCACATTTCAAATTTAGACCATTTCTTCAGAATTTTTTTGAACAACAAGAAAATTAAAGAAGATAGGAAAAATAGCACAATTAATAGCTTTATTAAACTCTTATAATTTGCCTTTTTAAAGGAATATTAAAAGATGATTAAGTGTTAAATCAGTTATTTTGATATAACTATCTGTAAAGATTATAAAACTTAGCTTTCTTCCTTTAACTATTTTTCCTATCTTCTTTAATTTTCTTGTTGTTCAAAAAAATTCTGAAGAAATGGTCTAAATTTGAAATGTGGGGGGACATTCCCCTCCCGCGACATGTGCAAGCCAGAAATAGATATACACAATGGAGGACGCAGCGGTCAAGGTAGGTTTACAGTTTGAATTTGTTAACACTGGTATCTGTTATATGTTCATTTAAATATTTCACTGAAACAACTTAATATTAACACATAAAATACGGTTTAAAAGAGATCTATGACATAATAAAGGAGGGGTTGAAATGTCGCTGAAATTTTATCTGATGATCCCCGTTTCAGCAGATCTCTTTTTCCAATTTATTTCAATTTAAAGTTTTTTGTGTATGTCTGGTCTACCATTAGGGTTTCAAAACATAATATCCAAACTTATAACAAATGTTAATTCATACTATAGATATATTACTAAATACAACTATTTATAATCATATTATAAAATAAAAAAACCTTTAAAAATCTTTAAAAAAAAAAAAAAAAGGATAAAACATAAAATCATAAAAAAATATATATATATATACTAACAATCTTATCTACCTTCTTTATAAAACTCTTTTTTTTTTCCCTTATTATTAGTTTGATTAAAAGTGCATGGTTCTGTCTTTCTCTCTTTTTTCTAACTATTATATATATTATCTCTTCGATTATTCTATATATAGGATTAGAGTATGTCTGAATGACGTGTAAAAGCCGATGTAATAGACGTTACTTTGTTAATTTTTTTTATTGTTATTAATTATAAATATATAATTAACTTGAGGATGTAAAAGAAGTAATGGATTTTTTTTTTTTTTTTTTTTCTCTCTCTATCTACAAATTAATAACATTTTACAAATTTTATAATTTGTATTTAAATGATCATAATAGTGAAGATAATTTTAATACAAAACTGGACTATAAAATTAAATAACTATTTATTATTATAATTAATTTAGATTTAGCTTGCTAATCTAATCAAATCTAACTGATATAAGTTATCATTATTATCAGTTTGCTCCTTAAATTTTTTAAAATTAGAATCACTGTTATAATTTTGTTATATAGTTTCTACACTATATTAATTCATATGAGCTTGCTCTATGATATATTTTTTTTATATATAACATAATATACAAATTAAATTATATTAGATATTCTAATATAAATAAATCTTCATACAAATTTTAATTATCTTTCATTGTTTGATTATTAAAAATTAAATTATAAAAGTAATTCTAGAAAAAAAAAATAATTTCAGAACTTTTGTTTTTTTCAGTGTTTTTGTTAGTTTAAAGATGTTTTTTTTATTAGTTATTCTTAAAAATATAACAGATAACAAACAGTAATATCTATATATTTATAGATTAATTATTCAATTTATTACAAATTTTATCACCACAAAAACAATTAAGTAAAATATATTTTAAAAATTCATAAGAATAACAAACTAAAAAAACTAAAAAAAACTACAAACATATTAGTGTTAGCACCTCTTTTATGTTAATTTAAACTCGCTAAGAATTGCCTAAGAAAAAATTGTCAAACTTGTCCCTCTCTTAAGAACCATGACACTTTTCAAACAACTAGTTGTAAATTAGTGAATACTATTTATAAATTAACATGCCAAATTTGTCAACTATCATATATAGGACAAACTTGTAACCCATTAAATATACGAATAAACCTACATAGAAACCACGCTAAAAAATCAATTGGTAATATATATATGAAAGAACACAATCAATTACATACTTTTAACAACTTTAAGATAGAAATACTAGACATATGTCAAAACAAAAAACAACGACTATTATTAGAAAACAACTACATTTATAAACACAACACATTATTCCCTTATGGACTTAACGACGAATTAAACTACACATACAAACCACAAACAGAAGAAATTTCAACTTATGAAATCAGTTGCAAATATAAAAATGAATTTAAAACTAAACCTAATAAAACTAGAGGTAAAACTACAAATAAATTAGGTTACATTGAATTTGAAGAATTACTGGACCCAAAACAAATGTACACTAACAACTTCGTCGATAAATTTATTAAAACATTATTTAAACTAAATAATAATAAATTTATCAAACTCATAGAATATATTAAAATTCATAATCTGACTAACAGATTAATAGATATCACACACGACATCTTTAAATACAGAAAAATTAAACAAAATACTAATAACATTAATATTATCATTAAATTTAATAACAATTTATTTAATCATATTAAATTTAATGATATTTTTAATAACCAAATCATCAATAATCTTTTCCCTATAAAAAATTTAAATTTTAAAACAATCTGGAGATACAATAAAAATATAGGTAATTTAGTTTGCAATTATAACCAATTTATTAATAATTTGGCAAATTTAAAAAAATTAAATGTAATTGCAACAACTATATTGATAAATATAAGTACTCAGGTCATATATTAACTAGCAACTTTTCTTTTTTAAATCCAGAATATCAAGAAATTTTAAATAAAGGGTATAAATATATACCTCAAATTAAACACAATTATAATAATACAATTAAATCTATATTAAAAGATATAGATATTTTCATAAATAAAACTAGTATAAAATACAGTATTCCAGAATTTACTTTTCTGGAATGGAAACATAATATTAAAAAGGAAATTTTAAATTATTATAATAATACACTTAAATACACAAAACCCAATTCAGACATTCCTTCTTTCAAAGAAAATATAATTAATTTACAGAAGGACTATATTATCACTCCTATAGATAAATGTCCCAATAATTTATCTTTAATTTGTAAAAATCTATACCACGATATACTAAAAAAGGAAATTGATAATAATCATAAATACACTTTTGCTAGAACTACAGGCACAAAAATCAAAAAAGACATCAAAAATGTTGAAAATTCACTAAAAATTTATAATAACCACAAAAATCCAAACATACCAAAGTTCTATATAATTCCTAAACTACACAAAAAACCTATTTCTTTCAGAACAATCACATCTGGTATAAATTCAGTCATAAAAAATATTGATATACAATTAGCCTCAACACTACAATTTATTATAAATAAATTAACTAATAAATATAATTATAAATTTATCGACTCAAATAAAAAAATCATTAATTATTTAATGAACAATTGGACAAATATTGAAACAGTACACACATTTGACTTTGAGGACCTATATTCTAAAATAAATTTAAGAGATCTAAATAATAAAATAACCAATTTATTTAATGAATTAATTAATGACAAAACTTTCTACATTAAAATTATTCATAACAAATATAAAACATTTAAATTAGATCTTAAAACAGCAAAAACTCTACTGGAAACATTTTTAAATTTTAACTATATAGAATTTAAAAATAAAATATATATTCAATCAGAAGGCGTTCCCATGGGTACTTCTTCTAGTCCGTTACTAGCAAATTTAATATTGTTCTGGTACGAAAGAGAATACTTTCTACAAAATAATATTAATTGGCAAATATTCCGATATGTAGATGACATAATAATATTTAATAATCCACTGTTTAAAAAATTAATACCTGAAATATATCCTAAATACTTGAAACTTAAGAACAATGAAAAAATTTATAGAAACAAAAAAGTTAACTTTTTAGACTTGAATATAAACCTTACAAATAGTGCTGTTAGAGTTTATAATAAAAAGAGTAATTATAATTTCAATATTATAAAATACTGTAATATGAATTCTAATATATCATTAAATTGCTGTAAAGGTATATATTATGGTCAGTTTCTAAGATTTTATAGAATAAATAATATATTAGATAATTTCATAGAAGATGTTAAAAATTTAAACATGGAATTTATTAAAAACAAATTTAGTATCAAACAAGTAAAATATTTCAACAGTATATCAATTATAAAATATTAAAAAAAAAATAAATGGAAATATCCATTTATGAAATCAACTTTCTATAATTTCTCTTAATATTAACTAAAACAAATTTATAATCTTTAACAGTTAATTAAACTTTTATTAAATAACTGATTAAAAGATTTTTTCACAAGATTTTTAAAGTTTTAAAGTATATATTTCATTTTTGTTTAATCTCCAATTTCTGGGGAGGAAAATGGAAGTTAAATAAAGATGAATTTGCACAATTAATAGCTTTATTAAACTCTTATAATTTGCCTTTTTAAAGGAATATTAAAAGATGATTAAGTGTTAAATCAGTTATTTTGATATAACTATCTGTAAAGATTATAAAACTTAGCTTTCTTCCTTTAACTATTTTTCCTATCTTCTTTAATTTTCTTGTTGTTCAAAAAAATTCTGAAGAAATGGTCTAAATTTGAAATGTGGGGGGACATTCCCCTCCCGCGACATGTGCAAGCCAGAAATAGATATACACAATGGAGGACGCAGCGGTCAAGGTAGGTTTACAGTTTGAATTTGTTAACACTGGTATCTGTTATATGTTCATTTAAATATTTCACTGAAACAACTTAATATTAACACATAAAATACGGTTTAAAAGAGATCTATGACATAATAAAGGAGGGGTTGAAATGTCGCTGAAATTTTATCTGATGATCCCCGTTTCAGCAGATCTCTTTTTCCAATTTATTTCAATTTAAAGTTTTTTGTGTATGTCTGGTCTACCATTAGGGTTTCAAAACATAATATCCAAACTTATAACAAATGTTAATTCATACTATAGATATATTACTAAATACAACTATTTATAATCATATTATAAAATAAAAAAAACCTTTAAAAATCTTTAAAAAAAAAAAAAAAAAGGATAAAACATAAAATCATAAAAAAATATATATATATATACTAACAATCTTATCTACCTTCTTTATAAAACTCTTTTTTTTTTTCCCTTATTATTAGTTTGATTAAAAGTGCATGGTTCTGTCTTTCTCTCTTTTTTCTAACTATTATATATATTATCTCTTCGATTATTCTATATATAGGATTAGAGTATGTCTGAATGACGTGTAAAAGCCGATGTAATAGACGTTACTTTGTTAATTTTTTTTATTGTTATTAATTATAAATATATAATTAACTTGAGGATGTAAAAGAAGTAATGGATTTTTTTTTTTTTTTTTTTTTCTCTCTCTATCTACAAATTAATAACATTTTACAAATTTTATAATTTGTATTTAAATGATCATAATAGTGAAGATAATTTTAATACAAAACTGGACTATAAAATTAAATAACTATTTATTATTATATATATATATATATATATATATATATAATAATAAATAGTTATTTAATTTTATAGTCCAGTTTTGTATTAAGATTATCTTCACTATTATGATCATTTAATTTCAAATTATAAAATTTGTAAAATGTTATTAATTTGTAGATAGAGAGAGAAAAAAAAATCCTTTACTTCTAATACATCCTCAAGTTAATTATATATTTATAATTAATAACAATAAAAATTAACAACGTAACGTCTATTACATCGGCTTTTACACGTCATTTAGACATACTCTAATCCTATATATAGAATAATCGAAGAGAGAATATATATAATAGTTAGAAAAAAGAGAGAAAGACAGAACCATGCACTTTTAATCAAACTAATAATAAGGAAAAAAAAATTGTAAAGAAGGTAGATAAGATTGTTAGTATATATATATATTTTTTTATAATTTTATATTTTATCCTTTTTTTTTTAAAGATTTTTAAAGGTTTTTTTATTTTATAATATGATTATAAATAGTTGTATTTAGTAATATATCTATAGTATGAATTAACATTTGTTATAAGTTTGGATATTATGTTTTGAAACCCTAATGGTAGACCAGACATACACAAAAAACTTTAAATTGAAATAAATTGGAAAAAGAGATCTGCTGGACCGGGGATCTTCAGATAAAAGTCCAACGACATTTCACCCCTTAGGGTTTCAAATCATAATATCCAAACTTATAACAAATGTTAATTCATACTATAGATATATTACTAAATACAACTATTTATAATCATATTATAAAATAAAAAAACCTTTAAAAATCTTAAAAAAAAAAAAAGGATAAAATATAAAATTATAAAAATATATATATATATACTAACAATCTTATCTACCTTCTTTACAATTTTTTTTTTCCTTATTATTAGTTTGATTAAAAGTGCATGGTTCTGTCTTTCTCTCTTTTTTCTAACTATTATATATATTCTCTCTTCGATTATTCTATATATAGGATTAGAGTATGTCTAAATGACGTGTAAAAGCCGATGTAATAGACGTTACGTTGTTAATTTTTATTGTTATTAATTATAAATATATAATTAACTTGAGGATGTATTAGAAGTAAAGGATTTTTTTTTTCTCTCTCTATCTACAAATTAATAACATTTTACAAATTTTATAATTTGAAATTAAATGATCATAATAGTGAAGATAATCTTAATACAAAACTGGACTATAAAATTAAATAACTATTTATTATTATAATTAATTTAGATTTAGCTTGCTAATCTAATCAAATCTAATTGATATAAGTTATCATTATTATCAGTTTGCTCCTTAAGTTTTAAAATTAGAATCACTGTTATAATTTTGTTATATAGTTTCTACACTATATATATATATATATATATATATATATGCTTGAAAATAGAGCAATCCATATATTACAATATTTAAAAATGCCTATTTTGGATCATAAAGTTTTTATTTCCGATATTTCGTGAGGCAACTCGCCAAACTTCCTCTGGGAACAAAATGGCTTTAGACAAGCTCGCGTATCATTTCGCGAGTATATACAAACGCTATAAAAATTTAAATATCTAGAATCTACAATATGCATGCCTCTATGAATATAATAATTAATAATAATATAATATGTAAAACATTAATATATAGAGAATTAAGTAAATATATACATTTAAAATAAACGAATTGAAAATCAGCAATTTGCCATATATATACATATATACGTGTATAGTAGTGGGCTATGTGGTTTTAAATTGTAAGTATAGTAGAGGAATGTCTATTTTTCGGTTGATACTGTTTTTATCTTCTATTGAGCTCCAGCTTTCTAGAAAAAGTCTTGAATGTTTATCCTTGATATTTTGATATATTATTTCTGTTGAGTCGAAATTTGGTATGTGGTCCTGTTTCAGTGCGTGGTCTACTAAAAGGGAAAGAGGGCTATATCAATAATAGACAATAAGCAGCTAAAAATAACATTCTGGAAGAGATATATTGACGATATTCTTTGCATAACCGAAAACAACAATACAACAAGCATTCTGAATTTCTTGAACAATATAAAACCATTTCTCACATTTACACATGAAATAGAAGAAAAAAACTCTTTATCATTCTTAGATATAATTCTCACCAGAAACAGCTCTAAAATAGAAACAGGCATTTACCGTAAGAAAACTCACACAGGTGGTTACTTAAATTTCAGCTCATTCGGTCCTATTAACCATAAAATATCTGTTATAAAAACCCTCTCAAAAAGAATATCTACTCATTGCTCCAATAATCTAGAAAAGTCACAACAAGAAAGAACAATACTAATGAATGAATTACAAAGCAATAGTTATCCCACAGAATTTATCAAAAGACAATTCCACAGATCAACATTCATCCCTCCTTCCAATAGCCAATCTCATAAATTATACTGCACACTTCCGTACAGCTACGGCATTGAAAGAATCAGCAGAACCCTCAAGAAATATAACATCAAGACCATATACCAGACACCATCCAACTTGAAAACACTTCTCCGCCATCCCGATACCAAACATAACACAAACAACAGTCAAAAATCCAACCTCATCTACAGAATCCCGTGCCGATCTTGCCCAGCTACATACATAGGAGAGACAGGAAAAACTCTGGAAGAAAGAACCAATCAACACCGGACAGCCCTTAAAAACTATAGCCCTCTTTCCCTTTTAGTAGACCACGCACTGAAACAGGACCACATACCAAATTTCGACTCAACAGAAATAATATATCAAAATATCAAGGATAAACATTCAAGACTTTTTCTAGAAAGCTGGAGCTCAATAGAAGATAAAAACAGTATCAACCGAAAAATAGACATTCCTCTACTATACTTACAATTTAAAACCACATAGCCCACTACTATACACGTATATATGTATATATATGGCAAATTGCTGATTTTCAATTCGTTTATTTTAAATGTATATATTTACTTAATTCTCTATATATTAATGTTTTACATATTATATTATTATTAATTATTATATTCATAGAGGCATGCATATTGTAGATTCTAGATATTTAAATTTTATAGCGGTTGTATATACTCGCGAAATGATACGCGAGCTTCTCTAAAGCCATTTTGTTCCCAGAGGAAGTTTGGCGAGTTGCCTCACGAAATATCGGAAATAAAAACTTTATGATCCAAAATAGGCATTTTTAAATATATATATATATATATAATATTTCGTTTGGGTTGTCGAG
Organism: Cordylochernes scorpioides; assembly: GCA_030710605.1. NCBI lineage: Eukaryota > Metazoa > Arthropoda > Arachnida > Pseudoscorpiones > Chernetidae > Cordylochernes > Cordylochernes scorpioides. The sequence goes on from CP092864.1 coordinate 58,467,035, forward strand.
CTTACTGTGGGATCCTGTTGATTCTCTGTGAGATTGGTGAATTGTGGTGAATCCTATGTCAGATTATGTTAAATTGGTGATTGATGGCGCAGTCTTGATCGAATGGTGGGTTTCCACAGGGGAAATAACGAGCACACCTGGATGGGATAGAACATGGACTTTGCGAAAGGGAGAGTGATGAGACTGGAGGAGGTACCTTTGCCTTTCACATGATCGAGAGGACACTACCTTGGTTTGAGCCTAAGTTGAGCACACCTTGCTTCTAGCCCGGTCACCTACCTTCTCTCTAACTTCTTGTCCGAGATTATCGTCATTAACTCTCTCGGCTTCTCATTGGTGGAGATCATTCTACGTGCCTGCTTCTGATTCGCTATTAGTTGGTCATGCTTAAAGGTGATTGGTTGTTAATTTGTCATGCTTAACTGTGATTGGCTTAGTACCTCCATTGTCGCCATGATTGCAATCTTCCAGGAAGAAGAAGGTCTTTGAACTTTAGTTTTATGGGTCCTGGGCAGTGACCTTTACTTCTTGGATGATGCAATCCTGTTAATTGTTATTCCCTTTTTCGCGAAGCCTAACTTTTATTAAATCTTTTGACGATACATTGCATAGGTTGTGGTGGGGTTACATATTGCTATATACAAATTATCACATATATTCTTAAAATTTTAAATATTAATATGCAAATTAATATCATCACTGATATACAGTATTCGATCTACCATCATACACATGTAAACAAAGCAGCTTAAAACAGTGAAAGCTCAAGAAGGCAGTGGCAGTAGCAAGCTACAACCTCTCCACAATCACAGCCTCGCTTAGGATTGCAAAACAATCATGGTTCAAATGGCCAAATGGCTTCAACGACCAAGAAATCTGATCCTAGAGGCTAAATGACTCAAGCCTGAGGAGGGACAACAACTTAAAACCCCTTATGTGGTTGTGGCTTATCTTAATATATTGTCGCGTAGAAATCAAGCCTTGAAATATCCTAAGATGTAAAAGTATTTATTGATGACGTCACGGCGACAAGTCGACAATTATTAACAAGTCAGCAAAAACCATTTACAGCTAGAGAATCTTGAGCAAGCAAGCAAAGAGATATTTTGATAATTATTTTACATAAAAGATTAATATATATTTATATAATCTGTTGAATAGTTTCATTGAATAATTTAATTAATAAATTATTTCTTCGTCACATAGCCTCCTCCTATAAAGAGCATCGACCCGATGCTCAGAAGGAGACTTACATCCTCAGTCTCAAGGCTCGAGAACGGGTGATAGGGCCTGAGATCTCTACGCGGGTCTGTGGTTGTTGTGTTCGTTCAGTGGGGATGTCTTCTTCCTGGAAGTTTGTCGAGTCATCTTCTGGGTCCTCTTCTAGGTGGTCTTCCTGGTCCTCTGGGTTTAAATATGGTTTCATCCTACAAATGTGAACTAAATCTTTTGTTTTACGACGACCTTGCTGGTTTCCGAATGTTTCAACTTCATAGGTCACATCAGATATTTTTCGGGTTACTTTGTATGGGCCGAAGTAACGTCTCATTAGTTTCTCCGAATATCCCACTTTACGCACAGGGATAAAGATCCATACAAGATCTCCAGGCTGATAAATTATATTTCTGTGATGGGCGTCATAGCGTTGTTTATTGCTATCTTGAGATCTCATGGAGTGGATATGTGCCAGTTTTCGTGCTTCTTCGGCTCTTGCCCCTAGAGTTTGGATGAAATCGTCGTCTTCTGGCAATAACTTGGGGAATAACACGTCCAGTGGAGTCTCGGCTTCACGCCCGTGTACAAGGAAAAATGGGGTGAACCCAGTTGACTATTGTTTTGCTGTGTTGTATGCAAATGTAACGAATGGAAGAATCCTGTCCCAATCTTTCTGGTTGACATCTACATACATGGACAGCATGTCTGCTATGGTCTTATTCAACCTCTCCGTGAGGCCGTTTGTCTGGGGGTGATAGGCGGTCGTCTTCCGATGGGTTATTCTGCACTGGTTGTTCAGATCACTTATCATTGAAGATGTGAAGTTCCTTCCTCTATCCGTGATTAATTCCCTCGGCGCGCCGTGCTTTAAGATGACATCTTCAATGAAGAATTTGGCAACTTCCATGGATTCACTTGTGGGTAGGGCTTTAGTTATCGCATATTTCGTTAGGTAGTCCGTACATACAATAATCCAACGGTTGCCACCTTCTGATGTTGGAAATCTCCCCAGGAGATCCATTCCTACCTTTTCAAAAGCAACTTCAGGAACAGGTATTGGCTGTAAGTGCCCTGAGGGGAGTTGGGGCTGATGTTTACGCCTCTGACAATCTGAACAGTGTGCCACATACTTTCTAACCGTTCTATACATTCCGGGCCAGTAATACTTTTTTCTTATTCGGTCATAGGTTTTAGTAAATCCGAGGTGACCAGCAGTGGGAGAATCATGGAAATTTTTCAGTAATTCCTGCCTTAAATGGCGTGGAACCACCAAAAGCCATGGTTTCCCCATTGAATCATAATTTTTTCTGTAGAGCGTGTTATCGATTTTTACAAAGGTATTATTAGGAGTACTTTGTAATTGGTCAGCAATTTTTCTAAGAGCTTGATCATTCATCTGCTCTTCGCTAAAGTTCTGCAAAGTCACTATGCTTGGAATATCTTCCTCCATATCTTCACTGTATTCTAATGGACTTCTTGATAAGCAGTCTGCGTCCTGATGTTTCCTTCCGCTCTTATACACGACAGTGACGTCAAACTCTTGCAGCCGAAGTGCCCATCTTGCTAACCTCCCACATGGGTCTTTGAGGTTGGTCAGCCAGCACAAAGAGTGGTGGTCTGTAACAATAGTGAACGGCTGTCCAAAGACATATGGTCGGAATTTATTGATAGCCCAAATGATGGCAAGGCATTCCCTTTCTGTGGTTGAATAATTTTTTTCTGCCTTATTTAAGGTTCTGGATGCATAAGCAATGGCTCTTTCCTTTCCCTTTTGTATCTGCACTAATACTTCTCCTATTCCGTAGTTGCTTGCGTCAGTGTGTATTTCGGTTGGGGATGAGTAATCAAAATTTCCAAGAGCGGGTTCGGAAATTAACGCTGACTTGAGAGCTTCAAATGCATTTTGCTCTTCCTGGTTCCAATAAAATGCTGAGTCTTTCTTCAAAAGGTCATTCAAGGGTTGGGCTACGTGGGCATAATTGGGTATGAAGCGGCGGTAGTAGGATGAAAGGCCAAGAAAACTTCTAACTTCCTTCAATGACCTTGGCGTAGCGAAGTCGCGGACTGCTCGAATCTTTTCTTGGTCGGGACGAATTCCATTTTCACTCACCTCATGTCCAAGAACCGTGATAGTTTTTGCACCAAACTTGCATTTCTTGGAATTGAGACATAATCCGGCTTTCTTAAGGCAATTTAATACAAGTTGAAGGCGTCTTAGATGTTCTTCAAAGCCATCTGAAAAACGATGATGTCATCGAGGTAACACAAGCAAATAGTCCACTTAAGACCCTTCAGAAGATTATCGATCATTCGTTCGAAGGTAGCTAGAGCATTACATAACCCAAATGGCATTACTTTGAACTCGTACAGTCCATCTGGAGTTATAAATGCTGTCTTCTCACGGTCCGATTCTTCTACGTCGATTTGCCAGTACCCTGATTGGAGGTCCATGGAAGAATAAAATCTAGCTCCCCGTAAGCAGTCTAAAGTGTCGTCGATCCTTGGGATAGGGTAGACATCCTTTTTTGTTATTTTGTTAAGGCGGCGGTAATCGACGCAGAATCTCCAGCTTCCATCCTTTTTTCTTATCAATACTACAGGTGAGGCCCACGGACTTTCAGAGGGCTGAATGATGTCAAGTTTTTCCATCTTGTTTACCTCATCCTGAATAATTTGGCGTTCTCTTGGTGCAACTCGGTAAGGTCTTTGTTTGGTCGGTAGGTGGTCTCCAGTGTTAATTCGGTGTTTAACATTGACGTCCTTGAATTGTTTTCTTTTATTAAATTCAAAAATATCTGTATAGTTTTTTAACAAATTTCTTAATTTTTCTTTTTGAGATTCATCAAGCGAATCATCTATAAAAAATTCCGAGATTTTTGGGTCTTCAGAATGTTCCGCCTCTGTTTCAACTTGGTTACAATCAGCTAGAGTACATAATTGACTATCTTCGATGACAGCACTATCGGCTACATGCATCCCCTGTGGGATTAGTTTCGGATATGGACTCCAATTCACCACCCAAAGTTTACCTCGGTTATTGGTAAGTGAAATGACAAAGGAGGGAGCCGTTAGTTCTCTTTCCAGCAATAGCTCTTTTCGACATTCTGCCACCACAATTGCGTCATTAGGAATGTCACGACTTGCTACTTCTATTAACTGAATAGAGGCGGGTTCGATTCTATATTCCAATTCCGAGTAGAGAGGTGAGCTGTTCTTAGGGGTATCCTCAAAAAGACATTTTTCTAAGAAGAGTGTGTCGTCAGCTGAATCAATTATCGCCCTAAATAACTTCAAAAAGTTCCAACCAAGAATAACTTCGTGACTACAGTCTTCCATAACGACAAATTCAAAGCTTTCCTGTAGTCCATTCAAGTCCAGTTTCAGTGTGCAGCGTCCTTTTGGTCTTACAATTTTACCGTTGGCTACTCGTAATGTGACGTCAGTTTCGGCAAACATTATTTTTCTTAGTTTGAGTCTGAACCTCTCAGAAATGACAGAATATGAGGCTCCTGAGTCGACGAGGGCACGCGTCATTTTTCCTTCTATTTTAATGTCTATGTAATTTTCTTTTAATTCTAATGTAGTCGATAAGGGAGGATTTATAAATTTTGCGGCCTTACCTCCAAAATAGGACGCATCTTCTAGTTTTCCTGACGGGAACGGCGAGGCGACTGGCTGGCTCTTCTATCAGGAGACGAATATTGTCCTTTTCGGCCAGTGTGAGGAGAGGGGCTTCGGTAGCGGCGTCTATTTTCTCTTGGCAGGTCGTCGTTGGGCTCTTGGCTGCTCCGAGAATTATAGAATTATAGGCTCTAGCATATCTCTCTGTTTGTAATTCCAAGTTTGTTCTCCTTCATATTCTCTCCTCCTGTCACGGCAGTAGCGCACGACGTGGCCAGGGCGTCCGCAGTGGAAACAGATTGGCTTACCTTCCGTGGTTCGCCATTCGTTGGTATCGCGTCTTCCGTTTAATTGTTTTGGCTGCTGCGGTCTAGGTTGGAAATTTCTGGGTTGGAACTCGTACCTAGGGTTTGGTAATGGCCTTGGCGCTCTATTTTGAGGGACACTTCTAGAAATTAGCGCAATTGTTTTTTCAATTTCTTGCTGCACCATATGTTCAATTGCAGAAATTTCTGGTTCTTCTCTAGGAGAGGCTAATGCTCGCTGTACCTCCTCTCGAACCATTTGCCTAATCATAGATGACAGATCTACCCTGTCATCATGATCACTGAGAGACGCCACATTTGGTAGTCGCTCGTACCTGGTTGGGGTCACTCGCTTACGATGTAGCGCTTCAATGCGGCGACACTCGGTGACGAATTGTTGAGTGGTATGTGCATCTCTTGGGAGAAGTGCCTGGTAGAGCTCCTCTGCTATCCCTTCCATCAAATGGGATATTTTATCTTCCTCATTCATATGAGGGTCTACCTCTTTGCAGAGGCGCAGGACGTCTTGAATATAAAATTCGGTGCTTTCACCTTTTAATTGTGCGCGAGTTTTTAAGGTTTTCTCTGCTCGTAACCTCAAGTTTTCGTTTTTTCCGAAAACTGATTTTAACTGGGACATGAACTCCGTCCATGTCAGGATGCTCTCCTCATTGTTCTCAAACCATTTGAGAGCAGTGCCGGTCAAATAAAAGTAAACGTTGGCGAGACAAAGTGTTTCATCCCATTGGTTATGCTTCGCCACACGTTCATACTTTTTCAACCAGTTATGGGGATCTTCAGAACCCTCACCAGAGAACATTGAGGGGTTTCTAGGTAGATGTTGTATAAAAAAATGAACCTACCTGATTTGTTGCTTCTTTCTTGATGGTCATGGTTGTTTCTTCTTGCTCAACCGAATCAATTTTACGTTTTTTTCTGAATGGGTATCGATCCAGCTTCTTCACCAGTTGTCGCGTAGAAATCAAGCCTTGAAATATCCTAAGATGTAAAAGTATTTATTGATGACGTCACGGCGACAAGTCGACAATTATTAACAAGTCAGCAAAAACCATTTACAGCTAAAGAATCTTGAGCAAGCAAGCAAAGAGATATTTTGATAATTATTTTACATAAAAGATTAATATATATTTATATAATCTGTTGAATAGTTGCATTGAATAATTTAATTAATAAATTATTTCTTCGTCACAATATAAAGAAATGTAGTTTGGGCCAATAATAAGGAATACTTTTAAAAATCATCAATTAGTTGATAGTAATTTCGATAGCTGGCGCAGCTATCAGCAACTATCAGTTTCATGATTAGGATATGCTTTTTTTCTTAATTTTGGTTACTCTCAATCCTGTACATTTTACCATTTGTTCTATATTTATATATTCAATATTTAAGTTGAATAAAAGTTTAATTTTTATAAAGTTGTGTGTCATTATTTTTTTACAAGTCTTACTTAGTTAGTTTTGAAAAAAAAAAAAAAAAAACAAGGAAAAAAAAAAGAAAAAAATATATTTTCAGGAAACCTCTGGGACCAAATTTTTGGCCATAGAGGTACAGTCTGCATCACGCGACGAGGCCAAACAGTTTCAAACGCTTACGTGGTTGACTTTTCTTGATTTATCAAGAAATTGGGTTGTCCAAATATTTTTGGAACAAGCTAAATCAACATATAGTTGATTTTTGTCCCACTAGATGGCGCTTTGTCATTTAAAATACTCATATGAACGGTCAGAAAATGCGAATTTTGTTTTTAATATCAACACCTGACCATTTTTTTCTTTTTTTTTTTTTCACATGAAAAGCGTTTTTACCAAACTTGGCCTTAAATGCCCATTTCTTGATTTCTCAGGAAGCTCTGTTTTTAAAGTTAGTTTATATAAATCTAATTTAAAGTTTCACTTTAAAATTTTTGTTCAATTCAAAATAATTACATATTTTACAAAATATAATATTAATAAATAAAATATATATATTTTTAAAAATACATTACACAAACTCTGTATTAAACTTTAAAAATTCTTCTTTTTAAATTTAAAAATTCAATAAAAACTTGTTTCAAATTTAATTAATATAGTTATTTTTAATATGACGACTTGAGGTTAATTGTTGCTGTTCTTATAACCTTATTTTTAATATACCTCCACGGTTAGTTGTCAATTTTTGAACGCTCCCGGAACCCGGATTACTAAATAATAATATGATAGCTCAATAAAAAGCTATTATAATTGTAGTATTCTGTGTTTAAAATAATAATGTTTATATTTTCTACGCAGTTGAATAGTTTTGGTATAGACTTCTTTCTTTATTCGAATTAAATACTTTTTTTGTGTATATATGAAAGGTAAAGTAAAAAAAAAAAAAAGAAAACTTAACTAACAATGAATATGAATTATATTATAACTAATTTAAGAAAATTGTTTCATCGGCCATTTATCGTTGATTCGATCTTTAAATATAAACCATTGATATTTAAGTCGATAAATTGGAAAATACCCATACTTAAGATCCCGATAAGAATACCTCCAAAATCGGTAAAATTACTAAATGTGAAAAACAATTTTCAAAAACCCGTTCTCCATAAAGATACTTTATTATCAAAATATGCTCGTTATAGAAATTGGAATAAAGCGAGTGGAAGATATGTCAATCAAGCAACAAAAATATTTGGGAATAAACCCCATTTTAGCTTTGCACCCATTTCGACGATCAACGAACAAATTTCAATGGATAAGATTGAGTTGATTTGCAAAGAAATACGGGTAAGCTTTTTTTTTTTTTTTCAAATTGTTTTAAATCTCCAGGATATTAATCAAACAAATGCTACAGGTTTCTGGATATGAGTTTTTTTTATCTTTATTAAATGCAATGCCTGAAACCTGTAGCATTTGTTGATCAATTTTTTTGACATCTCTCTCTCTCAACGCATACATTATTATTTATTTATGCCCTTAGCCCTGAAAGCTTTATTTATTTTATAATAATTATAAAGTTTTTATAATTTACACAGAACTTTATAAAGGATTTATTGTTGATACACAAAGTTTATTATAAATTTGAAAGGCACACCCAAACAATAGGGAAAAAAAGCCAAGAATCTTTCCAAACAATTTTATTAAAGTTATTATTGCTAGTTGCAATGTCTTCTTTCTTATCTCCACTCAATTATATTAGGGTATCAAGCTTGTAAAGCTTGAGACTTGACAACCATCATGACTGGGTGAAGTAAAATGCGTCTACCTTTGTCATTAAGACTCGGAGCACTACTCAGTGGCAGGCCGACTTAGCTCCAAAAGAAATGGCCGCCTCTGACATGAGGAACAGACACTATGTACAGCCGCTCCTAACATGTACAAACGCTGCTCATCCTGTATCCCTGGATTAGGAGCCCTTGCAGGGTACTATCAGCCGGGCCAGCTGAGCCCAGGTTTTTTAGCGAGCTTGTTACTGCTCCCCCTCATCTTTTTTCATCCGGGCTTGGGACCGGCAAAGGCGGAGCTAGTTGCAATGTGAACAGTGCCAGTTGTCAAAATGCAATGACAAGAATGACACTAAGGTATAGAAACCTTTCTCCCATCAATCATTATTTAGTCTTATTAAAGTTGCATTTATAGTCATTGTTGACTTTGCTTAGACCTTTTTATAAGATGCTGATTCCAAGAAGATTCATCAAACATTATTGATTTACAAGAGTGAGAACAAAATAAAAGAATAACTTATAATGATAACTATAAACATATAACTTTAATTAAAAAGGCATATATTGTATCAAAATATCATTTATTTTACCAATATTTCAGCTGGCTGAACGCCAACCTTTACCAAGGTGTTATAACATATTTAATGTGTGCCAACCTTAAATTGCCGTTCAGCCAACTGAAATATTGGTAAAATAAATGATATTTTGATCCAATATATGCCTTTTTAATTAAAGGTTTATTTATGGATTGCTCTATTTTCAAAAACATATAACTATAACTGATTTATCCGTGTGTTAATGGAAGGCTAGTAAAATGGCTCTGTTCTAATCAATGTCACCGTTTTACCAGAAGTGTACTTTTCTAGGAACCAGGTAAAACTGGTGGAAAATAAGCCCTTGACTGTTAAAATCTGTGATGGTTTAACACTCATTGTGGGGCAGTTGAGCATTGGAATTAAATGGTAAATTTCAGATTCCAAAGGTCGCAGATGCTAGACATCATTTTTTTTACAACTATAACTATAAACAAAGAGAAACATCTTACACACATACTTTGTGGGAACAATTAATTAATTAGACTTAAAATATATGTTCTGAATATTTTGTTTTGTTGTTGAAAATGATAAAGAATTGGAGGTGCAGTCGTGAAAAAGGAAAGATAGTTATTTACCTTTCAAGTAGTTTTTTTTATTTTCAATTACTTGAAAAGAATTACACATTAATTATTTTTTCACAGTAATATAGAATTTATAAAAAGAATCCTATATTCGTGAATTTAAAAAAAGGTAGGTTCAACTATACATATATATTTACAACAATATTCATAGTGGTATCTTCTAAATCTATGGTAAAAAATGTAGAACAGTCAATGATGAAAACAAAATACATGTTTTAAAAAATATATATATTTGCATTTTAGATTATGTTGATGTTGTTGTTGTTTCTTATCCCCTTGTGTAAAGATTACACGAATTCCATGAGTGATCTCATGGAATGGGGTGTAGTGGTGCAGCTTTCGTTGATCATGGCACCATGATCCAGGCACACTTTGGTGAAAGTCTGACTTTGCCTGTAGTTTGAGGCCGTTCCTAACATGGAAGCAGACGCCTTTGCTGCCGACTCTAACATGAGTACAGACGCAGCTCCTCCGTATCCCTGGAGTGGGACCCTTACTGAGGTCTATCAACTGGGTCAGTTGAAGTCCGGATTTTTAAAGAGGTCTACTCCTCTTCTAATAATGCTGCTGTTGGTCCGCGACTGATTATTTGTCAGAGTTATTCTGCATTTTAGATTATATGATATATATACAAAAGTCATCGTTTCAAGTATAGTAATTAAAATTTGCAAAAATCTGCTCAACAAAAAAAAAGCTATTGATTCTTGGAGGTAGGTCATAAAAATAGCGTTCATATTTATTCGTAATACAATCCACTCGCACATATTCCCTTAAATCCCCATATTATCAAATATAATAGAAATCCTTTTTTATACTTTTTATTATTATATACACTGATAAATATATAGGTATAAAGAATAATATATATATTTTAATTTATATTTCAATAAAATATTTCTTGAAACAATCCCCCAAATGAAGAGCTGGTTTGGCACTACAGGTTTCACAGTGAAAACCTATTATTTTTCTATCCACCGGGTGTGGATTGGGAAGAACAGACCTTGAACTCTTTGACAGTCTGGATGTTAGCATTGTGGGACCGATTTTCCTTCTTTTCCAAGCATTCTGAAGTTGAAGCTTTCATAGGTTTTGGGCATTCATTCTGCCATGGTTCCACAAGCTCTTCCACCAAATATTTGCGATATTTTTCGTGTCTGATTGGCCTTAGTCCATTTTATTTTCATGTTCTAGGTGTATATAATGTATGAGTTGACAGAAGCCATTTCTAGGCCCCAGAAAAATAATTTTCTCCACCATAACACAATTTTTCTGAGAAAGTTGGATGTTTTACAATAGTAGCCAGCAACATCCACACCTCCCATATTCAAAGTTCTGTCTATAATGGCAGTTGGCTTCTGAACCACGTCTAGTTTACTACCTGGTGACTAGCTGGCACTTCAGTTTCCATGGTGCTACCACTGGTGAACGTGTCCACTTGCGAACTCCGTTCTGTAATTCGTTTTTTCACGGCGAAAAATGAAACTGCGGTCAATATTCATTGCAATTTAGTGTCAGTGTATGGTGAAGGATGTATGAGCATCCAAATGGTTCGCCGATGGCGTTCATGGTTCTTGGAAGGACGGCAAAACGTGCATGATGACGAGCGAAGCAGCAGGCCCGTTTCTGCTACGGACAATGCAGCCGTTGCTGCTGTTCGGAATGTGGTGGAAGCAGATCTCCGCCTTACCATTGACGAAATAATGATTCGACTGCCTCCTGGAATCAAAATTGGACGCTCTTCGATTGGAACAATCATGTCAGATGTTTTGAATTTTCGCAAAGTCTGCGCAAGATGGGTCTCGCGTTTGCCTTTGGAAAATCACAAGCAACAACGGATGGAGGCTGCCAGATCTTTCCTGGAAATGCATCGAAGAGATGGAGATCAACTGTTTTCCCGTATTGTCACTGGAGATGAAAGCTGAGTGCATCATTCAACTCCAGAAACAAAACGACAAAGCATGGTGTGGAAGAAGCAGGCAAAGTTATGGCTATCGTCTTTTGGGACTGTAAGGGTGTTTTATTGGTTGACTACCTGCCCCCAAACACTACGGTTAATGCTGCGAGGTACTGCGAAGTCCTCACTGATCTCAGAGCTGCAATAAAACGGAAAACATCCTGGACTTTTGTCTCGGAAAGTGTTACTCGTCCATGACAATGCTCGCCCTCACGCAGCTCGAACGACCCAAACGTTGCTGGAAAACTTTAAATGGGAAATTTTCACACATCCATCTTATTCTCCGGATCTTGCCCCAAGCGACTTCCATCTTTTTCCAGCACTCAAGTTGCACCTTGGAGGCAAGCACTTTGCAAATGTTGACGAAGTGCAGGCGGAGGCGAACCACTGGCTACGAAGACAGGACACTACTTGGTACAACAGTGGTATCAAAAAATTGATACAACGTTACCAAAAATGTTTGGATAGAAATGGTGATTATGTAGAGAAGTAGTCTATGAGTTGTATAATGAAAATTAAATAACTGCATAATTGTAAATAATGTTGTTTATTTGTTAAAAAATAGGGAAACTTATTTATTGGATGGCCCTCGTATGTATGTACATAGAGAGCTAGAATTATTGAGGTCTCTTCTTTATATTAGAAGTTTGGTAAATTCCTTTTTGATAATTACACAAAAATGGTTGCTCATCATATGAGTCATTGTTCATGGAAGATGTCATTCTACATTTTTTATCTGGAATTATATTACTGTTGTTTGTAGGTAATGAATCTCTTTTCAACACATGAGCACTAGTGGAAATAAAGTGTTACAATCCAGATGAAAAACATGGAATTCAGCTCAAATTAACTTCTTGTGGTGTGTAATGAATGACTAAATTTTGGATGCAAAAGTTTGTAATCATTAGATCTTTGTAATAAATTGTTTGACAATATTCCACTAGTTCCTTCTGGAGGTATTAATTCTTTTATTTGAAGTATTTCAAGCTTTCAGAGGAAAAATTCCCTTTATCTAGTAATAAATTAACCAAAAGAAACCCTTTATATATTCACATGTTTTTTTTTTTAATTATCCCTAGTACACGTGGTACAGGCCATGATAATCATGGTGGGTAGTTAGCGACTGCTTTAAATGTAAGTACACCACATGTCTACACATGTGAAAAGCAGTTCAACTTTGCACTTACAAATGTGCCAGAGCCCCGTTTGGTTACTTGCACCCGCTGGTGGGGTTGGACTTTTGCAAGAATCGGGGGCCATTGGAGCATTTTTTTTTTTTCAAATCAGAAAAAAGTGTCCAATGTGGGAATCGAACCTGGGTCGTAGTGGTCGAAAACCAAACGGTTTAACCAGCCTCCCATATGCACATGTAATATAGGTAATTGATAAATATCACACATACTTATATATAGAATTGGTGTCATTTATTCATAGATAAAGAGATTCATCCAGAAAGATTAAAAATAAATATCACCTAAAAGTGTTTGGAAATAGTCCAATATTACCTGGGATAAAGATTTTACAAGATTGGGCAAAATGTTCTTCAACACCCAGAAAAACTCCAAATAAAGAAAATAGAAGAAGACAATTTGACTGAAACAATTCATTAAGAAGCTAATGAAAATCATTCTTTCAAATACAGGCCATCATTATCTATGATGGTTTGTCACCAAGCAGCAGGATTTGTCCAAGGTACTCGGGCTCAGAGGCAAAGAAGTCAGGCAGCTCCAACCTTATATACAGTACAAAAGGATCAGGTAGATAAATTAAGACAATTCAGTTGCACAATCAGGAAATGCCTTTTTTTCTTAATTAATCACCTGATCCAAGTACATATTTACTTTTGTACTATTTTTCACCTTGATTGGAGTTCTTCACGCCCTTCCGACTTAAATACCTGTTTCATGGTTTATCAGGATGCCCCAAAGACCAGCCTTTTTGGTCGTTGAGGTACAGCTTGCACCACGCTGTCGAGGGCCAACAGCCCTAAACGCGTACGTGGTTAGCTTTTCTTGATTAATCAAGAAACGGTATTTGGCAAATTCTGGAATAATTAAAAATCAACGATTAGTTGATATTTATTCTGATAGATGACGCAAGCCATGAGCAACTTTCAGTTGCACGATCAGGAAATGCCTTTTTTTCTTAACTTATATACAGTGTCAAAGCAATATCCCCAAAATGCATGTTCCATAAAATGGAAAATATCATAAACTGACGGGATGGCATCAGGGTCTTAGTACCATTGGGGTCTCATTAATAGGGTCTCATCAACTTGGTGTACACCAGCTACTCACAGTACAGATCAGCGACTATGAATCGCCATTGGGCTATGACCCTCGTCAGTCCAGGAAGGGCTTTATTTCATGCGATCCAAAAGAGATCAAATGAAATCTTGACAATCTTCCAAAGAGCTGTTTAACTGGCAAAGTGGCTAGGGAAAATCTATGGCCAAAATATAGATGGAAATTTTTCATCTATTTAAAGATTTAAATGCTGAACGATATTTTGGAAGCAGCCATACAGCCATCATTATAACCTTAGCTTGATGTATGGTAGTCTAGTTGCAATAGAAATGTCTCTTATAATGTGTACTTTATTGGAATCCCTAGTTTTACAAATTTCTACAATGCCACAGAGATAGTGAAGTATTGGCTTACATGCGATTGACCCTGTGTATCTAGAAATCTCTCCCTCCACCAGAAGAGGGCAAGGAAAAGAAGGATCTGGTGCCCCTCAACTTCTCCCTGGACAACCTGCAGTTGAACAACCAGCCTATTGTTGGTTGTGACGGGGCCGTGTACCATGCCTTCCTCAAAGGAGAGCAGGCCACTGATGGTAAGTACAGCCACTGATGTACAGTCTATGTGTGACTGTAGTATATAACATCAATATTGGACTTTTTTTGCTGATGACATTATTCTATGAAGTAGCAACACTCTTTGGAAAAGACTGAAAAGTATATGAACAAAATACTTCCTCATTTAAGAGAATTTTCTATATAATAATAATAAAATCTCCCCCACTTTCCCAAAATGTTGCTTGGCCCCTGCAGCTCCAGAATACATTTTGGCTTGCATTAGATGTACCAAACAGGACCTTTGAGAGAGGCTGCTGCTTATTATCAAACAACTCAAATAGCATGGACTCATGGAATTTGTGTAATCTTTGCACAAGAGGAGATAAGAAACAATCTATTAGACTTAAGCTCCTTCTGAATAATGTCTGAATTTAAACATATACCTAACATATATTTAAGCATTTATATATTTAAAAGTAAATTTATAAATTCAATTGCCATCTATCAATAAAATTTATAACAAATAAATTTACTGGCAATGTGTTTCTTTTCAATAATATCATCAAATGTAGAGATAATATTTGATGATATTATTGAAAAGAAACACATTGCCAGTAAATTTATTTGTTACAAATTTTATATTTAAAAGTATTGTTTTAAAATAGAGCAAATTTGCTCAAAAACTTATTCACTTTAATCGTTAATAATTAAAAGTTTAAAAATACATCTAATTGAACCAAATATAAATACTGTGTTGGCAATATGTTGTTAAACTTTCTGATGAAAATTTGTAATGTTTTTCTGTGCATTGAGGCAAGAAATTGCTTTATTGATCACAAGAGATTTGTTTGGAACACAAACTTACTTTATACCAAAGAGCACAAAGACTATATAAGCATGTTAACAGTAATTTAATAGAGTAATTTATAAATGATAAAGCACAATTTGGATTATAGATTATAGCTCCAAGAAAATAAGACCTAATTCAAATAAAGTAATAGTGTGGGAAGTGTTAGTAACAACTCTGTTACTGAAACTTCACACACTATTAATTTATTTGGATTAGGTCTTATTTTCTCCTAGCATCAATCTATAAAATGAGCTCTTAATGGATTTCCACAATAGTGGCAACCTATGGAACTTCTCCAGAAAGAGTTACTGTCAGTGTTTTTAGATTCTTTCATCCTGGAGAAAGCAGTAGAGAGGTATATTTATGTATAGATGGATATATTTTTGTTTTCATAAAAGTTTAAAAAAAATGCTCTTTTGGAATAAAAGTTTTTAAAAAAGGTTCTTTTGGAACCCTGCTGTATCTTACAAATATTTTTCTTAAAATATAATAAAAATGTTGGCAACTTTGAGCCTAGTAAGAGAATAACAAAAGGAGTTTGGTATGGTGGAGGGTGGCAGTGGGTGTTGACATTATCCTGTTCACTGTGGGGGGGAGGTAGAAACAATCCAGGTTGTTCACAGTTCTGGTTTAAAATAATGGACTCTCTCAAGACTTTCCTTTCCAACATTTGCTGGCTGTAGACCAACAGGGTTCTGGTACTTTGTGAGGGTTGTTAGGAACTATATCCACCACAGATAGGACCTTGTTTATACCAGGAGTGCTATCCTGGAATAAGTGCATCTTTATATCCTTGTTCATATCTAGCAAGATACATACAGATAAAAGGATATAACATGACGGGATGATAAAGCACAATTTGGATTATAGATTATAGCTACAAAGACCTAATCCAAATAATTTAATAGTGTGTGACGTTTCGGCAACAGCATTGTCACCCCATCATCAGACAAAAGAATAAAATCCTTTTTATCCTTTTGTCTGATGATGGTGACCATGCTGTTGCCGAAACATCACACACTATTAAATTATTTGGATTAGGTCTTATTTTCTTGTAGCGATATAACATGACTATCATTACTTTCACAAAATTATCTTTTCAATTTGTTATCATTAGGTTTCTATTATCAGTTGTTGATGCTCTTCTTGTTCCAAAATCACTTTATTAGGTACCTCTCAAAAAGAACAACCTAGTTTATGATATTTGTAACAATGAATAATATGTGAAGTTTATTCACATATTAAACAAAATGTTAACGCAGGATTCAATCCCGGTTCATGACTGTCGGGAATCGAGGGTGTTACCCACTCGTCCATCGACTTAGTTGTTGATGTTGTGTCCTTGTAAACATTGTTTGCCACACATGCTTGCTTTTGGTTTTTCTATTATGGTTTTCGATATAGCTATAATTTCATTTTTAGTCTCTATGTGAAATAATACAGTGAAGAGCCCCCCCCCCCCCCCCCTTATAGTGAACCCCAATGGACAGAACTTTTGATTCATTCTAGCCACAGTTTGTTAATTTTGTTTACTCTTTTCAAAATTTTAGCACCATATAATTAAAGGACAGTCGCTCGAGGAGCATGAACTCATGGATTTCGTGTAATCATCACACAAGGAGATAAGAAACAACAACAAAGGACAGTCGTACACACAGGAAAAGGCTATTTCCGAACAATAATGCTATTTATCAAAATGGGCACAAAAACTTAAGAAATCATTTGATGATAGGTTCTTCTTATCATTATTCCTAAGTGTGCAAAGCCTTATTAATATTCTACTAAAAAAGATAAAATGATAAAGCACAATTTGGATTATAGATTATAATACAAGAAAATATAAAATTATTTTAAAACGCTCAATATAATACACAAAGTTTACTTGAAAAAGTCTGTAATACTTTATTGCTTGAAAGCACTCTTCAAGCATTTTGCCCCTTTCAAATAAAGTTAATAAGTATTTTTCTTCCATTTACAGTTGTCACATATTCTTCTGAAGACTAGAGTTTTGAAACATGCAAACCAATGCTGGCTTCAAAAAATCACCATAGCATAAAAAATAACTTTCATGGGCACCTTTTATTCGGATTTTTTTATAACTTAGGTTACACTAGCTCTATAGATATAGAATACTTCTGAAAGGAGATGCTAACATGTCTCACCGCGACAAAGTTGGGAGCTGATTTCTCTTTGTAACAATTTTTATAGCCTTCTATTTTTAGCTCTTATAGTAGAAATGTTACACTTATGTTTTCAACTTGTTCTGAAGTTTTGCCGGCATTGTTTCACACTTTAAAGCTTTAATAATGGCTTTTTTTAATAGTGTTATCTTTTCACAAGGTAATAAGACCAAATCCAAATAAATATATTGTGTGTGACGTTTCGGTTACAGTGCTTTTACCATCTTCAGACCAAGGTACTGAAACATCATACACAATTTATTTATTAAGATTTGTTCTTATTACTTTGTGTACCTTGTTTTTATGATCTATAATCAAAATTGTGCCTTATCAGTGTTGGCTTTTATTAAGAAAGCTTTTTCTTTGCATTTCTTTTTTTTTTTCATTTTTAATTTCAAATTTAATGAATGCAAAGATATTCTACTGAATAATAAGTATAGGGATGTGGTAAAACATAGAACATGGATACAAACAAATAATTCTGCCAAATTTATTGTTTGGAAATTGTGATCTTATGAGCTGAAACATGCTCAAAATTATGCTGTTTTGAAATTGAACGAGTTAAAATTTTAAGTTTGTTATAATCCTTGTGTTTTAATTATAGAATTTATCATTTTGTAACTTAAAATTTTAAGTTTGTTATAGGAGTTTTACAGACCATTGAAGCAAATAGAAGAATCACAAAGACTTATTAGAAACCAACAAACAGCTTTAACCGAGGCTTTAAGAGTGGCCTTATTAAAACCTTAAAATTCCAAAATGTACAAAAACTTATAAAACCTGTACAAAGTACAATGCCATAGAGCCAAATTATAAAAATATAATCATGACTATTGTGCTCTAAATTATAAATTAAATAAATCAACAACAACAACAAAACAGCTTTATTAGGGCATCTTGCCCTGTACAGATTCGCCTTTGAATTACTGACAATATTCAACACAAGAGAAAAAGGAGAGATGGAGTATTTACAATTAAAGTATGGCAAATATTTTTATTGTGCCCCTGTTCTTCTCTCTTCCACGAGTGCAATTTTATTTACAACCGATTTTTGGTAGTTGAACAGTTCTATTGCCCAACTTTTCTTATCTGAAACAGTTTTTATTGTCTTTAATGAGTTCAAATGTGGTCTAGGAAGACTTTTCAAGATCTTTTTTCTCTCACCTTCCAGATCTCCGCACTCGGCAGTAAAATGGTATATCTCATCGGTTATCTGACCTCCGCATAACTTACAGTACAAATCTTCTTTCTTAATTACGTAGATATGATTTTCTTTGATCAATGTTGATATTATCCTGATCTGTGCAATAAAACTCACTAAAGCTGAGGACAGATTGCATGAAAAATAATGTTCTGGAATGAATGAATCATAAAGTAACCTATAGTTTGAGTATGTTTTCGTAAGAGATAATTTTGCCAGATCTTGCTGCAATAGCTGTTCAATTTTTATTTTTAGTATATTCGGTAGTTCGATCTGTATGTCATCATAATTTAACCTAAGGTTTAGCCGTGTGAGTCCACAATGATTGATGATATCCATGATATTTTTACAGAATCCTATAGGTTTTTTTGTCATTAAGGAAATTTCCTTCAATCTATTCCAGCATAGCTTAGGTAGTCTATTTTCTTCCATTTCCTGTAATCTAATGAAATATTCCATAATTAGTTTGATCGTTGTAAAAGTCAGAGATAATCTGCCTGTTTCCAACCTTACAATATACCCCGGTATATATCTTGGCAGATTCAGAAAGTTTTTGATAAACGTATTCTGTATTTGGTCTATAATATCGGTATTGTCCCAAGACCACACAGGGGCCGCATAGAGTAGTATTGATTTAATAACTGAGTCAAATAAATTCAGTGCAACTTTTAATGAATTAATTTTTTTCCCTTTTTATCAGTCTAATAGTTGCATTTATTGCCGTATTTGCTTTGGCTTTATAAAAGAGGGCTACCTTTTTGCTATTATTAGTGGTAGTGAATGGAAATCCCAAATACATAATATTGGACGCAACAGTCAGTGGGATGTCCCCCCAGTACCAGTTTTCGTGTCTTGCCGGTCTTCCTCCATTTCTAAATACCATCACCTTGGACTTATTTTCATTTAAAACTAATTTGTTATTGTCCAGATAAGACTTTAGTAAATTGATTTTAGTTTGTAGGTTAATTTTAGATTCTCCAATTATGGCTATGTCATCCGCATACATAAGTAGGTGTAAAACGCCAAAATCAGGGAGATGAAATCCTGTAAGTGCTGAGTTATTATAAAGTTCTATTAGGTCGGCCATATATAATATAAATAAAAGTGGGGAAAAAATTAAATAAATCACTATATCAAATAAAACTAAACTACAATGCCATAGAAACCTCCCAGACCATATTCTGTTAGAATTAACAACCACAAAGAACCATAACTACCATACCAAAGCTAGAGAAGACATGGTCTAAGGAGATAAGCAACCATCCCTATCAATAAAAAAAGTGCATATCCTGACTCACATGAGCATTTTAGATTGCAGAGTTCCTTCTAGTGGAACAAATATCAACTGAATGTTGGTTTAGCTTTGTTCCATAATATATGGCCAACCCGTTATCTTGATAAATCAAGAAAAGCCAACCTTATATACTTTTCAAGCTGTTGGCAATGGTAGATCGATTTATGACAATTACACTGACCATCCAGTAGAATCATAAATAAATCTAAATAGACCAAAGGCGATGAGGATGTTTAGATGAAGGTAGTTGCAAAGTAAAGATATTACGAACAAAAAAAAAATGTTTTTAAACCAAAATTTCTCAAAGGTAAATGAATTACTGCAATGAGCTGAAATTGAATTTAGGAAGGTACAAATTAGCTAGGCAAAATATGTTGCATTTTCAACCAAATATTTGGCTTCATACCAAATTTGTTAGGGGACAAATCCTAACGGCTCTAGACCACTGAGGAACTGCTCCAGAAAACAAGGAAGGCCAGCCAAAGAAGAAGAAGCTGGACCCTCACAATCTCTCCATTAAGGTGCTCTTCAACTACTCCCCGGACACCACCGCCCCCGTGGATGTCCTGAGGGGCATGTTCCAGGAACTACTGCCCCTGTCTTCTCAGGCCATCAAAGCTGATGACACAGCCTCCTCCACCTGGTAAGCAAAGTTATCTCTCAAACTGTCCTGTTTCTAGACTCAGAAGTCTTCCTCAACTTCTTCATTGGGGGGGGGGGGGGGGGGGGTAACCTGATCAAATTCTTTACGTGAGGTTTCAGTTTATATTGTCCACAGAATTTTCAAATATTTTTGGTTATTCAGCATATTTTCTCTCATTGTTGTAAAAATAAGTTGAATTGGTTTTGATCAAAATAAATCTGCCTTGTCACCCTCATGTTTGTTTTTCCTAATATTTCTGAGAGAGAGACAATATTGTTACCATCTGTAGTCTCTGTAGCACAAGTTGTCTTTTGAAAGCTGTTGACATTCTCAGACTGAAATGTTATATGGTTTAAGTCTAAAATTAATCCTTGAGATTTTAGGTTTTATTTCTCCTCTGTTACTACTACTTAATTTTATTATAAATAAAATGCTCCAATGGCCCCCTATTCTTTGAAAAAGTCCAACCTCACCAGCAAGTGCAAGTAACCAAATGGGGCCCTGGCACACTTCTAAGAGCAAAAGTCGAACTGTTTTCACATGTGTAAATATGTGGTGCACTTACAGTAAAAGCAGTCGCCAACTTCTACCCACCATGATTATCATAGCTTGTGCCACATGTACTTGGGATAAAAAAAAAAAATTAAGGTGCTAATGATAGGGTACAATTTGGATTATAGATTAGAAACACTAGGTAATAAGACCAAATCCAAATAAATAGTGTGTGATGTTTGAGTAACAATGGCGTTACTGAAACATCACACACTATTTATTTGGATTTGGTCTTATTTACCTTGTGATTATATAAGGTGCTAAGTAAATTGTTGGCATTTAATACTCCCAGTAAATAAGCCCCATTTTTGTCATTTAGACTGGGAGGTTGACTTAGCTCCAAAAGAAATGGCCGCCTCTGACATGAGGAACAAACGCCATGTATAGCCCGCTCCTAACATGAGTACAAACGCTGCTCATCCTGTATCCCTGGATCAGAAGCCATTACAGGGTACTATCAGCCGGGCCAGCTGAGCCCAGGTTTTTTAGTGAGCTTGTTACTGCTCCCCCTCCTCCTTTTTCATCCAGGCTTGGGACTGGCAAAGGCGGAATTATATACAGTCGAACCTCTTTAATTCAACACCCCAAGGGATCAGAGCTTTCGGTTGAATTAAAGGAAGTGTTGAATTAAGGTTAGATGATTAGCTATTTATCTAACTCGCTAAAATAATATTTTTTTAAATTGCTTTGTAATATAAATTGATCATATTAATTGAAACCATTGTGTGTGTCCTTTTTTGTATTATTTTTTATTTTCATTATTAACTTTAGTATCAGGGAAAAAATGGCAATACTACATATTTTTGAAACATAAATAATTACAATAATATTTTACTCTAATTGAAGAATATTCTTCCTTATATTGAAAGGAAATAAATATGGAAAATAAAAATTTAAAAATAATATTTAAAAATAATCATGAAGATCTTTTTAAAAATTCCTTTATAGATGTCTGTTTTTGCACTGAAATCCTATTCAGGATGTATTCCAGATGGTCTATTTTAAAAAAACATGCATGTCTTTCTTCCTCTGGAATGTGTTTTTAAATGACAAAGTTTTTATTGTATTAAAGACATCCACTGCTGCTGCAGGTGTTATTGATTTTGTGTTTAAATCTTTTATAATAATATGGAAATGGAATATTGAAATAAAATGTTATCATAATCATTGTGGCTACTTTTTATGAAGATTTATTTATTTGAAAGGAAATTATTTGTAAATTTTAAAATAACTTAAATATTTCAATGCTGAAATTTAAAAAGAAAATACTATTATTAATTAGCGTGTGATTCCTAAATTCCTGCGTAAAACAAAATAATAACACTCGTGACATTGCGCAATGGCACTGCAAAGTGAAACTTGAACTAACATAAACCAAAAGTGCGCTGGCGCGATTCTATCGGCGCACGCCGTTGTCGCCGCTTGCCGCCGCCGTAATACCTTTTTACCGGTAAAGTTGTATGTAAAAAAAACATTCAACGGTCGAAATTGGAATTTTAAAATGGTCGAACTATCGGAACTGTCGTATTATCGTTACTGTCGAATTACGGTTTGTTATTTGATAGGCCGGAGGTCGGGACATCAGAATATGGTCGAATTAAGGTAGAGTGTTGAATTTGCGTGTGTCGAATTAACGAGGTTATACTGTATCTACCAATGATAAAATTGAGTGCCAGTAGCACTAACCTAGTGTACAGGTTTTGTGCCTGTCATCACTAGAGTATATTAATCCTTCCTATAGTCATTTGGTTTTCTTGCTATTTTATTTATATTTCTTATTATTTTTGCACACAGATACACAGAGGTCTTTATTAAAATATAGTCTTATATTCATGTCTTTGCCACGGAGTCTGCAAAGGAAAAGAATTTTAAAAAGTAAATGCCATTTAGCAATGCCTGAAGAAAATTAATCTCATACATGGATTTGTTAGATAGAAGGAAAAAATCAAATAAATATAAGGACGCAAACACTGGTATTTACATATGAGACATGCATACACGAGCCTTTATTAAGTCTATGTTTTATATGGTGGTGGCCTTGTCCATCATGGACCGTCAATTCCTGTTTTGCTGCTCCATGGAAAGGGAGAGGCGCCATTGCCCCGTTAGTCAGCCACATTTCAGAGTCCCCTGTAGGCCTTCACGGTTACCGTAGCAGCTCGGGGCTCACGACACCGTACTTCGCCCTACAGGGCAGTCCCTTACTTGTGCTGCTTCTCCTGCCTGCCACTTAGAGGAGGACTTCTGGGCAGGAATATATTATACAGTTACGAGCGTCATTCCTCATCTCTGTCACGGTTTGCTTTTTTTTTTGGAATGGCGCCCTCCTATTGGTTGGCTACGATCACGCCACCTTTGCCCCCCCCCCCCCACTCACTTTTTTTTTGGAATGGCGCTCTCCTATTGGTTCGCTACGATGGCGCCGCCAATGCGCGAGACACTTCTGTCACCGTTTGCTTTTGGTTCAGTGGTAGAATGCTCGTCTGCCACGCGGGTGTCCCGGGTTCGATTCCCGGCCGATGCATTTTTTTTTTTTTTTACAATTTTTAAAACTCATTTATATATTATACAAGAATGACATCCACGGCGCCAATTTATAATTGTAACGAATAGTATTTTAATAAAAGCATTTAATTGGGTAAACCCGGGCGTTGCCCGGGTCATTCGGCTAGTGTTTTATATAATACATAATATGCAATAATTGAAAAATTTTCAGAGTGCACTATGTTAAAAAGATCATTTACTATCTCAGTGAAAAAGGTTTTTAGAAAGACCTGCTCAGAGATGAACCCTCCCAGAAATATGTTGCCGATTAAATCTCCAGATTTACTAATGTATTGGCTTTTGTAAGAGAGACAATTTGTCGAGAAATTCCTAGTGAAGGCATCCTGCACAATTATACAGGCTGTCACGGATGCTATAAAATATACAGCGAGTTATCTGCTATGCTTCTAGTCCCAAAAGGGGGAGATTTACTTTTGAAATACACTAGTTTCTATAAAGAATATTGCTTTCAATGTGTCCCCCCTTTAAGAGAAGTTATTCTCTTACTTGAAGCAGCTAATTGGTAAAAAAAAAAAAAGGTCATTTTGACAATGAAAACTGTCCTTTGTATAGAAGTGTCTGCTGTATATGTTTGGAATGTGGGTTCCCTATCTAAAGTGTGTGCCAGGCTGGCCCAGAGGACACACCTACCCTCTCACCCCAATGTGGTGAAGA
>CP092864.1:58491357-58518739 GCA_030710605.1 Cordylochernes scorpioides
GTACCACATATATATGTAATATGTTGATGCAATTGTTGTTACACTATAATATTTGTTGTATTACACTGTTGTAGATCCTGTCGACTTAACCGTTCTGTGGCAATATCGTTGCGGGGTTCCTTGTTGTTGGGTGCGAATGGTGAGATTTGATTGAAGCGCAGTCGTTGAGTGGTAAGTGAAGCACACAGTTAGGAATAATCAGGACACATGGTGAGGTTTGAAAATAAAAGGCAACTGGATTGGAGGGAAGAAAGCTTGAGAAGGCGGAGCGATTTTGATTGTTAATTAACTGATCACATGATGGTGCTTGTACTTAGCTATGAGCTGAGTGGGGAGAGGTCCAGGGCCGATGTCACCTCGTTGGAAGCGAAGGAGCAACTGATCCGAACTCGGTGAGAGCCAAGTCGCTACTGCAGGTGTTGATCCTATGCGAGCTAAAACACTACTGACCATCCTTGCCTTTCGATTTAACACCAAGATTCCGTTTCTCTCTGATTGGTTGAGAGGTGATCACCTGATCTTTCCCTATTGGTTGACCTATTTAGATGCTATCTTCTGATAGGTCGGCGGTTTCCTTTGGTATTAGTTACGCCCGGCTTGGGTCAAGAAGCCTCGTGTTTGCTTGACTTTATTTACTGCCGCGGCTATCAAACTACGTCCGGTCTCTGTCCGGAAGTATTGGATATCTCTCAAACTTTTATAACTTCTGGTCACTCGACACGTCCTGTTTTGTCCGGAAGTATTGAATGCATCTTGGCGAAAATAACTTCTGCGGTTACTAGAGACGCCCGGTCTCTGCCCCTGCAGTATTGACACAGGGGTCCCCAGAATAGTCGTGCCAATCTTAGATCTACTTCCTATATCTTAATGCTACTTGCTTCCCTCCAGTTACCTTGTTCTTTATTAAGTCTTTGAAAATCATACATGGTACATACATAGTGGGTCGGGGTTGCATTTAATTATATACAAATTATGACAGATGCGCCCCCTACATGTGAAGAATTCAAGAAGGGGTTAGCCTGAGAGAATTCTGTAAAATGAAAAATAATTTTGTGGGAAAATTAGTTGTAGGTATTGAGGGGCTATATACAAGCATTGCTGGTGACATAAGTAAGATAGAATGGGGTTGATGATATAGGTTGAGTATAATTAATAGAAATCAAAATTTTTTAATTGTAAGAAATCAATGAATGTTATGGTACATAGTGGGTAAAACAAAGAAAATGCGCCTAAACGAATTCTACCCGAGATAAGAAATGATATCGAGGGAGTTCTATTAAGGCTTTTGAAATCAAATAAAAATAATATAAAAATAGTTGAATGAAATCAAAATTGAATGTGTTTGGTTGAAAAAGAGAAATATTTTGTTGCATGGTGACAAAGACAACTGCTTAGTTACTTTTTTGCTCGAATTCTGAGAAAAAGGAATCGAGGAAATTTCATAAGGTGCTTTGAAATCAAAACAAAATGAAATAAGAGTAGTTGAATGAAATCAAAGTGAAGGTTTGGTTGCACAAAAAAGGAAAAAGCTTTGTTGTATGAAAAAAAAAGAGAAAATGCTTTGTTGCGTTGGTGAAAAAAAAAAAAAATTGCCTAATTACTATCCTACTTGAGATTGGGAATGAAATCGAAGGGGTTTTCATTAGGTCTTTTGAGAAATCAAAATAAAAATAAAAATAAGAGTTGAACGAAATCAAAGTGAATGCTTGGTGCGTGGTGAGAAAAAAAAGGAAAAATGCCTAATTATATTCTAGTTCGAAATTGGGAATGAAATCGAAGGAATTCTATTAGGTCTTTTGAGAAATCAAAAATAAAAATAAAATAAAATAAAAGTTAAATGAAATCAAAGTGAAGGCTTGGTGCGTGGTGAAAGAAAAAAAAAAGGAAAAATGAAAAATAAAAAGGTTTCAACAATAAAGGGTGATTTAATGTTTTTAGTTTAATCGAAAACCAGTGAGTTTTCGTTAATAATTGAGTTGTGGCAATATAAGTCAAGTGGTAAATAGAATGATAATTGATAAATAAAAATGATAATATAAACTAATTGGGGAAAAAAAAATGATAATTAATGATAAAAGTGGTAATAAGTTGAAATAATTGATAAATTGATTAAATATTTAAATTTTAATTGAGAGAAAATAATAAAAATGATTGATATGAAAAAATAAGATGTATTGGTTGGAACCCTTTGGTATCTACATGCCCTGATCTAAATGTATTGATTGTTCCATTTTGCCCTATAAATGTTTTACTTGCTCAATTATGTCCTATAAATTTTTTGTCTCGTCTGTATCGACACTTAGGTGAAAAACGTGATTCTAGCCCTCAAGTGCGTTTATGCTGTGTACAGGAGACATGGAAATCTATATAACCTTTATGTGTAATTTTTATCTTTGTGTGTGTTGTGAAAAAATGTTAGAAGTCGGTTGTGTAAGAAATGTGTGAGTTAGTTCTAGGTGTTGTTTCGTGGATGTGTAATTGGTTGGTAAAGAATCGATATATAGATTTGAACTGGAATCAAAAATCGGTGGTATAGCGAAATCTGTGGCTGGGGAGAGCGGTGACCTAATTTGGATGAGCGGGGCTTTGTAATGAGACGCCGGAAGCGGGACTCGGGGACACGAGGTCCGGTCTAAATTTATCCACCCCCTGTTTGCGTAATTGGAGTCGGAAACGAGGCGTGTGGGGCTTGTTTTTGGAGCGTGGTTTCTCCGACATTGTTTGGTCATCTTTTCAGCTACTGTTATCTCTTCGGAGTTTATTTAGATTTTCTGCGAAGATGGTTCCTAAAATTATGAGAAGTTTTATAAATACTTGTCCACAATGAAGAATTGCTTGTCCACAATGAAAAATTGCTTGTCCTAAATTAAAAATTACCTCTTGTAGTTCGAAGATTTTCTGATCGGGCATAGCATAGATAAACAAGTAATTGATGACTAAAATTGGGATACAGTTGTATGGCAGAAGTAACAAACAAAGGATAAGAATCAGATGAAATATAGGATATTGCCCCATGTTCGTCCACATTTTTGTAACTGGGGACTCTGAAATATTTGCTTGAACCTTATGAATTGTAGAATTTGAATGATTGGTAGGTTCGCAGTTCTCCTGTCTGAGATCTTTAGGGAGTGGTGTGATATGATTGAACTGGTTGTCAGGTTTGCAGTTTTTAACATCGGGGAAGAGTGATGTAAATCGTCTTGTTGCAAAAATGGCAGGGTCTAAATGCCTGAAAGGTTCGCTGTTGGTGGGTTTGAACCTTAATGACTCTGTTGGGAATAATTCGGGTGTTAAATGTTTGAAAGGGAACGTGTAATTGGGGTTGTGTTTTATATGATAGGTGTTAACGGCGGGGGGTGATATATAATGGATTTTTTCTGTATACAGTTTAAGTTTGTTGACGTGGATTGTGTCAGTGTCTCTTTGAAGTGGTTGATTTGGTCGATCTATGCGGACCACATTTGGTGAAATAATTTCTAATATTGTGTGAGGTCCTGTGAAATATGGCGCGAGTTTCCCTGTATTTGGGTGGTGATATAATTTTACTAACACTAGATCACCAACTTCGAAATGTGGTTGCTTGTGTCGTTTGTCATAAGTGTTTTTGTCTTGTAAATGTTTGTTTTGTGTGCGTGTGTGTGCAATTTTTCTAGCTTTGTCGATATCTGGGTACGGTGTGTTATGATTAGAGATTTCTGGGGGTAGGATACCAAACATTAAGTATATGGGTGGAAAACCTGTGGTAGAGTGGGGTGTCTTGTTATATATAAGTGTAACCTTCTTGACCAACTTGGTCCATGCGACCTTTGGATTTTCTAGGTGTAATAACCTCAGTTTTCCCGTGAGGGTGGCGTTCAGGCGTTCACATAGGCCGTTGGCTTGTGGGTTGTTGCTGGTTGTGATTAACGGGTGAATATTTCTATTAAGGAGAAAACTACGAAATTTGGGTGAAGTGAAGGCAGGGGCTCTATCCGTAAGAAGGCGTTTTGGAGAACCATCCTGGAATACTCGTTTAAGTACCTGTTGGTAGGTGGTGGTACTGGTGGATTTAGAGGGAAAAGCCCATGCGTAGCGTGAAAAATGATCGACTACCACATGGAGGTATACCTTGGTGTTGCCATATTTAGCAAATCCTGCTATGGTGTCCAGAGATAAAAGGTCGAAGGGTTCTTTAGATTCCGGAGGTTGACTTAATTCTCCGTAAGTGGGTCCTACTGGACGTTTTGTTAATTGGCAGGTGGGACAGGTCTTAACCTTTTGTTTAATATCCTTTGACATACCTTGCCAGTAATATTGTGTGGAGATAATTCGTGACATTTGGGAAATACCGGGGTGATTGTATTGTGTGTGTACTGTTTGTAAGAGTTGTTGTATGAGTGGTTTTGGAAGTATAATCTTGGTTACACCTTTTCGGGAAACTGTATGTAATCCATTACGATCAATGGTCAAACTAGACTCTTTCGATGGAGGAGGTTGATGGGTCTTGATAAGGGTGGCGTCCAAGAATCCACAAAACGGGTTACGGGATAAGAGATCTGCCTCATATTGTAGTTTTCCCTTTATGTAGCGGACCTCGTATTCGTAACTCGATAGTCGTAAACTCCATCGAAACAGTCTGCCGGACGGGTTCTTGATGGTTTTCAACCACTGTAATGCGTGATGGTCAGAAAATATTGTAAATTTTCTGCCCATAAGATAGATGCGAAACTTCTCCACACTCTCAACGATTGCTAAGCACTCAAGTTCAGAGATGGAGTAGTTTTTCTCGTGTGGGCGCAATGTTCGGCTGAAATATTGAACTGGATATACGTTTCCGTCAGGGTGAACTTGTTTGAGAATGCCTGCTATACCGAGGGTGGATGCATCGCAATACACTTGGCATGGCAGACCTTCTTTGTAAAGGTGTAAAATGGGGTGTTGTGTGAGGTTTCCTTTCAGGTCAATGAACGCCTTTTGACAAGTTTCATCCCAGTTCCACACGACATCCTTTTTGAGGAGGTTATTGAGTGGTGCTCGCAAGCGAGCGTATTCCGGAATGAATTTGTTGTAGACGTTCACAGCGCCTAAAAAGGATTGTAGTGTTTTTCGGTTGTGTGGTTGTTTTATGGCGTGGATAATGTCGGTGTTACGTGTGTGTGGTGTGATTGTACCAGCTGTGATGGTGTAACCTAGAAAATTTATGGATTGCTTAAAAAATTCGCATTTTGCGAAGTTAAGTTGTAATTTCTCCGCTTCGCAAAAGGCGAAAAATTGTCGCAGGTGGTTTTGATGCTCCTCCAACGTGTTGGAGTAAATGATGAAATCATCAAAGTAATGTGCCACACAGTCAAGTCCGTGTCTCTGTAGGACCTGACTTATGGCTCGTTCGTAAATCTGAGGACTGGTTTTTAACCCGAAAGGTAATCGAGTGGGTTGGTATAATCCTTCAAAGGTGGCAAATGCTAACAGTGGTCGAGAATCGGGGTGTATTGGGACTTGCCAATACGCAGAGGATATGTCGGCCGTGGAGAAATATTTGGCCTGTGCGAGGCGGTCTAGGATATCCTCGATTCTCGGGAGGGGATGGACATCAGAGCTGATTAGCTCATTCACCTTCCTATAATCGATACAAAACCGTTTGGTCTTGTCGCGCTTAGTGACGAGGGTGACAGGGCTCGAGAAAGGTGAAAAAGATTGCTCTATGATGCCGTTCTCCAGCATTTGTTGTATTTGGTTACGGATTTCTTGTTGGTCACATATCGGAACACGATATGGACGTATGGTGATTATTTTTTCGGAATTCGTGGGTATTTTTACTGGTGGAATCCGTAAGCATGGTACGTTGAATTTGTCCTGTGAAAAAATGTGAGTGTACCTTTGTAGAAGTGTTGTGAACTGTGGTGTATAGTGAGTGTTAGGTGTTGTGTTGTAGTATGCATGTGGTAAAGGTTTTTGTTGTGTATTAGTGTGAGTGTCGAGTTCGTTGTGTGGGTTGGTCATGTGAGAGTTGTGCAACGGTGTGTGATCACCTATGTTTTTGGTATGCGAGTTATCCCGCTGTGTGGGTGCGTTTTGGACAGGTTCATAAGTTGAAGTTGTTGTGGTTTGATTATTTGAGGGCATGTAAAAAGGGCAATTGGGTTTAGTGACAAAGGGGCATGTAGATAAGTGGGGTTTTCTCAATGAATGCACGCAATGGTTGTCATAGGCGGAAAGTTGGGATGTGGGGAAAATTTTTTGTGACATCGCCTGACACTGCCAGTACGTGCATACATTGGGCACATGATTAAAATGGTAGGAAAGGGTAGACAATGGGGCGCCCAGCTGGAGTATAGTGCATTTATTAAAATCTATGGTTAATCTGAATTTATGGAGGCTATTGATACTAAGAATTCCGAATGGCAATGGTGCATTCACTACATGGAAATACTCCTTTCGTGATATTCGTCCTATTGTCAGTGGGATAGATAGTTTACCCATGGTTTTAGCAAATCCGTTTAGGGTTTGGAGGTGTAGTGAATGTCCCTCAAGGGTTAAATTAGGCAGGTGGGTTTTTAGCATATGATAAATATTATATGGCACTATACTTAGGCTGGCGCCTGTGTCAATTAAAAAGGGGCATGATACATTAGGGGCTAGAAAGAGTTTGACAGTCAGTTGGTTTAGGGATCCTACCTCAGTCTCGAAAGGGCTGTCCGGCTGGGGTGTCTCTGGCTTGACTTGGTTGTGCTGAAGTCGGAACTGGTGATTTTGGGACCGTTTGCACTGTCCGGACTTTTTCGTGGGTCGTCGGGACTGGTCGACGTCGGCATTCGCTGTGCCAGTGTCTCGCGCCGCAGAACTTGCAATCGGACGGCGGAAGAGGTGCATTCCATGTACCTGGGCGTCGGGATGTGTTGTGGTACGGACCCGACATTGTGGGTGGTTGATCTTCTCTGGATCGTGTTGCCGGTACACTGGGCCCGTGGATCCGCTGTACCAGTCGGAACCACTCTCCTAGGTTCTCGGGAGGCACTACGCGGACTAGGCGCTGGTCGTTGAATGGCAGTCCTTCTGTCAGCGTCTCGAGGATTACCTCTTGTGGCAGTCCTAGTTGCAATCCCATGGCGGTTTTCTCCCGGTAGTAGGTCTCTAAGTTGGCTTGTCCAGTGAGTTTCATGGCGAAATATTTCGCAAAGGACGCTTCGCTTGACTCAGGGTAGAGATCTAGGAGGATTTGTCTCACCTGGAAATAACTCCGGTCGGCCAGCCGAAGTTTCCTGAAGAGCTCCAGGGGTTGTCGCACCAGGTAGTTTGGCAGGCGCAGTAATTTTTCTTGTTCTTCCATGGATGCGTCTTCCATTTTTCGGTCGAACGTCTGGAAAAATTGTGTCGCACTGTATGTGCCGTCGAAAGGCGAGATTGCCGACTCCGCTCCATCAGAAATTTTTGCTCGCGTCAGGAGCGTTGACAACTGGTTGACGGCGTCCGCTAGGGGCGCAGTTGTCTCGCTCGTCTCTCTTACTTCCTGCCTCCCTTCCGCTGTTGTTTCCATCGGGCCGTCCGACTTTACGCCTGTGGGATCCTGATTTAATTCCATCTCACTATCCTGTCGACTCTGTGTAATATGTTGATGCAATTGTTGTTACACTATAATATTTGTTGTATTACACTGTTGTAGATCCTGTCGACTTAACCGTTCTGTGGCAATATCGTTGCGGGGTTCCTTGTTGTTGGGTGCGAATGGTGAGATTTGATTGAAGCGCAGTCGTTGAGTGGTAAGTGAAGCACACAGTTAGGAATAATCAGGACACATGGTGAGGTTTGAAAATAAAAGGCAACTGGATTGGAGGGAAGAAAGCTTGAGAAGGCGGAGCGATTTTGATTGTTAATTAACTGATCACATGATGGTGCTTGTACTTAGCTATGAGCTGAGTGGGGAGAGGTCCAGGGCCGATGTCACCTCGTTGGAAGCGAAGGAGCAACTGATCCGAACT
This sequence comes from Cordylochernes scorpioides, assembly GCA_030710605.1. Classification (NCBI taxonomy): domain Eukaryota; kingdom Metazoa; phylum Arthropoda; class Arachnida; order Pseudoscorpiones; family Chernetidae; genus Cordylochernes; species Cordylochernes scorpioides. Next base: position 58,499,313 of record CP092864.1, read on the forward strand.
CGGTGAGAGCCAAGTCGCTACTGCAGGTGTTGATCCTATGCGAGCTAAAACACTACTGACCATCCTTGCCTTTCGATTTAACACCAAGATTCCGTTTCTCTCTGATTGGTTGAGAGGTGATCACCTGATCTTTCCCTATTGGTTGACCTATTTAGATGCTATCTTCTGATAGGTCGGCGGTTTCCTTTGGTATTAGTTACGCCCGGCTTGGGTCAAGAAGCCTCGTGTTTGCTTGACTTTATTTACTGCCGCGGCTATCAAACTACGTCCGGTCTCTGTCCGGAAGTATTGGATATCTCTCAAACTTTTATAACTTCTGGTCACTCGACACGTCCTGTTTTGTCCGGAAGTATTGAATGCATCTTGGCGAAAATAACTTCTGCGGTTACTAGAGACGCCCGGTCTCTGCCCCTGCAGTATTGACACAGGGGTCCCCAGAATAGTCGTGCCAATCTTAGATCTACTTCCTATATCTTAATGCTACTTGCTTCCCTCCAGTTACCTTGTTCTTTATTAAGTCTTTGAAAATCATACATGGTACATACATAGTGGGTCGGGGTTGCATTTAATTATATACAAATTATGACATATATATATATGTAGGAAACAGTTAGGATTTTACTAGGGTTGAACTTTTGCAAGAATCGGAGGCCATTGAAACAATTTTTTTTCTTCAGAAAAAAAGTGCCCAATGCAGGATTCGATCCAAGGTTGTGGGTTTCGAAAATCGACAGCTTGTGCCTCCGCCGAGAATGTAGAGCAGCTGTTCTGATGTGTCGGGTTGCATAGTGCAGTGGGGGCATCTCCTCAGGGGGTAACCCCACTGTTACTCACCCCTTGTAAAGTACCTCCCATAACACCATGTCTCCAATGGATATTCCGTGTATTTGCCTGCTGCACCTACATAGTCGACTCATTTAGCCGCTCCTCTGTGGAAGTGCAAGTCTCTTGTTTCGCTAGATTTTTGTAGCAGCCTAGCTACCTTGTGTAACTGTTCAGTCAAATCTCTCCGGGTAATATTCCTGTGCATCACATTCTGTGTAGTTGACTCATGTATCAGTTTGTGGGTAGCAGCTCCATGTATCAGACTTCGTGTTACTGCTCCGTATGTCAACTAGCATGTAGCTGACACGTCTAGCAGTTTCTGTGTAGCTACTCCGTGTACCAGTCTTTGTGTAGCTGATTCATGTACCAAGCCTCGTGTAGGTACCCGTGTACCAGACTCCGTGTAGATACCCTGCGTACTAGAATTTGTGTAGCTACCCCGTATACCATTTTCCGTGTAGATGCCCCGTTTACCAGACTCCGTGTAGCTACCTCGTGTATCAGACTCCGTGTAGCTGCCTCGTGTACCAGACTCCGTGTAGCTGCCCCGTGTATCAGACTTCGTGTAGCTGCCCCGTGTACCAGACTCCGTGTAGCTACCCCGTCACAGCCGCCCAGGGAAGGCTCACCGAAGGAGCGTGACGTCACCGAGGCCGGCCATCGATCATGTCGGTTGCCAGGCAACTACGAAAACAATTTGGGCGCTGGACTTCCTGGACCCTGGGCATAGTTGTCAGGAGTGCGGCCATTCAAGTCCAACACGATCGTGCACGTGGAGGATGCGATGGAATGTTTTTCGACCCAGAGTGCCTGAAGGCGTGGGCATTCACGACACCGCGCAGAGGAATCTCATGGATGCAACACATCGACCGGCGGCAACAGCCTATGGGCTAGCACTAAATCAATTTGAGGCGACGCAGTTCCGAGGCCGGCTGGGTCAAGTGACCTAGCAGTGTGCTTCCATTTCGTCCTAAATGTCATGAAGAACTAACGGGCTGGACATCATAATTATGAGATCAACATAATTGTCTGCAATGATTCAAAGTATATCGTCGAGTACACCCGGCAGTGGTTGTCTCCGTAGGTTATACCCCAGCGAGGCGGTGGTTGTCTCCGTAGGATATACCCCAGCGAGGCAGTGGTTGTCTCCGTAGGATATACCCCAGCGAGGCAGTGGTTGTCTCCGTAGGATATACCCCAGCGAGGCGATGGTTGTCTCCGTAGGATATATCCCAGCAAGGGCGGTGGTTGTCTCCGTAGGATATATCCCAGCGAGGGCGGTGGTTGTCTCCGTAGGATATATCCCAGCGAGGGCGGTGGTTGTCTCCGTAGGATATATCCCAGCGAGGGCGGTGGTTGTCTCCGTAGGATATATCCCAGCGAGGGCGGTGGTTGTCTCCGTAGGATATATCCCAGCGAGGGCGGTGGTTGTCTCCGTAGGATATATCCCAGCGAGGGCGGTGGTTGTTTATATCGAATATACTCAGCGAGGACGATGGGTTTTGGTTTCAGATGTCAGCAGAACATTTCCTGGATATTGGTTGTTCTTTCCTTAAATTCAATATCAGCCTAGTATGTCCTTGCACCAGGAAGAATTCTATCTTGCGTAATTAAAACATCACAAATTCACAAAATATTATGTCAATCTTCAAAAGTTTCGGGGGAGGGGAATTTACCTTCATTGTCCCAAGAGATTTTGAGGTCCATTGTTGTTTCTAAGGATGGAGATAAGCAACAACATTTTCTTTAATTTTAAAGAAAAAAATCACTTAGTGTCTCTCGTTATCAAGGTCCTCGATAGCCGCTACCAATATTGATTTTTGCCTTTTGTGGACGACATCGTGTCGGAGGTAGACGTTTTCGCTGGACGGCACCTGATACTCTTCGTCGTGTCGACCTCGTTGCTCGACGTCACCATCGCTGATCTCCATATCTGCTCGACCATACTCCTACAAGTTCATACCTTTGTTTGACGTTAATGTTTCTGATCTCATATATATGCTCGACCATACTCCTACAAGTTCATACCTTTGTTTGACGTTAATGTTTCTGATCTCATATATATGCTCGACCATACTCCTACAAGTTCATACCTTTGTTTGACGTTAATGTTTCTGATCTCATATATATGCTCGACCATACTCCTACAAGTTCATACCTTTGTTTGACGTTAATGTTTCTGATCTCATATATATGCTCGACCATACTCCTACAAGTTCATACCTTTGTTTGACGTTAATGTTTCTGATCTCATATATATGCTCGACCATACTCCTACAAGTTCATACCTTTGTTTGACGTTAATGTTTCTGATCTCATATATCTGCTCGACCATACTCCTACAAGTTCATACCTTTGTTTGACGTTAATGTTTCTGATCTCATATATATGCTCGACCATACTCCTACAAGTTCATACCTTTGTTTGACGTTAATGTTTCTGATCTCATATATATGCTCGACCATACTCCTACAAGTTCATACCTTTGTTTGACGTTAATATTTCTGATCTCATATATCTGCTCGACCATACTCCTACAAGTTCATACCTTTGTTTGACGTTAATGTTTCTGATCTCATATATCTGCTCGACCATACTCCTACAAGTTCATACCTTTGTTTGACGTTAATGTTTCTGATCTCATATATCTGCTCGACCATACTCCTACAAGTTCATACCTTTGTTTGACGTTAATATTTCTGATCTCATATATATGCTCGACAATACTCCTACAAGTTCATATTGTTTGAAGTGAACATCGCTATCTATGTATCTGCTCGACCATACTCCTACAAGTTCATACCTTTGCTTGACGTTAATGTTTCTGATCTCATATATATGCTCGACAATACTCCTACAAGTTCATATTGTTTGAAGTGAACATCGCTATCTATGTATCTGCTCGACCATACTCCTACAAGTTCATACCTTTGCTTGACGTTAATGTTTCTGATCTCATATATATGCTCGACCATACTCCTACAAGTTCATATTGTTTGAAGTGAACATCGCTATCTATGTATCTGCTCGACCATACTCCTACAAGTTCATACCTTTGTTTGACGTCACCATCACTGATCTCCATATCTGCTCGACCATACTCCTACAAGTTCATACTTTTGTTTGACGTTAATATTTCTGATCTCATATATCTGCTCGACCATACTCCTACAAGTTCATACCTTTGCTTGACGTTAATGTTTCTGATCTCATATATATGCTCGACCATACTCCTACAAGTTCATACCTTTGTTTGACGTTAATATTTCTGATCTCATATGTATGCTCGACCATTCTCCTACAAGTTCATACCTTTGTTTGACGTTAATATTTCTGATCTCATATATATGCTCGACAATACTCCTACAAGTTCATATTGTTTGAAGTGAACATCGCTATCTATGTATCTGCTCGACCATACTCCTACAAGTTCATACTTTTGTTTGACGTTACCATCGTTGATCTCCATATCTGCTCGACCATACTCCTACAAGTTCATACCTTTGCTTGACGTTAATGTTTCTGATCTCATATATATGCTCGACAATACTCCTACAAGTTCATATTGTTTGAAGTGAACATCGCTATCTATGTATCTGCTCGACCATACTCCTACAAGTTCATACCTTTGCTTGACGTTAATGTTTCTGATCTCATATATATGCTCGACCATACTCCTACAAGTTCATATTGTTTGAAGTGAACATCGCTATCTATGTATCTGCTCGACCATACTCCTACAAGTTCATACCTTTGTTTGACGTCACCATCACTGATCTCCATATCTGCTCGACCATACTCCTACAAGTTCATACTTTTGTTTGACGTTAATATTTCTGATCTCATATATCTGCTCGACCATACTCCTACAAGTTCATACCTTTGCTTGACGTTAATGTTTCTGATCTCATATATATGCTCGACCATACTCCTACAAGTTCATACCTTTGTTTGACGTTAATATTTCTGATCTCATATGTATGCTCGACCATTCTCCTACAAGTTCATACCTTTGTTTGACGTTAATATTTCTGATCTCATATATATGCTCGACAATACTCCTACAAGTTCATATTGTTTGAAGTGAACATCGCTATCTATGTATCTGCTCGACCATACTCCTACAAGTTCATACTTTTGTTTGACGTTACCATCGTTGATCTCCATATCTGCTCGACCATACTCCTACAAGTTCATACCTTTGTTTGACGTTAATATTTCTGATCTCATATGTATGCTCGACCATTCTCCTACAAGTTCATACCTTTGTTTGACGTTAATATTTCTGATCTCATATATATGCTCGACAATACTCCTACAAGTTCATATTGTTTGAAGTGAACATCGCTATCTATGTATCTGCTCGACCATACTCCTACAAGTTCATACCTTTGTTTGACGTTACCATCGTTGATCTCCATATCTGCTCGACCATACTCCTACAAGTTCATACCTTTGTTTGACGTTAATATTTCTGATCTCATATATCTGCTCGACCATACTCTTACAAGTTCATACTTTTGTTTGACGTTACCATCGTTGATCTCCATATCTGCTCGACCATACTCCTACAAGTTCATACTTTTGTTTGACGTTACCATCGTTGATCTCCATATCTGCTCGACCATACTCCTACAAGTTCATACCTTTGTTTAACCTAACTATCGTTGATCTCCATATCTGCTCGACCATACTCCTACAAGTTCATACTTTTGTTTGACGTTAACATCGATATCTATGTATCTGCCCGACCATGCTCCTACAAGTTCATACCTTTGTTTGACGTTACCATCGTTGATCTCCATATCTGCTCGACCATACTCCTACAAGTTCATACCTTTGTTTGACGTTAATATTTCGGATCTCATATATCTGCTCGACCATACTCTTACAAGTTCATACTTTTGTTTGACGTTACCATCGTTGATCTCCATATCTGCTCGACCATACTCCTACATGTTCATACCTTTGTTTAACGCTACCATCGTTGATCTCCATATCTGCTCGACCATGCTCTTACAAGTTAATACCTTGGTTTGATGTTAACATCGATATCTATGTATCTGCTTTTACCATGCTCCTACAAGTTCATACCTTTTTTTGACGTTACCATCTTTATCTCCATATCTGGTCGAACATATCCTTGCAAGTCCATACCTTGGTTTGTCGTCACCATCTCTATCTATGTATGTATTCAGCCATAATGTTGCAAGCACAGGTTCAGGGCCGTTCGAATGACATCATAATGCGGTATTCTATATTCGATACCTTTTGCCTTTCTGTTAGTACGTGCATTCCAAATGGTTGTTTTTGCTTCTCTGACACGGCCATTCCCAATATTATTCTACAGGATTAGAGGATAGATGTCTGAAGAATATTGTTTCTTACATGGAGTTATATCGGTCTCAATAGTCATACTCTGAAATATTTATCAAGAATTTCAAAAAATGTAATGTTTGCAAGCTATAATGTTTATTCTATACCTAAAGAGTTGCCTCAATACAACATCAATTTTAACATATTTCCCCTTAGAAGTCATAAGCACACTAGAAAATCCTCTGACTTCGAAAATAGAAATAAAGCTCGTGCGAAGGATCATTCAACTGAAGTGTAGAAAGCGTTAGACTCTCCATACTCTCGGAAGCCAATTTACAAGCCCATGTGTGGCATCACAGCACGTACAACAGGGCCAGGCTGGCGCCGAAAGACAACTCCGGTCGGTGTTGATGTAGCGGTCAGGTTGCAGGCCCAGAGGGAACAAACACCGGTCTGCAAACACACGTTCTAGCCAGATAGAATCAAACTAGACTTGTCTCCAGCCTACTGCTAAACTGGTAGGCATTATCGCTCTATATTTCTATACTGACAAGATAGACTCATTATTTTTACTTATTTTGCTGCTAGAGTGTCAACAGCTGTCTAGAAGATACATTCTAGCACTGAATTTGAACATATTTTTCTATTAAAGTTGCATCTAGACTGGTATTTCAGAACTCGTACTTTTGAACCGATAAGCCAGACCTATTCTCTCTATAACTGGCAATGCTAGATCACATTGAGTCAAGAAAAAAATAAATCCCAGAAAGCTCTCTTTTCTTGTGAAATATAAATAGCTTTAATAACAAAACTATTGAACTTTTACTAATACCAAAATCTGAGGTTTATTTGAGAAAACTTTATATAATATAACAATAATAATAACAATTATTTGAGTAAATCATACCAAAATATATATCTACTTATTAGTAAATTAAATTTTATTGCCATCTATCGTTAAAATTTTACACAAATAAATTTACTGGCAATGCGTTTCTTTTTAAATATCATCAAATATTATCTCTACAGACCTTACTGCAATGGTATGAGTTATTGAATGAGAGGGCTTGGCTCATCAGTAGTGAACCCTCTCAGCGGTTTCGCTGTAATTGCCTTATTCTGTCTGTGTGAAGTTCACTGTCTGAAGTTCACGGATAGATTTTGGTCATCAACGCGCTCATCATCATTATTATCATTATCATTATCTAATGATAATAATAATTATTATTATTATCTATACTTATATAATTGCCTTATTCTGTCTGTGTGAAGTTCACTGTGTGAAGTTCACGGATAGATTTTGGTCAGAATGGATAAAATAAAAAAAGTGTCAAGGGATGGGAATCGAACCCACGACCTTCCGCTTACCGGGCAGATGCCATGACCACTAGGCTACCCTGGACATATTTTTCCGTTCACATTTTTATTTTTATATTTTCAAGACACACACAGTTTGGGGCGGGACGTTTCATAAGAGAGACATCCACGGCGCCAATTTATAATTGTAACGAATAGTATTTCAATTAAAACATTTTAAAAATATATACGCACTCGGGTAAAACCCGGGCGTTGCCCGGGCCATTCGTCTAGTCGTGTCTTAAATGGCTTCCGAAAATCCTTTTAAATTGCTCTAAAAGGAAATTATAGAGAGCCTAGATTTCGCAACCTATTCGCATGAGTTCATACATAGTGTAGATTTCATGGCCTTAAGACACATAGACATCTCTGACAAAAGTTACGGCCTACAGAGTACAAAAATTGCATACCTAACTACACACGTGCAGACAAAATAACAAATGGAACTAAAACAAACGTGATAAAGAGAAAACAGATCACTATTAAGTATTTAATTAATAAAAATAAATTATTTTCTTTACTAGATCTCTGAAATGGGGTACTGAAGCTCAAGAAGACAATGCGAGGTGCAAACGCAACAACATTATAATTGAAAAGTCGCATCGCATGCCTCCTCTCTTGATGTAACCAAGACTCCTGGGGAATATAAAAGTCACCAACTATCCTGGACATCGTATACTCTTTGCGCTCCCTTACTTACAACACGGCCGTAATACTCTAGTTGAATAGCTTGGAAGTTTATCTTTAATCAGACAAACGGAAAAAAGTTTCGACTGATTTTAGATAATGTTAAATAGGATCATTTTTTTTTTAAATTAACGATAAGGTTTCACAGAAATACTAAACTCTGCCAAAGATAATAAGACAGCTTTCTTTATGACCTGAAAATCCGTTGCCTACACAAAAATCTCAGGCGTTCAGTCGCCAATCCCAGACTGTGACCTACAGTTGACTCACCACCTGATCTGAGGGCATCATGGAAGGCAATAGGAAACCGTGGTATTGAAACTTACTTCCCTTGTTTGATGTACTGCTGTGTGGAATTACAGGCTTTAAGGCCATGAGGTTGTTGTTGGGTAATGTAACCTTGCCCGGGAGGAGGATAAACGGAGGGGTTTCCCACAACTTCAGTAAATTTGTGGCAGTTAGACCTGGGTATTTCAGAAAACATTTTTTTAGAAAAAGAAGGAAATATACCTCATTATTTCACATCATAGAGCAGCTTGGGGCGGGGGAGTACTACCATACCTCCCTGCGGGACCCTTGGACGTGGCAACGGCACCCATTTTCCAATAAAGAGCAATGCTGTGATAGAGATGCATGGAGACACTATGAGGCTCTTCATTGGACATAACAAAAACAACAGAGAGCAGCTTGTTCTAGTTTTAGATCGCTGATGGCATGCAGCCACTCGAGTAATTTCCCGGTTAATAAGTAGGTGAAAGTCAGCGTCTGTCGCGAGGCCCACCCCCACGGGTTGAGTGACCGCCTGCCCTCCCCGTGGTATCAATTACCACCCAACAGACGACGCCCCGAGCTAGGTCGTCACGTGACCCCCGCCCAGAACACGTGACCGGATCGTTCACCCCTTCTTCCGTCCCTGTTACGCTGCTGCCTACACCGGCCTCGTGGTGGCTCAACTTGTCGTCGCCGGCAGAGAGATCTATTTCACCATTCCATCTCTTTGTTCATCGGAAAATCAAAAATGAAGAACCTCTTCATACGTGGAGGTGGATATCTCAAAGAGCGAACAAAATAATTTTTAGCATATATCTCAGCCGTAACTTACCTCATATTGGGATGAACACAGGGCGCTCAATAAAGACTTTATAAACTTGGAAGAACTGATTGACGCATTCTGTATAAAGGAAAAAGTTAATATATTAGATCATAGATTTTTTTAGAGAGGAACAGTCTGGCGAATGAATAAACTTTAAATCGTCGAGAAAGAATTAAATGCCAAATTTGATTTTTCTTAGAAGTTACGAGAGACATTCATTTTTCTGTTTCGTATATTAATTTTTTTTAGTTGCGTAAAAAGTTTTTTTTCACAAATGGACATTTCAAAATATTTGCCATTCTTGTTTATAATAGTTTCTGAAAAGTTGTGTATTCATTCATTTCTGTTTTTATTTATTTATTTTTGAAGGTCCAGCATTACGGAACCCGCTGATAACGGTTTACTCTTTCAACTAGAGGACGGAATGTTCTGACAATACGTTATGACTATAAGACTCAGATTCTCGTATATTAAAAAATTATAATAAGAGAGAGATACAAGTAGGTATATACAAGTACTTGTATGTATAGGTAAGTCAAGAATAAAGTTTAAAAAAATATATATGTTATATTAAAATATTATTCTATTTAAAATTATATTTCATAGATCCAAATACCCTGTTAAATCGACCGCCAGAGGTCATGCTTCTCCTATAAAAACTCGTTGTTGTTCTTTCCCAATGGCCGGCTCAAAACTTTTGTACATTATGTAAATAATATTTTGTTTTCCTTATTCTAATCGCCTTACACCAGGCATTAATTTGATCAAATTATGTTCTTTTATATGTTCCTTTAACTCAATTAAAGAAATCTCTGATCAAAATTATTTTATTATTCCCACGACTGCATCACCATTACCATAATCTTCAACATGATCAAAAACCAAGCAGAAAATCTTATCTTTTTTATTTATTTATAACATATATATATATATAATGTGATTTTCTCTCGCTTATTTTTATTTGACATTTCAGCATTTATTTTAAACGAACGGAGTAATAGAGGGGGAAAATCGTTATGGCTTTTCGACCCAACGAGTTAATGAACTGAAAATTCGATAATTAGAGGAGTTTGAAAAGCTTGCTATATAAAATAATAATTAATAATAATAAACTTTTATTATCGTAAAGATAGAGGCTGCCTGGCCGGCATTCATATTTCTTCAAATAAAAGACACTTGGGCCAGTAAATCTTTTTATTGTCTATATAAAATATTTACTGGCCGAAGTGTCTTTTATTTGAAGAAAACTTTTATTAGAATGCGCTAAAAAGGAAAAATTAAGTATTTCAGTTTTCGCCATTCAACAATTAGACCTATATAAGTCACAATTTTTTTTTGCTTATTCCTAGTATACGTGGTACAGGCCATGATAATCATGGTGGGTAAAAGTAGGCGACTGCTTTTACTGTAAGTGCACCACATGTCTACACATGTGAAAAGCAGTTCGACTTTGCACTTACAAATGTACCAGAGCCCCGTATAGTTACTTGCACTCGCTGATAGGGTTGGACTTTTGCAAGAATCGGGGGTCATTGGAGCATTTTTTTTTTTTAATCAGAAAAGAAAGTGTCCAATGCGGGAATCCAAACCGGGTCATAGCGGTCGAAACCCAATGCTTTAGACCACCCTTCCACCGACCCCCCATGAGTCAAAATAAAAGCGGCGAATGACGATCGTCGTATATTGAGAGAAGAGGTGAAATATTTAGTGTTATCAACTGCCCCATATTAAATTACATAAAGTTTGAAATTCATTATGATCGTCGCCCGCCACTTTTATTTTAACTCATATATTTCTGTAACAGAATAGACACTTCGGCCAGTTAAAGTTTTATTTTCTCAACGTTTCAACAAAAATATTTTGTCTTCGTCAGGAAAAATAAATACAAATAAAGAATTTGGCAAGGCGTTAAAAATTGTTCTGAGGTTGCAAGGGCGTTCTTACGCGATTTTTCGAATTTAGTATAACATCTAAAGCACCTTTGTAACCTCAGAATAATTTTAACACCTTGCCAAATGCTTTATTTTTATTTATTTATCTTGATGAAGACAAAAGATTTTTATTGAAACGTTAAAAAAATAAAACTTTAACTGGCCGAAGTGTCTATTTTTTACAGAAATATGAATGCTGGCCAGAGAACCTTTATCTCCATATAGATCTAATTGTTCAATGGCGGTAACTGGAATATTTATTTCGTTTTATTTAGTTATTTATTTCAATTTCAATTAATTATCAATTATTTTATTTCCAAAGCGCTATATCCCGCAAGGGATACTTGCGCCAAACAAGGAGAAAAGTTTATTTACATAAGTTATTTTCATTATTCAACGCATGAAAACATTAGAGATCCAGATTTTGTAGAAAGTTTAGAATGTATTTAACTTTCATTCATCACCTACAATGGAATGCTATCTGAATGACAATATCCCCCTAACCTTAAAGAGAATCATTGTACAAGTAAGAAGCCTTTTTGTAGTACAGAGAATTAATCATGTTTCACTATTGAAAACTAAGACCATAAAATGCACCTTATGCAACGGTGAATTTGGTCTCGATCTTCCACACTACATGTTCTACTGTACGGCAATGGAAGAAGAAAGAGAAATTCTTCGTCAAGAGACCGGCTATAATAGCAATTCGCCTTATGTTTTAATGGCAAAAGTCGTAAAATCCAGACCCTTTGCATTCGCTTTTTATAAATACTGGAAATCAGCTCAATCAAAATATTTAGCACAGACACCGGATCCAACTCGATAATTGGTCGAGGCCAATACCCAATACTTGTATATAACTACGATGCTAATCTGTTATTTATTTATTTTGTCCTACAGAGAGAATCCTGTATGGCACGTGTGCCCAATAAAGGCTATTGTTGTTGTTGTGTTGTTGAATGTATTTACAAAATGAATTGAACTTTAAATATGATTTTTTTTTAACGGAAATCAAATCGTTAAGTTCACAAACAACTAGTTTATTCTTCATTCTATAATTTTGAAATGCTGGGCATTCTATTTATTTCAATTTAAAGCGCTATGTGTCCCCCTAGGGACACTTGCGCTGTCATACATGTATGTATTCCTCTACATTTGTCTATTTACAATAATTTTAAGTTGTAAAGAATATTCATATGATATTAACAAGGAGAAAGAGAAAAAACAACATTTCCATCAAATATTTACATAAAAATTGTTCAATTATCATTATTATTGAAAAATAAAAGAAAAAAATATTTTTAGTTCATTTTAATTAAAGGATTAAAAAACTTAAGCTTAAAAAGAGGATTAATTATTTATTCGTGTAATTTTTAGTCCCTCATTTTAAATGTACGAATTTATCATTAGATATTTGTTAATTTTTATTTTGAATATTGTAACATAGTATTTATTATTTTTATTAACAGAGTGGTCATTTTTTTAATGTTTATATTTTGCTACTCTGTAAATTTCCCTCGTGGCCCTTTGTTTACCATTCCTAGTTTGTTCTTGCCTGAAATAAATTGCTGTCTCATTCTGACGTTTATCTTTCCTAATTTTCCACGTGGCATTTTGGTGGAGATGCTGGGTAATTTAGGGAAGACAAACTGAAGACCGCCGAGAAGACCTTGAAGCAATGGGTGCTGTGATCTACATTTTCAGAGACTGGCTCCAGGATTCTACCCTCATGTCGAAGCCAAGACTTCCTTCCAAGATGACGATGTCCCTATAGACGACGACAAAGCCGCTCTTCACGCCGCAAGAAAAAGGACACAAAGGTACTAGGGACAAAGTTTCAAGACTTCGATGGAATCCTTGGCAGAAGCACGTCAGATCCATGTCAGTATCTATAACTATTGCTAGCTGTGGGTCACAGCTCCCATAGGAAAGAAGCTATGTAACATAGTATTTATTATTTTTATTAAAAGAGTGGTCATTTTTATGTTTATATTTTGCTACTCTGTAAATTTCCCTCGTGGCTTATCTTTTGTTTACCATTCATAGTTTGTTCTTCCCTGAAATAAATTGCTGTCTCATTCTGACGTTTATCTTTCCTAATTTTCCACGTGGCAATATTATAAATGGGTATATATATTAATGATAATATCCTCACAATTATTTATAGCTATAGTTGTTGTTGTTGTCGTGTCCAATGAAGAGCCTCAGATGTCTCCATGCATCTCTACCACAGCAGAAGCAATGTCCTATCATAGCTATAGTTGTTGTTGTTGTCGTGTCCAATGAAGAGCCTCAGATGTCTCCATGCATCTCTACCACAGCAGAAGCAATGTCATCTATCATAGCTATATTTGTTGTTGTTGTCGTGTCCAATGAAGAGCCTCAGATGTCTCCATGCATCTCTATCACAGCAGCAGCAATGTCATCTATCATAGCTATAGTTGTTGTTGTTGTCGTGTCCAATGAAGAGCCTCAGATGTCCCCATGCATCTCTATCACAGCAGCAGCAATGTCCACTATCATAGCTCTAGTTGTTGTTGCTATCATGTCCAATGAAGAACCTCAGATGTCTCCACGCATCTCTATCACAGCAGCAGCAATTTCCACTATCATAGCTCTAGTTCATACTATCGATATATTTTATGGACGGCAAGCTACAAACGGTTGCATCTCTATTGTATTCCACGCGTTGTCGCGATCTACGTATTCTTCGTAGATCGCGAAATACGTGGTATCGCTGGAGACCCGCTGGCGATTCTCCACCAAACTCTGCAGCGCTGGCAGAGGCGTCATATTCATTGTGCATAGTGTATATAATGCCTATTATCTTTTTAAAATATTGCAGACTGTGCCCTTTGCATGTATTGACAAGATGTCAATAAAATTATTTTAATTGTCATTGTCTATTGTATTCCTAACCATCGCAGCAACCTAGAAGTCTGATATTTTGTACACTTGCGTTGCTAGCCTGATTGAGTGAGTGTACACAATTTTATATTTCTACGTGTTCCGGAAGTATATTAAAAATTGTGATCACAATATTTGTAAAAAAGTATAGACATTTTAGTCCAATCCCGACAACCTATAAGTCTTAATTTTTTTATACTTGGATTGTTAGCAGGATCGAGCGAGTGTACAAAATTTCACAAATCTATGTGGTCTGGAATTATATTAAACTTGACCATATAAAAATTAGAAACAAATAGAGAAATTATTCCAGTCTGACCACCTCGATCAAATTTTATGGAACTCCATGCTCATTACGTCAAAGGAAATATTCATTTAATCATTTTTCCTATTTGTAAATAATTTAAATGTGTCTCTATCTAATTAAAAATCCTTCCATATCTCCAATATATTATAAATAATATAACATGTACAATCTGTAACAAATAATTAACAAAAGAGCTAAAATAGAATTAAGTGCTCTGACAAAGACTGGAAGTAAGTCGGTTAAATAACCAGGGTGATAAAAACGTCCCACGGCTAAAATTAAATGTTTTTCCCCATCCAAACCTGTCAGCCATTTTTCTGTGACGTATCTCCATCTGGTTGGTCCCCCAAATCAAGTGATCCTCAGGTCCAGGCCAGATGTTACAGGGGCAGCAAGGACATCAGTCAGGTTTTGACAGCAGACAGTCGGAGTTTGACAGCAGAGTTTTCACGGTCAGCGGAGAGTTGACAGAACAGCACCCACAGTCCCGACTTCACACTGGTGAATCTCCCATCTACTTCAGGACTTTTAGCCAACTTCTCATCAAGCATTGTGCACACCTCAAGTCACCCATGGTTTAAGAATCAATTTATTTCAATCGTTTTTGTTTGGGAGCTTATTGTTCCCGAAATCCATCGTGTGTCTTCTTTAACAAAGGGGAAGCCGCTTGTGGCCATCGACTGCAAAAACCGAGTGGTAGGTCCTGATTGACTGTCTAGTTGGGAAGGATATATTTCTCCCTTATATTAGTGGACTTTCGAGATCACGACATATATATGTGATATTCTCATTGAATTATAAAGTTGAAACCTTTACATCAACAGTTTTTGTCTTTTTTATGTTATGGTAGCACACATTGTCACCCTTTTTCAAGGAATGTTAAAATCAAGCAAAAAAAAAAAAAAAAACAGAAGTATAATAAAGACAGACAATTTAAACAATATTATTGATTATTTTAATCAAATTTTACAAAGGTGGAAAAATAAAAGAGTAAAAGGGCATATAAAGTGTAGGGGAATATATATACAAATGTCTTCAGCAAGGAAGGCTTCCCCACCTTGAGAGAGTCCTCCTCCAGACAAGGAAGGGGTCTTCTTGTACACTCCTCAGTTCCACGCCGAGGAAGTACCTATAGATGCGCGTCTTGGCAGACGCCAGGATGGCCAGGGCGTCATCGTCTAGGCCATGCCCGAAGACCCAGCCCTGCAGGTCAGGGGGCCGCCCGATGTAGAATAGAAGTATAATAAAGTTTAACTATGAAAAACTGATTGCGCACAGATGAATCAGAGAGAAATAAAATATATTGTGATATGCAAAATTAATGAACAAACGATAAAAAGTGATTTTTTTAGTAAATTACAGAAAATGATTAAGGGGGGGGGGGGGTATTTGCATATCTATTACATATTGAGCTACTAACATGCAACCCACACACACACACACAAAGAAAGAAAGAAAAGAAATGGGACGCTTAATGTGTGTTTTCTATAAAAGATCACCTCTCCCGAATAGACAATTTAAACCATATTGTTGATTATTCTAAACAATTTTTACAGAGGTGGAAATATATGCCCGAATAGATGCTAAAACTAAGCACAATGACTAACTTTATGTTTAATAATAATGACTGTAAAAATAATCATAAATATGAAGATTTTAAACAAATTTGATTTGACAACAAGTAATCATTTCAATCCAATAGTCATTTTGTTTCTTAACATTGGCATATCAGTGTAATAAAAAGGTAACAAGTGGGAAGATGTTTAATTTTATATTTAATCACACAATATCACAGAGAGTGTCATACAGCTAGTGAATAAAGCAGTAAATTATCATATTGCGATTCTTTGCTTTTCTGATATGTGATAACATAGCAATGCGTTATATAGCGTGCCATCTATATATCAGAAATAAAACTATTAAGAGAGCACGGGTTTTTATTTTTGAGATAAAGCAAACATTTCTACTTTTATCGTAAAGATACAGGCTGCCTGGCCGGCATTCATATCTATATCTATAAAAATGAATGTTTGTATGTTTGTTTGTTTGTATGTCCGGTATACAAATTCGCAGTAGTTCACTAATTCAAACAAAAATTTCCATTCATAGGTAAAAAAAATACGGGGAAGACGATAGGCTATTTTAAAAAATATATAAATCAATTATTAAAACTATATATTCAAATTATTCTACTTAGCTCACGAACAGCGCTCTCTATCAAAGATTAGATTAAATTATGCTGATGCAAACAAATAGATAATGCTAATAACAAACAATTATATTAAAAAAATCTTATCTAAATATATATCACTCGGGTAGATATGCACACGGGTCAATCCCGGGGCGAAGCCCGGGTCACCCGTCTAGTTTCTTTATAAAATAAACACTTCGGCCAGTGACGAAGACAAAGGATTTTTGTTGAAATGCTGAGAAAATAAACCTTTAACTGGCCGAAGTATCTATTTTATAAAGAAATATTTCTACTGCTCTTACTGTGATGAAAAATATTAGGAGGACCTGACTCTGCAAGTAGAGATACTACCCCAACGGTCTCGCCAATATAATCCACCAGAAACTGTGGTTCTAAGAACTCTCTAATACTGTATTGGACAGTTCTGCTTATCTATGCCACACTGGAGGTTGGAATCTTAGTTGTGGTTTTTGAGCAGACTATGAACATAAGCTTTGAGGAAGTAAAATTGTGCATTTAAATATTTGCCTCGAGAAATGCTCTTCCGCAAAGAATAAAAATAAGGCCACAGTTAGGCATAAATTATTTATAAAGAAATAACGCGCCATTAAGCACACGAGATGACAGTAGAAAGTTGGTTTTATTTGATAAAGAAAAAATTCGTGATAAAGAAATGGTTTTATATCTTTGATAGCAATGTGCGGAGAGACTTAGGGCTCAGCATGGCGGGTGTGTTGACGTGGAAGCCAGGGACCCCCTCCGTGGTCTATTTATTGCCGGCGTGACGTCAGGACCTCCAACCATCGATCCCCGGACTCCTCGCCGCTCCAGAGAAGCCGTTGGAGGCTTAACCTTAGCCGGGGAGGACTCCCCAGTCCTGCCCTATCCTACCCAACATACATGCATTCAATCATAGAAAGGAAGACCCCAATAGAATCCTTGTGCAGAATTAAAATCGATTCTAATATAATTTTTACTTATCATCCTTGTCTTTTCAACACCCTCGTTGAAAAAAAAATGGGTGCTTCTTCAATTTAGAAATGTTTTCGTTAGGATTTTTTATAAATGCCTCCTTTTCTCAATGCAGTTTAGAATATTTATGCCTCTTTTAATAAGACGCCGATGTTTCTCGCACATACTTTGTGTAAAGTTTCTTCACAAGTGTGCACATCTTACACATCTAATACACAGCGAATCATTTTAATATTTTCTGAGAATTCCGCATCCATTGCACTTTCCGATCTTTTATTTTGATACCTTGATTTTTAAGGAGATGCCGAGTTCTGTTGGGTAAAATTGGCGGATCAGAACTAACATGTCGTTTACCAATATAGTTTGTTAGAACAGACAATGTGTGAAGCTAATGTATGACAATCAGTGTTTAACAGAACAAGGAAACATGTGAGGTGTTGTTGTTTGAACGAAACTCAGAGATAATAGAAATTCCCACATATCTACTACAATATACTTCCTAATGTTTATATGTAGGTAGGTATGGTGTCCGTTTTATTCGATAGTTGATTGGTTCTCTATAAAATTACGTGAGATACCACTCAGTCAATTAGGATTGAGTTCATTAGCCAATCAGCGTGCAATGTTTCCATGGCTGGGAGGTTTCATGTTTGATTTTAGGAAGTTCTCTCTTTTATTTTTTATAATAATGAAAATATTTTTATTTTTGTCATTTTTTCATTGTTCTTTTCGAAAACATATTTATATCAGAGTTACATTCGCATAAATTATTTATGATATCAGGCTTTGAGAAATTTGAAGCTTGATCTTTTTATTCTGTGATGGTAAATTTTAGCGGCGTGAAAATAGTTCGATTTTTCTACACATCGACACATTTTTTAGTTTAATTCTTCTTGAAGTGTATTCTGTTACAGATTTGACGAGCTAATATGTGGGGTCTAGTTAAATATTACATTAACTGAATCTCTTAAACTATTTTACACAAACTTCTAGACTTCTCTATCTCTCCTTGGTGATGTGATCCCTGATCATCATTACCATCATGTAGAGCCAGCCCCGATACGGAGGATAGCCTTCATGGAATGCCATTTCACCCTCTTCTGTGCATTCTCTTCACACTCCTCTTCTGATCATTCTATTACACTCATGGACAAAACTCAAGGAAGTGGAAAATCTTTTATGTAGCCGGTCATCTATTTTTTTAAAGCAGATAGAGAATTCTGTTCACACTTGGTTATCTCGTGTAATTTCCATAATTTTCACTGTGTATCAAATATCTTTCAGAGTTATTGTTTTAATTCCTATATACATACTGAAAGGTAAAACATCGTTAAGTTTTATCCATGAGTGTAGTTCATCGAACCAATCCTTCCATGATTCTTCAATAGTATGGTTAATAGAGGATCTTCCTAATGATCCTCGGAATACATAGTCTGTAAACCTTTCCTTTAGACAATTTAAACAATTTTATTTACAATTTGTAACCTTTCCTTTAGAAACCTAATAGAAAGTTGGATCACATAGGTCGTTATGGATTCTACAGAGGTAATCGGTCTTTAGATGGAGTCATCGGAAGCACATGGAATGTTTTAAAGTCGGGTCCATCAGCAGGCCGCTGTAGGGTGTTGAGAGAGACATTGCTGAGAGGTAGACATTTAGGCAGAAAAATCCAAGAGAAATCAATATGTTTCTTCTTTATTGCTAAAATGTAATCTTTCGAGTTGTATTAACTCTTCTATAGACGTGTGAGACACATAAAAAGAAAGGTAAGATCATTTTAGAGAAGTTCATTGCAATTATTTATAGATTTATCATCAAATATAACGCGCCTCAAATTACTTA
>CP092864.1:58525869-58712452 GCA_030710605.1 Cordylochernes scorpioides
TGTCATTGGTCGATATTTTCAGAATTTTTTGACTGAACATTTTTTTCAATACCTCTCTGAAGTGTAATAGATAGAGACAAATTGTTTAAGTTCTGCACAATTTTTTTTTAATTTTTATTTTCTAAACCAGGAGATGCTCTGAAATGTATAAAAACGTTTTCTCCATTATTCTTAGCCCCAAATTCGTAATCAATCATCAAATTTAGAAACAATTATTTTTGCACCAAATTTAGCTCAAATTTTTCACAAAAAAAAAAAAAAAAAATTCTTTCTTTAGGAATAAGACATATACACAAGTATGACTTGGGCGATGGTTCCATATGGTTCCATGGATCATCTAACTTCCAAGACAGGTTTGCCATTATTCATATCAGTCTTTGGAATTTTACAAATTAAGACATGAATGAGTTTTGACAGGAATATTGATGGAAAAAAAAATTGGATTTCCAATCAAAACCGACGTCTTAGTAAGAAAAACACTCAAGATAGGTTAAACTGCATAATTTTTGACCTAACAAAGTTGTCCTAAAAGTTCGTAAACACTTGCAAAAAATTGAAATACCAATATCATTAGCCGTTATGTATAATGTATTTGTATTATGTATAAAGTAATTGTATTATGTATTCGACGTAATAATATTATTCTCCAAGTAATAAGCAAAACACGAACTTTTGGGGGACAACCTTATAGAATAGAATCTATTAAATATAATAAATTTTCAATAAACTCTGTTATATATATCACAGGATTCGCGAAATGCACTGCCCAGAGCAATAAATAAATAGAAGACAAAAGAAGCCGCGAACTGAAAGATAGCCACAGGCCTCTCTAAAGTCGTAAAAAAATAACGTCTAAACACGCCCTCGTGGTCATCATCCGGTCTCTTTGATGTGCCAGCCCCTCGCTTCTTTTATCAAGTAAAATTTTATTATTGTAAAAATTAATAAATTATACAGAATATTTTATCTTTGGAATATATCAACATTGAAAAATGATCCTTTAGCGATCAAAAATAATTATACATTTTATTTCATTTTTTGATCATTCGGCAACAGCATGGAGCCTTGTGATCTAAAGGAGACAACCAGAAAATTGATGATACTTTTACTTAACGTATTTATTTTCATGGCATGTTGTTCAATGTCATCTCTGCGCCTGCTTTAGTAACAGAAAAACAATTTTTACAATGGAGCTCCATCAATATATTTCTGTGCTTGTGAACAGACACCTGAAGAAACATTCGAATCAGCTTTCAACCAGATCTATTAGAAAATAATTATTCGAGAAGAACGAACCAATTATCATCTTTTAATTATAAGGCGATAATGTGTCATCTATATAAGAAATAGAAGCATTAAAGCAAACACTGGGCTTCATTAAGACCACCGGTCTTATACAGATTCACCACAGGAAGAAAGGAAGCATAGATGAAGCTCCTGTACTCCAGGCAGTGCAATACCCAACAACAGTCTACATGTCCGACGCATGTCCAGTGACCACTATACGCATTAAAGCACGAATGTTTCTTTTAAACATCTTCTTCTTTCTTATTTCCACTCAATCATATTAAGGTATCAAGCTTGTAAAGCTTGAGACTTTTGATGGTGTCTGCCGGGGAAGAGTAGAGCTCATCAATACAGTCAATAATATGTTTTGGGGTTGCAGGTTGAAATTTCACTTAGTACATAGTGGGAAAACTATTTTAAACATAAAATATTTTAGTCTACCAAACTGCGATAACATATAGTTACACCGGGTTGCAATTTTGTAAGGTCATTGACCTTGGTTTCCTCCTTCTTCGTATTGTATACATGTCCCGAGCGGGTTTCTAAAAGTCAAAGAAAAGAATATATATATTACCTTAGTAAATTAAATTTAATTGCCATCTATCGTTAAATTTTTACACAAATAAATTTACTGGCAATGCGTTTCTTTTAATGCGTTTCTTGATATTTAAAAGAAACGCATTGCCAGTAAAAATATATTACCTTGTAAATTCATTATTTATAAGGCCATAACGCGTCATCTATATGTAAGAAATTGAAGCATTAAATCCCAAATGTTTCTTTAACGCATAAAACATACTTCTACTGTTCTTACTGCGAATAAGTAGTGTAAATGACCAATTCTCAAAAATAATCCCTTAATTCCAATGACAAAAATTACTATTACGGGTTACCACACAAAAATGGAATATACTAGGGCCTAAAGTAAATGTAACTTGATACACAGAAAAGCGTACACTCAAGTACAACACCAACAACAAGAAGTAAGTCAATAAAACTCGCGATTGGTAAAATAAAAACAAAACAGTACTTATCTTTATTGTAGCGTTGGTAGAAATCGGACTCGGGTCACACCGGGATGCGAAGAGATCCCCAGACACGGAAAAATCACGTAGAAAAATACTTTAAGCGTTTCCACACCAATTCTCCACACTCTGGCCCCCCTCGCATTCCCTTAGTCCCCTCTTATATACAGACATGGTCACATTCGTCCAATGAGAAGGCGTGAGAGATTGGTTCACTAGCAAACGAAGATAACATTCTTCCCGCTAAAACTGATCAGAAAAAAACTTAAAATAGTTGTCAATATAATTTGACACCACGAGAGATGTGCATGTAAAAATATACAATGTGACAATAGGCGTCAATCTAAGTAATTTGAAGCGCGTTATATTTGATGATAAATTTATAAATAATTGCAATGAACTTTTCTAAAATGATCTTACCTTTCTTTTTATGTGTCTCACACGTCTATAGAAGAGCTAATGCAACTCGGAAGATTACATTTTTGTAATAAAGAAGAAACATATTGATTTCTCTTGGATTTTTCTGCCTAAATGTCCACCCCTCAGCAATGTGTCTCTCAACACCTTACAGCGGCCTGTTGATGGACCCGACTTTAAAACATTCCATGTGCTACCGATGACTCCATCTAAAGACCGATTACCTCTGTAGAATCCATAACGACCTGTGTGATCCAACTTTCTATTAGGTTTCTAAAGGAAAGGTTAAAAATTGTAAATAAATTTGTTTAAATTGTCTAAAGGAAAGGTTTACAGACTATGTATTCCGAGGATCATTAGGAAGATCCTCTATTAACCATACCATTGAAGAATGATGGAAGGATTGGCTCGATGTCTACACTCATGGATAAAATTTAAGGATTTTTACCTTTTAGTATGTATATAGTAATTAAAACAATAAGTCTAAAAGATATTTGATACACAGTGAAATTTATGGAAGACACACGAGATAACCAAGTGTGAACAGAATTCTCTATCTGCTTTAAAAAAAAATAGATGACCGGCTACATACAAGATTTTCCACTTCCTTAAATTTTGTCCATGAGTGTAATAGAGGGATCAAAAGAGGAGTGTGAAGAGAATGCACAGAAGAGGGTGAAATGGCATTCCATGAAGGCTATCCTCCGTATCGAGGCTGGCTCTACATGATGGTATTGATGATCAGAGATTACATCACCAAGGAGAGATAGAGAAGACCAGGAGTTTGTGTAAAATAGTTTAAGAGATTCAGTTAATGTAATTTAACTAGATCCCACACATTAGCTCGTCAAATCTGCAACGGAACACACTTCAAGAAGAATTAAACAAAAAAAGTATCGATGTCCTTAAAAGGTATCAAGGTATAAAAATAAAAGATATGAAAGTGCAATGGATGCGGAATTCTCAGAAAATATTAAAATGATTCGCTGTGTATTAGATGTGTAAGATGTGCACACTTGTGAGGAAACTTTGCACAAAGTATGTTCGAGAAACTTCGACGTCTTATTAAAAGAGGCATAGATATTCTAAACTGCATTGGCAAAAGGAGGCATTTATAAAAATCCCAAAGAAACCATTTCTAAATTGAAGAAGTATCAATTTTTTTAAACAAGAGTGTTGAAAAGACAAGGAGAATAAGTAATAACTATATTAGAATCGATTTTAATTCTACACAAGGATTCTATTGGGGTCTTCCTTTCTATGATTGAATGCATGTATGTTGGGTAGGATAGGGCAGGACTGGGGAGTCCTCCCTGGCTAAGGTTAAGCCTCCAACGGCTTCTCTGGAGCGGCGAGGAGTCCGGGGATCGATGGTTGGAGGTCCTGACGTCACGCCGGCAATAAATAGACCACGGAGGGGGTCCCTGGCTTCCACGTCAACACACCCGCCATGCTGAGCCCTCAGTCTCTCGGCACATTGCTATCTAAGATATAAATCCATTAATTTTTTCTTTATCAAATAAAACAAACTTTCTACTGTGTGTGCTTAATGGCGCGTTATTTCTTTATAAATAATTTATGCCTAACTGTGGCCTTGTTTTTATTCTTTGCGGAAGAGCATTTCTCGAGGCAAATATTTAAATGCACAATTTTACTTCCTAAAATCCTATGTCTATAGTTGGCTTAAAAACCATAACAAAGATTCCAACCTCCAGTGTGATATAGATAAGCAGAATTGTCCAATACAGTATTACAGCTCTTAGAACCACAGGCTCTGGTTGATTAAATTGGCGAGACCGTTGGGGTAGTATCTCTACTGCAGAGTCAGGTCCTCCTAATATTTTCCATCGCAGTAAGAGCAGTAGAAATATTTCTTTATAAAACAGACATTTCGGCCAGTTTTATTTTCTCAGCATTTCAACAAAAATCCTTTGTCTTCGTCACAAGTGTTTATTTTATAAAGAAACTAGACGGGTGACCCGGGCTTCGCCCCGGGATTGACCCGTGTGCATATCTACCCGAGTGATATATATTTAGATAAGATTTTTTTAAAATAATTGTTTGTTATTAGCATTATCTATTTGTTTGCATCAGCATAATTTAATCTAATCTTTGATAGAGGGCGCTGTTCGTGAGCTAAGTAGAATATATAGTTTTAATAATTGATTTATATATTTTTTAAAATAGCCTATCGTCTTCCCCGTATTTTTTTACCAATGAATGGAAATTTTTGTTTGAATTAGTGAACTACTGCGAATTTGTATACAGGACATACAAACAAACAAACATACAAACATTCATTTATACATATATAGATATGAATGCCGGCCAGGCAGCCTGTATCTTTACGATAACAGTAGAAATGTTTGCTTTATCTCAAAAATAAATACCCGTGCTCTCTTAATGGTTTTATTTATGATATATAGATGGCGCGCTATATAACGCATTGCTATGTTATCACATATCAGAAAAGCAAAGAATCGCAATATGATAATTTACTGCTTTATTCACTAGCTGTATGATACTCTCTGTGTTGTGTGTGGTTAAATATAAAATTAAACATCTTCCCACTTGTTACCTTTTTATTACACTGATATGCCAATGTTAAGAAACAAAATGACTATTGGATTGAAATGCTTAATTGTTGTCAAATCAAATTTGTTTAAAATCTTCATATTTATGATTATTTTTACAGTCATTATTATTAAACATAAAGTTAGTTATCGTGCTTAGTTTTAGCATCTATTCGGGCATATATTTCCACTTCTGTAACAATTATTTAGAAGAATCAATAAAATTCTTTAAATTTTCAATGGTCTATTCGGGAGAGGTGATCTTTTATAGAAAAGACACATCAAGCGTCCTATTTCTTTTTGACGTGACAACGTCTTAAATTAGGTTGCGGCTGGGAGTCACTTATGAAAAAGTGTAACGCCCGGTAACGTTACGATGAGTCACCGAACGAGAGTGCTGCGCGCGCAGCGCTAGAGAATTAGGCGCATTGAATCGGCGCATGCTTGTCTCTGTCTTTGTCTTTCTCGAACGTTCTTGGCGTTGGAAAAACAAGAAAGCGTCATAATACAAGTTCACACGTGTGGTTAAAGTATCGTCAGCTGTGTCTGTAGTGAAAATGTGGAGTGCTTAGATTCGTCATTTACAACAACTACAACAATAAAGGTAAATAATTGTACACTGATATTTCATTATCGTAAACTATGATTGATTGATTAATTGTTAGATTGACACAAAAGTTGAGAAACTGAGTTTATAGGTTATGTCATACTATTGATAAATGTTGATAGTGTTAAGTAAATTATTAGTTTAAAATTAATTAATTAATTAATTATTATTTTACAAATTTTAAATAGTTTCAAATTTATTTAGCAAAAATTTGAACCTTCGATCTGAATAAATGTTTTGATTTCCGAATTGATTATTTAAAATTACAAATATTAAGAAAAAGTGGCAGATATAAGAAAACTTTATTTAAACTGTGTTGAGCAAGAATTTTAACATCTAATATAAGTAAATGTTTTAATTTTCAACTTCATCATTTACAATTACAAATTTTATTTAATTTCAAATTTATTTAGCAAAAATTTGAACCTTCGATCTGAATAAGTGTTTTGATTTTCAAATTGATTCTTTAAAATTAAAAATTCATCCATTCAATTTCAAATGTTCAACAGGAATCACCACTCTCAAAACAATGGAAACGGTGCCTTCAACTTCCAGTACTTCAATGGAGACGGAGGATATCGTGCCGTCAACGTCTGCAGTACCTGCAGTACCCTATTATTAGTATTAGTATTAGTATTAGTTAAGTTTAAGTTTACATGTACAATGTTTTAGTAAACAAAATATATTTCTATAGTTAAAATTTGTGCAATTCTTGTTTTCATTCAATTCCTTGTTCCTATTGTGCAATTTAATTATATTCATATCAATAAATATTCTACCGTTGTCACGTAAAATCTTCGCCCGTAAAACCGACTTTACAGGCAACCATTGTTTTTTGTGTGTGTGTGTGTGACAATTTAAACATATTTTATTGACATACCAGTCAATGTTTACATTCAAGAGTTAAGAAAAATTTACAAGAGTAGTTACATTATAATAAGAGTTAAAAAAACATTTACAGTATTCCTGGAAGTGGGACTTCACACCAGGCGGAGCACCTTCCCGAAGGGACGTTTTGGTCTCAGTCGGTAGCTACAGAGCTTCCTTGAATTTGAGCAGTCCGTCCAGAGTAGTCTGGTCGCCACCCCGGGCGCGCCCGATGACCTTGTCTAAGAAGCCCGCAAGAATCCTCCTTTGGTCTCGCGGTGTGTTGTGAAAATAATTCCAAGAGTCCTGGGGGCACAGGACCGAATTAATGACAGAGTCCTCATCGATCCAGTTGAGTATGGGTCTCAAGATGTTTCTGTGGTCCAATGCCTTGAAAGTGTCAAGGAGCCATTTCTTACGGTCTTCATCGGTCTTGATAGGCAGTGTAGGCAGAGAGGCCACTTTAGCTGGGGCTGATTCTTTCCTGTGTGGAGCAGGCTGCGTCGGTTTAGCAGGCTGAGGCGCAGGCAGTGAGGGTGTTGAAACTGCGGCTGCGTCCCTAGCGCTTTTCTTTTTAGATGACCCAGAGGAAGCGGAGTTCTTGTCCGCGGGGGTCATCTCAACATCAGATGTGGAGGATGCAGGTCCGAGGGTCTCCTGGGTGGGCAGGGGGCAAGGCGGGGCAACGAGATCCGGCTGAGCAGGAGGCGTCAGCTCAGGACGCGACGCCGCCGAGCGAGGGCCCATGGGAACCACAGGTGAAGGGGTCATTGGTGGGGGAGCTGTAGTCACCGCCTGCGTGGGCGAGACCGGGGGCGCTGGTGTGGATGGCCCTGGCACCTCAGGTGGTAGAGGCGCCGCGCAGGAATCGGATGGGGCGCCAGAAGCCCTGTTAGATGGATTGGGAGGTGCTGGCGCAGGAGGCACGGCCGAAGACTGCCTGGGCAGCCCAGGTGCGGTCGATGGTGGAAGGCCGGTGGTAGAGGGCGGTGAGGCTCGTCTGGAGGTGGTGGACTGCCCATAGAGCAGGGGGCAGCTGGCTCTCCTGTGTCCCTGTCCGTGGCATCTTGAGCATTTGATGCCATATGAGATGTAAGCGGGCCAGGCCTCACCCTTGATCTTGATCTCGAAGCGGGTGGGCAGCTTGTCGACGGTTATGCCGTCATGGAGGAGGATAAAGGCCTCCCGGCGGCCGTCGGTGAATTCGAATTCGCCCGCTTTAAGTTGTTTGGGGGCTATGGAGGTCACACGCCCAAAGCGTGCAAGGACGTCAATCACAACGGCGTCCCGCACGAAGAAGGGCAGGTTCCCAATTGTGATTCTGGTTGCACTTCTCCTGAAGGGGAAGGTCCTCAGGAGGGTTCCCTCAATTTCAAGGCCTTCACGGATTAGTTGTTCCGCCATGGATCTGCTGGTGAGGCCCACCAGGTACTGGCCGTTCACTTTGGAGAATTGAACGATGTTTTTTGTTCCTCCAATAATACCTCCAATAGCCCTGAGGTATTGGTAAGTCTCGTAGCTAGGGCAGTACTCCAAGAAGAAGCACTGCTCCTCGGTGCAGTTCGCCTGGCGAGCCCTGGCCTCCGCGATGTGCGTCCTCGTGGTCCTGATCTCTTGGACTCGAGGAATGAGTGCAGGCGAGGATCTTTGTCGCCTGGCTGCCGATCCAGCACTGTTGGGCTGTGCGGTCATGTCGCGCGGTGCTGTTGTGTCACGGCGTTTTCTTTTATTTTGAATGATGGTAAAATCGCCTTCAGTTACAGGATTTAGATCCATAGGTAAGTTATCCCGGTTCTGCTGACCAAGAAATACGCCAGATGAAGGCAACGTAGTTGCAGATTCGCGCGTAGAGGCGGAATTTGCATGTCTTTGGCCAATAGGCAAATTTGCATAGCTGGCCATTTCTTGCGTTTCTTCCGAGTTTTGCAACTGGAAATTGTTATTTGCAGATAACTCTGCTGAGGTTTGTGGTATTAGGCCGTACCTTGCAGGTAATTCATCGGCGTTGAATGGGCTGTCCGCCCATACCAAATTAGTCGCTTCCAGCGACAAATTTAGGCTCTTAAAGGGCGAAAACGGCGGAGCTCGAAAAAGCGCGGCCGCACGCCCGAGTGTGTGTGTGTGTGTGTGTGTGGGTTTCATGTTAGTAGCTCAATATGTAATAGATATGCAAATTATCCTCCCCACCTTAATTATTTTCTGTAATTTACTAAAAAAAACATTTTTATTGTTTGTTCCTTAATTTTGCATATCACAGTAGATTTTATTTCTCTCTTATTCATCTGTGCGCAATCAGTTTTTCATAGTTAAACTTTATTATACTTCTATTCTACATCGGGCGGCCCCCTGACCTGCAGGGCTGGGTCTTCGGGCATGGCCTAGACGATGACACCCTGGCCATCCTGGCGTCTGCCAAGACGCGCATCTATAGGTACTTCCTCGGCGCGGAACTGAGGAGTGTACAAGAAGACCCCCTCCTTGTCTGGAGGAGGACTCTCTCAAGGTGGGGAAGCCTTCCTTGCTGAAGACATTTGTATATATATTCCCCTACACTTTATATGCCCTTTTACTCTTTTATTTTTCCACCTTTGTAAAATTTGATTAAAATAATCAATAAAATTGTTTAAATTGTCTGTCTTTATTATACTTCTGTTTTTGTTTTTTTTTTTGCTTGATTTTAACATTCCTTGAAAAAGGGTGACAATGTGTGCCACCATAACATAAAAAAGACAAAAACTGTTGATGTAAAGGTTTCAACTTTATAATTCAATGAGAATATCACATATATATGTCGTGATCTCGAAAGTCCACTAATATAAGGGGAAAATATATCCTTTCCAACTAGACAGTCAATCAGGACCTACCACTCGGTTTTTGTAGTCGATGGCCACAAGCGGCTTCCCCTTTGTTAAAGAAGACACACGATGGATTTCGGGAACAATAAGCTCCCAAACAAAAACGATTGAAATAAATTGATTCTTAAACCATGGGTGACTTGAGGTGTGCACAATGCTTGGTGAGAAGTTGGCTAAAAGTCTTGAAGTAGATGGTATATTCACCAGCGTTAAGTCTGGACTGTGAGTGCTGCTTATGTCCGCTGCTGATCTGTCAACTCTCCGCTGACCGTGAAAACTCTGCTGTCAAACTCCGACTGTCTGCTGTCAAAACCTGACTGATGTCCTTGCTGCCCCTGTAACATCTGGCCTGGACCTAAGGATCACTTGATTTGGGGGACCAACCAGATGGAGATACGTCACAGAAAAATGGCTGACAGGTTTGGATGGGGAAAAACATTTAATTTTAGCCGTGGGCCGTTTTTATCACCCTGGTTATTTAACCGACTTACTTCCAGCCTTTGTCAGAGCACTTAATTCTATTTTAGCTCTTTTGTTAATTATTTGTTAGAGATTGAACATGTTATATTATTTATAATATATTGGAGATATGGAAGGATTTTTAATGAGGTAGAGACACATTTAAATTATTTACAAATAGGAAAAATGATTAAATGATTAGTTTCTTTGACGTAATGAGCATGGAGTTCCATAAAATTTGATCGAGGTGGTCAGACTGGAATAATTTCTCTATTTGTTTCCAATTTTTATATGATCAAGTTTAATATAATTCCAGACCACATAGATTTGTAAAATTTTGTACGCTCGCTCGATTCTGCTAACAATCCAAGTCTAAAAAAATTAAGACTTCTGCGTTGTCGGGACTGGACTAAAATTTTTTTTTTTTTTTTCAAATATTGTGATCACAATTTTTAATATACTTCCAGAACACATAGAAATATAAAACTGTGTATACTCACTGAATAAAGCTAACAACGCAAGTTTACAAAATATCCGACTTCTAGGTTGCTGCGATGGTCTGGAATACAATAAAGATGCAACCGTTTGTGGCTTGCCGTCCATAAAAATATATCAGTAGTATGAACTAGAGCTATGATAATGGACATTGCTGCTGCTGTGATAGAGATGCATGGAGACATCTGAGGCTCTTCATTGGACTCGACAACAACAACAACTAGAGCTATGATAATGGACATTGCTGCTGCTGTGATAGAGATGCATGGAGACATCTGAGGCTCTTCATTGGACACAGCAACAACAACAACTATAGCTATGATAGATTACATTGCTGTTGCTGTGATAGAGATGCATGGAGACATCTGAGGCTCTTCATTGGACACGACAACAACAACAACTAGAGCTATGATAATGGACATTGCTGCTGCTGTGATAGAGATGCATGGAGACATCTGAGGCTCTTCATTGGACACGACAACAACAACAACTATAGCTATGATAATGGACATTGCTGCTGCTGTGATAGAGATGCATGGGGACATCTGAGGCTCTTCATTGGACACGACAACAACAACAACTATAGCTATAAATAATTGTGAGGATATTATCATTAATATATATGCCCATGTGATATCTTGGGACCTCTGGGACCAGTGTTACCTGATGCTAGACGAACCTCGATGTCAACTCTACCGTGCAGTCGTGGTGGAAGGCGACACAGCTGGGCCAAAGGTGAAATAAACAAACAGAGATTCCACTAAAAGCGTCTGACGTCAAGAAGGAATGGGATGAGGAGAGAGGGAGATCTTAAGAGCAAGTGTTACCGTTGGAATCCAAGCGAAGACTCCAATTCTAGGTCCTCGATTTAACACCACGACCTTGCTTCTTTCTAATTGGCTGACCTATTTAGGTGATTCTTTCCTAATTGGTAGGACTACGTCACATGGCCGTTGGCTATTGGTTGACCTATTTAGGTGATTCTTCTCTAATTGGCCCTGCGGCTTCCTTTGATGGAAGATACGTCCGGTCTTGGCCAGGAAGTACGGGGCGTTACTCGACTTTTATAACTTCTGCGTTATCAGATACGCCCGGTCCAGTCAGGAAGTATTGACTTGTAAATTATTTATAGTTGGGCTGGTTTTAAGCCTCTTTTGCTAGGCCTTGCTTCGACTTCTGTCCTAAGCCTGATTAGTTTTAACCTTAATTTTCTCCTGTTAGACTCCATTCCTTCTATCTGTACAGTTGATATACTTTATTAGATTCTTACGCGGTACAGATTGATGTTAGTTGAGGCTTTCTATGTGCAGTACATAAGAAGTTATATACAGTCATGGGGTGGAACATGTGGTAGTAGATATCTAGACTATTTACAACAATTCCATGGTCTTAAATCATCACAGATGGCCCCGGATGTGAGAGAGTTCATATGGAGGGATTTAAGAGAGCGGAATAGGAAGACTGTTATTAAGGAAGTAATTTTTTCAGAAATTAATTAAAGTGAGTTGGTATATAACATGGGGTTGATTTCGGTATATCCATAAGAGATAATAAAGCATAAACAACTAATATTAAACATACAAGTAAAAATAAAAATATGAATAAAATATTTAATAGAGAACATACAATGATTATAGGTGAAAATAAAAACGATTGGATGGGAAAATCATGATTTCTTCGTGATGGGCGTTAGAAAGGGTTGAGGGGTTAGTTATTACTTGGTTGAGGCAATGTCACTTTGACTCAAGTCCCAAACCATTTAATGTGCACGGCGCGGAGAACCTAGGCCATGTTTCACATGTAAATTTAAGGACCGAATAAAGTTACAGTACCACAATCGAAAGTAAGATAAGGGTGATTGTTATGGGTTTTAGTAATTAGTCGTTAAGGATAAAGAGGGCGAAGATCAGTGACCAGAAATCAAAGTTTTAATTAGAGTCGTCAGGGGCTTAGCGAGAAAAAGAGTAAAATAAAAAAAAAATGTGCCAGCGTGTGGCATGAGAGTGCCCTGGAATAATAAAAAAAAATACAATTTGCACGTATCCAAGCCAGAAGTTGGGATAGGTAAATCTGGGGGACAGTGTGACAAGATTGTTAATTACGAAATCAAAGTAGGTCAAGTCTAGCCTGCGAAGGAGTTAAAAGTTCCTGCGGAAAAGGGTTAGTATTTATTAAGAAGTAACCTTTAAAGTGGTTGTTTAAGAGGTTATTGAAGATTGCCCTGTTTTTAATCATGATTTTTAGTTTGATTATAAAAGAATATATCATTGAGATATGAAATTGCGAAATTAAGGCTTTGCATATAGCGTTAAAGGATTTGAAAAATCGAAAATAGAATTGCGAAGTTAAATGCAAAGTAATCTTTTAAAAAAAAGTAAAAATAGTGATGACATGATACAAAGATTAACACACTACAGCAGTATATAAGGGGTAATAGAAAGTGAAAATATTAAATGAAAAAAAAATAAGCAGTAATATACTCGATAGCATTGACATGGTAGCGGAAGATGAAACAATGTAAATAACATCTAATTTATAAAGTGAGAGAAAATATAAAATGATAAATGCAAATTAGTGATATAAACATGAAATATAAACTTGAGATTATTAGATATGAAAGATAAAATATAAAGTTGATTATAGAATAGAGTCATAAAGCAAAAGTAAATAAGTTTTGGTAAAGAAAAATAAAATAAAACGACAATAATCTAAACTGATTGGTTGACGTAAAACAATTATAAGAGCTAGATAATGATTATATAAAGAATATTAAAATGAAAAATTTTAAAAAATGTTCATCGAGAAAGAAGAGCAAGTAAGATTATACATAGAAATTATATATCGTGAAAGAATGGAAAGTTGTAGGCCAAATGAATGTTCCTGTTTTTTTTTTAGGATGGGTAGAGAGAGCTTTAAATTGTCCTCGATTGATATCTTTGGTCTTGTTGGCCTAAGTTGTTCTAACTTATCGAATTTGTTTTAAGTTTGATGCGACTCGTGGATCACATTGTTTCTAACTGTGAAACTAACTGAGTCCTAATGTTGTCTTTTTTTTTTTTTAAACTTATGTGGGTGTGTGTGATTTTTGTAGGTAAAGTGTTGTCTTTGGCACGCACTAATATTTAATTTAATAGCTGACGAAAGTTCATTAGAGAACACGGGGGGATAGCGGTGGGTCGTAACAAGACGTCGGCTGTTTGTTTGCTCATCTCCCCTCGAATTTATTATTAGCGAGTTCCGGCGCTGGCGGGCATATTTATTTGGGTCAGTGGCCCTTGTGGGGGCAGCTTGCTTGGTGGTTGTTTTCCACCTTTGTAAACGCGGTTTTCTGATGGCCATGAATTAGTGACATTGGGTATGTTAATTCGAACTACGCTCGGAGATTTTATTTCTATAATTGTAAACGCAAAAGCGTTTTGATTTGTCACGTTTGGTGATAAGCGTTATGGGATTGATATAGGGAGATACAGAAGTTGAATTATTCCGTGTGTTCAAGCATTTGTTAGATTTGTGTTTGTATTTCGAAAATTCGGATATTGTATCTGTTGATATTAAATCGAATGGCTTTTGGCGGACTTAGTAAAAATGTTATTCATTGATATCGGGTTAGAATTGAGTGAAATTGCGACTATCGACGTGAACAATGTGTGGTTAAATAAATGTGTCACAGGCGTGATGAAGGCGTCTTTGGCCTGAGAAGTGAAAAAGTTTTGTGGCGTAGCTTTGTGACGAAGCGAAAAAATTGTAAATGAAAAGGTGTCACGTGAAGTCTTTGTTTTGTACAAAATCTAACCTGTTTTACTAAGAATAACAAATTTACTAAAGTCATGGGTGCTGGTTGTACGAACATATCGAGAATTTTTTATATTATTAGTGGATATGACACGTTTAATGTGAAAAAAAAAATTTTTGTGTGTGTGTTTAGTAGGGCGACGTAATAAAGCTTGTGTGGCTCGAAATTAGATTTGGGTGTGAAGTCGCGCACTAAAAATTTGTTGCCAATTGGAGAAAAAGTGATGTGAGAGGGTGTTGTTTATTTTGTTGAGAGTGATTTGTCGCTGATTAACTATGCATGTAAAAGGAAGGAGTGTAGTTATGTGGGAATTTAACGATTGGAATAGTTTTGGAAGGCTGTGACTTAGGTTATTTCTGTCTAAAGCTATGAAAGAAAAAGGACATAGGGGCGTTGAAAATGGGATTAGTAACATTACAATAATATTAAATAAGAGTGTTGGAGTTCACCACGTGTGAGCAACCCGTTCCAGGAGGGGAAAATTTAGTAAATGGGACAGTTGTATTAACCTGTCCATGGGACACGTGTTGCTTGCACGAAGTGAATTGGTAAAAGGTAGTAGGTAGAGGTACATTATCTTGATACAGGAGTAGCTGAGAACAGTTTATAATTAGTAGAAATCGTTTTATGGAGTTAAAGGATAATATGACAAAAGGCAATGGTGTCTCGATTATATGGAATTTTAGATGCTGCGTTATGTTAACTATTTTTACGTTTAAAAAGATATAACCTATGGTGAAAAATATTGTTAGCTATGGCATTAATAGTTAAGTTAAATGGGTGAACAGGTATTTTCTTCTACAAACTGGTTTCTATTATTTTAAAAGTATTCTGCCTAATTATAGCGATAGATGCTCCTGTATTAAGTAGTAGAGTAGGTTTACATTATTGGATAGTTCAGATCGAACGAGCAATTGTTCAACAAAAGTTATAGAAGGAGGAACCTACTGTTGAGCTGTCTTGTATGTCGGAACAGTCCTGGTCTGGTGCCATAGTTGGAGGTTCAATGGGACAGTCAGAGTTCATTGTTTGCGCTGGGCTCGTGGTTTAGAGATGGTCGGGGGAGCAGGTAACATACGCTCGCGTGTTGGTAACTCGGAGGGGCGCTTGCAGGAGGTTTGCTGGCTTTCTCAGTCTTGTAGAGTATTGTAGTTGGGCCAGATCAGCTTGGGCGTCGTAGTTGTCGAAGAAGCTCTGCGCCTCGTACGAACCATCGTAGCGATTCCACCTCTCGCGATGTCCGGTCACGGCAGAAAACTGATGTAGCGTCGTCGTCAACCTCCCTAGGACATCTGACACCGGCGGCGGGGGCGTGACGTCTTCCTGGCTGGAGACAATTTCCTGCGTCCTACCGAGAGTGTTTTCTTTCTTCGGAAAAGTGGGGTTGTCGCCACTTTCGTAGTCGGGATCGGTCTTCATGGGCTCCTTTGAATCCTCCTCTCTTCCCTGTTCCATCTTTCTGTACAGACAGTGGTCTATTTGCTTACTTGTACCTTGGCGTCCACTATCCTGTCGACTCTTCGGGACGGGCGAGTCTGTGATATCTTGGGACCTCTGGGACCAGTGTTACCTGATGCTAGACGAACCTCGATGTCAACTCTACCGTGCAGTCGTGGTGGAAGGCGACACAGCTGGGCCAAAGGTGAAATAAACAAACAGAGATTCCACTAAAAGCGTCTGACGTCAAGAAGGAATGGGATGAGGAGAGAGGGAGATCTTAAGAGCAAGTGTTACCGTTGGAATCCAAGCGAAGACTCCAATTCTAGGTCCTCGATTTAACACCACGACCTTGCTTCTTTCTAATTGGCTGACCTATTTAGGTGATTCTTTCCTAATTGGTAGGACTACGTCACATGGCCGTTGGCTATTGGTTGACCTATTTAGGTGATTCTTCTCTAATTGGCCCTGCGGCTTCCTTTGATGGAAGATACGTCCGGTCTTGGCCAGGAAGTACGGGGCGTTACTCGACTTTTATAACTTCTGCGTTATCAGATACGCCCGGTCCAGTCAGGAAGTATTGACTTGTAAATTATTTATAGTTGGGCTGGTTTTAAGCCTCTTTTGCTAGGCCTTGCTTCGACTTCTGTCCTAAGCCTGATTAGTTTTAACCTTAATTTTCTCCTGTTAGACTCCTTTCCTTCTATCTGTACAGTTGATATACTTTATTAGATTCTTACGCGGTACAGATTGATGTTAGTTGAGGCTTTCTATGTGCAGTACATAAGAAGTTATATACAGTCATGGGGTGGAACATGTGGTAGTAGATATCTAGACTATTTACAACAATTCCATGGTCTTAAATCATCACACCCATTTATAATATTGCCACGTGGAAAATTAGGGAACATAAACGTCAGAATGAGACAGCAATTTATTTCAGGGAAGAACAAACTATGAATGGTAAACAAAAGATAAACCACGAGGGAAATTTACAGAGTAGCAAAATATAAACATTAAAATGACCACTTTGTTAATAAAAATAATAAATACTATGTTACATAGCTTTTTTCCTATGGGGGCTGTGACCCACAGCTAACAATTATTATAGATACTGACATGGATATGACGTGCTTCTGCCAAGGATTCCATCGAAGTCTTGAAACTTTGTCCCTAGTACCTTTGTGTCCTTTTTCTTGTGGCGTGAAGAGCGGCTTTGTCGTCGTCTATAGGGACATCGTCATCTTGGAGGGACGTCTTGGCTTCGACATGACGGTGGAATCCTGGAGCCAGTCTCTGAAAATGTAGATCACAGCACCCATTGCTTCAAGGTCTTCTCGACAATCTTCAATTTGTCTTCCCTAACTTCCCCGGCATCTCCACCAAAATGCCACGTGGAAAATTAGGGAAGACAAAAACTTCAGGAAGAGACAATTTATTTCAAGGAAGAACAAACTATGAATGGTAAACAAAAGATAAACCACGAGGGAAATTTACAGAGTAGCAAAATATAAACATAAAAAAATGACCACTCTGTTAATAAAAATAATAAATACTATGTTACAATATTCAAAATAAAAATTAACAAATATCTAATGATAAATTCGTACATTTAGAATGAGGGACTAAAAATTACACGAATAAATAATTAATCCTTTTTTTAAGTTTAAGTTTTTTAAGCTTAAGTTTAAGTTTTTTAATCCTTTAATTAAAATGAACTAAAAATATATTTTTCTTTTATTTTTCAATAATAATGATAATTGAACAATTTTTATGTAAATATTTGATGGAAATGTTGTTTTTTTCTCTTTCTCCTTGTTAATATCCTATGAATATTCTTTACAACTTAAAATTATTGTAAATAGACAAATGTAGAGGAATACATACATGTATGACAGCGCAAGTGTCCCTAGGGGGACATATAGCGCTTTAAATTGAAATAAATAGATTGCCCAGCATTTCAAGATTATAGAATGAAGAATGAACTGGTTGTTTGTGAACTTAACGATTTGATTTCCGATAAAAAATCATATTTAAAGTTCAATTCATTTTGTAAATACATTCTAAACTTTCTACAAAATCTGGATCTCTAATGTTTTCATGCGCTGAATAATGTAAATAACTTATGTAAATAAACTTTTCTTCTTGTTTGGCGCAAGTATCCCTTGCGGGATATAGCGCTTTGGAAATAAAATAATTGATAATTAATTGAAATTGAAATAAATAACTAAATAAAACGAAATAAATATTCCAGTTACCGCCATTGAACAATTAGATCTATATGGAGATAAAGGTTCTCTGGCCAGCATTCATATTTCTGTAAAAAATAGACACTTCGGCCAGTTAAAGTTTTATTTTTTTAACGTTTCAATAAAAATCTTTTGTCTTCATCAAGATAAATAAATAAAAATAAAGCATTTGGCAAGGTGTTAAAATTATTCTGAGGTTACAAAGGTGCTTTAGATGTTATACTAAATTCGAAAAATCGCGTAAGAACGCCCTTGCAACCTCAGAACAATTTTTAACGCCTTGCCAAATTCTTTATTTGTATTTATTTTTCCTGACGAAGACAAAATATTTTTGTTGAAACGTTGAGAAAATAAAACTTTAACTGGCCGAAGTGTCTATTCTGTTACAGAAATATATGAGTTAAAATAAAAGTGGCGGGCGACGATCATAATGAATTTCAAACTTTATGTAATTTAATATGGGGCAGTTGATAACACTAAATATTTCACCTATTCTCTCAATATACGACGATCGTCATTCGCCGCTTTTATTTTGACTCATGGGGGGTCGGTGGAAGGGTGGTCTAAAGCATTGGGTTTCGACCGCTATGACCCGGTTTGGATTCCCGCATTGGACACTTTCTTTTCTGATTAAAAAAAATGCTCCAATGACCCCCGATTCTTGCAAAAGTCCAACCCTATCAGCGAGTGCAAGTAACTATACGGGGCTCTGGTACATTTGTAAGTGCAAAGTCGAACTGCTTTTCACATGTGTAGACATGTGGTGCACTTACAGTTAAAGTAGTCGCCTACTTTTACCCACCATGATTATCATGGCCTGTACCACGTATACTAGGAATAAGCAAAAAAAATTGTGACTTATATAGGTCTAATTGTTGAATGGCGAAAACTGAAATACTTAATTTTTCCTTTTTAGCGCATTCTAATAAAAGTTTTCTTCAAATAAAAGACACTTCGGCCAGTAAATATTTTATATAGACAATAAAAAAGATTTACTGGCCCAAGTGTCTTTTATTTGAAGAAATATGAATGCCGGCCAGGCAGCCTCTAACTTTACGATAATAAAAGTTTTATTATTATTAATTATTATTTTATATAGCAAGCTTTTCAAACTCCTCTAATTATCGAATTTTCAGTTCATTAACTCGTTGGGTCGAAAAGCCATAACGATTTTCCCCCTCTATTACTCCGTTCGTTTAAAATAAATGCTGAAATGTCAAATAAAAATAAGCGAGAGAAAATCACATTATATATATATATATATGTTATAAATAAATAAAAAAGATAAGATTTTCTGCTTGGTTTTTGATCATGTTGAGGATTATGGTAATGGTGATGCAGTCGTGGGAATAATAAAATAATTTTGATCAGAGATTTCTTTAATTGAGTTAAAGGAACATATAAAAGAACATAATTTGATCAAATTAATGCCTGGTTTAAGGCGATTAGAATAAGGAAAACAAAATATTATTTACATAATGTACAAAAGTTTTGAGCCGGCCATTGGGAAAGAACAACAACGAGTTTTTATAGGAGAAGCATGACCTCTGGCGGTCGATTTAACAGGGTATTTGGATCTATGAAATATAATTTTAAATAGAATAATATTTTAATATAACATATATATTTTTTTAAACTTTATTCTTGACTTACCTATACATACAAGTACTTGTAAATACATACTTGTATCTCTCTCTTATTATAAATTTTTCATATACGAGAATCTGAGTCATAACGTATTGTCAGAACAATCCGTCCTCTAGTTGAAAGAGTAAGCCGTTATCAGCGGGTTCCGTAATGCTGGTGAACCTTCAAAAATAAATAAATAAAAACAGAAATGAATGAATACACAACTTTTCAGAAAATATTATAAACAAGAATGCCAAATATTTTGAAATGTCCATTTGTGATAAAAACTTTCTACGCAGCTAAGAAAAATTAATATACGAAACAGAAAAATGAATGTCTCTCGTAACTTCTAAGAAAAAATCAAATTTGGCATTTAATTCTTTCTCGACGATTTAAAGTTTATTCATTCGCTAGACTGTTCCTCTCTAAAAAAAATCTATGATCTAATATGTTAACTTTTTTCTCTACACAGAATGTGCCAATCAGTTCTTCCAAGTTTATAAAGTCTTTATTGAGCGCCCTGTGTTCATCTCAAAATGAGGTAAGTCACGGATGAGATATATGCTAAAAATTATTTTGTTCGCTCTTTGAGATATCCACCTTCACGTATGAAGGGGTTCTTCATTTTTGATTTTCCGATGAACAAAGAGATGGAATGGTGAAATAGATCTCTCTGCCGGCGACGACAAGTTGAGCCACCACGAGGCCGGTGTAGGCAGCAGCGTAACAGGGACGGAAGAAGGGGTGAACGATCCGGTCACGTGTTCTGGGCGGGGGTCACGTGACGACCTAGCTCGGGGCGTCGTCTGTTGGGTGGTAATTGATACCACGGGGAGGGCAGGCGGTCACTCAACCCGTGGGGGTGGGCCTCGCGACAGACGCTGACTTTCACCTACTTATTAACCGGGAAATTACCCGAGTGGCTGCATGCCATCAGCGATCTAAAACTAGAACAAGCTGCTCTCTGTTGTTTTTGTTATGTCTAATGAAGAGCCTCATAGTGTCTCCATGCATCTCTATCACAGCATTGCTCTTTATTGGAAAATGGGTGCCGTTGCCACGTCCAAGGGTCCCGCAGGGAGGTATGGTCGTACTCCCCCCCCCCAAGCTGCTCTATGATGTGAAATAATGAGGTATATTTCCATATTTCCTTCTTTTTCTAAAAAAATGTTTTCTGAAATACCCAGGTCTAACTGCCACAAATTTACTGAAGTTGTGGGAAACCCCTCCGTTTATCCTCCTCCCGGGCAAGGTTACATTACCCAACAACAACCCCATGGCCTTAAAGCCTGTAATTCCACACAGCAGTCCATCAAACAAGGGAAGTAAGTTTCAATACCAAGGTAGTTTCCTATTGCCTTCCATGATGCCCTCAGATCAGGTGGTGAGTCAATTGTCGGTACCAACTGTAGGTCACAGTCTGAGATTGGCGACTGAACGCCTGGGATTTTTGTGTAGGAAATGAATTTTCAGGTCATAAAGACAGCTGTCTTATTATCTTTGGCAGAGTTTAGTATTTCTGTGAAACCTTATCGTTAATTAAAAAAAAAAAAGCATTATGATCCTATTTAACATTATCTAAAATCAGTCGAAACTTTTTTCCGTTTGTCTGATTAAAGATAAACTTCCAAGCTATTTAACTAGAGTATTACGGCCGTGTTGTAAGTAAGGGAGCGCAAAGAGTATACGATGTCCAGGATAGTTGGTGACTTTTATATTCCCCAGGAGTCTTGGTTACATCAAGAGAGGAGGCATGCGATGCGACTTTTCAATTATAATGTTGTTTCGTTTGCACCTCGCATTGTCTTCTTGAGCTTCAGTACCCCATTTCAGAGATCTAGTAAAGAAAATAATTTATTTTTATTAATTAAATACTTAATAGTGATCTGTTTTCTCTTTATCACGTTTGTTTTAGTTCCATTTGTTATTTTGTCTGCACGTGTGTAGTAAGGTCTGCAATTTTTGTACTCTGTAGGCAGTAACTTTTTTCAGATATGTCTATGTGTCTTGAGGCCATAAAATCTACACTATGTATGAACTCATGCGAATAGGTTGCGAAATATAGGCCCTCTATAATTTCCTTTTAGAGCAATTTAAAAGGATTTTCGGAAGCCATTTAAGACACGGGATATATTTTGGTATGATTTACTCAAATAATTGTTATTATTATTAATATATTATATGAAGTTATCTCATATTAACCTCAGATTTTGGTATTAGTAAAAGTTCGATAGTTTTGTTATTAAAGCTATTTATATTTCACAAGAAAAGTGAGCTTTCTGGGATTTATTTTTTCTTGACTCAATGATCTAGCATTGCCAGTTATAGAAAGAATAGGTCTAGCTTATCGGTTCAAAAGTACGAGTTCTAAAATACCAGTCTAGATGCAACTTTAATAGAAAAATAAGTTCAAATTCAGTACTAGAATGTATCTTCTAGAGAGCTGTTGACACTCTAGCAGCAAAATAAGTAAAAATAATGAGTCTATCTTGTCAGTATAGAAATATAGAGCGATAATGCCTACCAGTTTAGCAGTAGGCTGAAGACAAGTCTAGTTTGATTCTATCTGGCTAGAACGTGTGTTTGCAGACCGGTGTTTGTTCCCTCTGGGCCTGCAACCTGACCGCTACATCAACACCGACCGGAGTTGTCTTTCGGCGCCAGCCTGGCCCTGTTGTACGTGCTGTGATGCCACACATGGGCTTGTAAATAGGCTTCCGAGAGTATGGGAAGTCTAACGCTTTCTACACTTCAGTTGAATGATCTTTCGCACGAGCTTTATTTCTATTTTCGAAGTCAGAGGATTTTCTAGTGTGCTTATGACTTCTAAGGGGAAATATATTAAAATTGATGTTGTATTGAGGCAACTCTTTAGGTATAGAACAAACATTATAGCTTGCAAACATTACATTTTTTGAAATTCTTGATAAATATTTCAGAGTATGACTATTGAAACCGATATAACTCCATGTAAGAAACAATATTCTTCAGACATCTATCCTCTAATCCTCTAGAATAATGTTGAAAATGGCCGTGTCAGAAAAACAAAAACAACCAGTTGGAATGCACGTACCTAACAGAAAGGCAAAAGGTATCGAATATAGAATACCGCATTATGAAATCATTCGAACGGCCCTGAACCTGTGCTTGCAAAATTATGGTTGAATACATACATAGATAGAGATGGTGACGACAAACCAAGGTATGGACTTGCAAGGATATGTTCGACCAGATATGGAGATAAAGATGGTAACGTCAAACAAAGGTATGAACTTGTAGGAGCATGGTAGAGCAGATACATAGATAGAGATGGTGACGACAAACCAAGGTATGGACTTGCAAGGATATGTTCGACCAGATATGGAGATAAAGATGGTAACGTCAAACAAAGGTATGAACTTGTAGGAGCATGGTAGAGCAGATACATAGATATCGATGTTAACATCAAACCAAGGTATGAACTTGTAGGAGTATGGTCGAGCATATATATGAGATCAGAAATATTAACGTGAAACAAAGGTATGAACTTGTAGGAGTATGGTCGAGCAGATATATGAGATCAGAAATATTAACGTCAAACAAAGGTATAAACTTGTAGGAGTATGGTCGAGCAGATATATGAGATCAGAAATATTAACGTCAAACAAAGGTATGAACTTGTAGGAGTATGGTCGAGCAGATATGGAGATCAACGATGGTAACGTCAAACAAAAGTATGAACTTGTAGGAGTATGGTCGAGCAGATATGGAGATCAACGATAGTTAGGTTAAACAAAGGTATGAACTTGTAGGAGTATGGTCGAGCAGATATGGAGATCAACGATGGTAACGTCAAACAAAAGTATGAACTTGTAAGAGTATGGTCGAGCAGATATATGAGATCAGAAATATTAACGTCAAACAAAGGTATAAACTTGTAGGAGTATGGTCGAGCAGATATATGAGATCAGAAATATTAACGTCAAACAAAGGTATAAACTTGTAGGAGTATGGTCGAGCAGATATATGAGATCAGAAATATTAACGTCAAACAAAGGTATGAACTTGTAGGAGTATGGGGTCGAGCAGATATGGAGAT
This sequence comes from Cordylochernes scorpioides, assembly GCA_030710605.1. Classification (NCBI taxonomy): domain Eukaryota; kingdom Metazoa; phylum Arthropoda; class Arachnida; order Pseudoscorpiones; family Chernetidae; genus Cordylochernes; species Cordylochernes scorpioides. Next base: position 58,549,641 of record CP092864.1, read on the forward strand.
CAACGATGGTAACGTCAAACAAAAGTATGAACTTGTAGGAGTATGGTCGAGCAGATATGGATATCAACGATAGTTAGGTTAAACAAAGGTATGAACTTGTAGGAGTATGGTCGAGCAGATATGGAGATCAACGATGGTAACGTCAAACAAAAGTATGAACTTGTAAGAGTATGGTCGAGCAGATATATGAGATCAGAAATATTAACATCAAACAAAGGTATGAACTTGTAGGAGTATGGTCGAGCAGATATGGATATCAACGATAGTTAGGTTAAACAAAGGTATGAACATGTAGGAGTATGGTCGAGCAGATATATGAGATCAGAAATATTAACGTCAAACAAAAGTATGAACTTGTAGGAGTATGGTCGAGCAGATATGGAGATCAACGATGGTAACTACAAACAAAAGTATGAACTTGTAAGAGTATGGTCGAGCAGATATGGAGATCAACGATGGTAACGTCAAACAAAAGTATGAACTTGTAAGAGTATGGTCGAGCAGATATATGAGATCAGAAATATTAACGTCAAAGGTATGAACTTGTAGGAGTATGGTCGAGCAGATATGGAGATCAGCGATGGTGACGTCAAACAAAAGTATGAACTTGTAAGAGCATGGTCGAGCAGATATGGAGATCAACGATAGTTAGGTTGAACAAAGGTATGAACTTGTAGGAGTATGGTCGAGCATACATATGAGATCAGAAATATTAACGTCAAAGAAAGGTATGAACTTGTAGTAGCATGGTCGAGCAGATATGGAGATCAGCGATAGTTAGGTTAAACAAAGGTATGAACTTGTAGTAGTATGGTCGAGCAGATATGGAGATCAGCGATAGTTAGGTTAAACAAAGGTATGAACTTGTAGGAGTATGGTCGAGCAGATATAGAGATCAACGATAGTTAGGTTAAACAAAGGTATGAACTTGTAGTAGTATGGTCGAGCAGATATAGAGATCAACGATAGTTAGGTTAAACAAAGGTATGAACTTGTAGGAGTATGGTCGAGCAGATATATGAGATCAGAAATATTAACGTCAAACAGAGGTATGAACTTGTAGGAGTATGGTCGAGCAGATATGGATATCAACGATAGTTAGGTTAAACAAAGGTATGAACTTGTAGGAGTATGGTCGAGCATATATATGAGATCAGAAATATTAACGTCAAACAAAAGTATGAACTTGTAGGAGTATGGTCGAGCAGATATATGAGATCAGAAATATTAACGTCAAACAAAGGTATGAACTTGTAGGAGTATGGTCGAGCAGATATATGAGATCAGAAATATTAACGTCAAACAAAGGTATGAACTTGTAGGAGTATGGTCGAGCATATATATGAGATCAGAAATATTAACGTCAAACAAAGGTATGAACTTGTAGGAGTATGGTCGAGCAGATATGGAGATCAGCGATGGTGACGTCAAACAAAGGTATGAACTTGTAGGAGTATGGTCGAGCAGATATGGAGATCAGCGATGGTGACGTCGAGCAACGAGGTCGACACGACGAAGAGTATCAGGTGGCGTCCAGCGAAAACGTCTACCTCCGACACTATGTCGTCCACAAAAGGCAAAAATCAATATTGGTAGCGATATCGAAGACCTTGATAACGAGAGACACTAAGTGATTTTTTTCTTTAAAATTAAAGAAAATGTTGTTGCTTATCTCCATCCTTAGAAACAACAATGGACCTCAAAATCTCTTGGGACAATGAAGGTAAATTCCCCTCCCCCGAAACTTTTGAAGATTGACATAATATTTTGTGAATTTGTGATGTTTTAATTACGCAAGATAGAATTCTTCCTGGTGCAAGGACATACTAGGCTGATATTGAATTTAAGGAAAGAACAACCAATATCCAGGAAATGTTCTGCTGACATCTGAAACCAAAACCCATCGTCCTCGCTGAGTATATTCGATATAAACAACCACCGCCCTCGCTGGGATATATCCTACGGAGACAACCACCGCCTTCGCTGGGATATATCCTACGGAGACAACCACCGCCCTCGCTGGGATATATCCTACGGAGACAACCACCGCCTCGCTGGGGTATATCCTACGGAGACAACCACCGCCTCGCTGGGGTATATCCTACGGAGACAACCACTGCCTCGCTGGGGTATATCCTACGGAGACAACCACCGCCTCGCTCGGGTATATCCTACGGAGACAACCACTGCCTCGCTGGGATATATCCTACGGAGACAACCACTGCCTCGCTGGGGTATATCCTACGGAGACAACCACTGCCTCGCTGGGGTATATCCTACGGAGACAACCACCGCCTCGCTGGGGTATATCCTACGGAGACAACCACTGCCTCGCTGGGGTATATCCTACGGAGACAACGACCGCCTCGCTGGGGTATAACCTACGGAGACAACCACCGCCTCGCTGGGGTATAACCTACGGAGACAACCACTGCCGGGTGTACTCGACGATATACTTTGAATCATTGCAGACAATTATGTTAATCTCATAATTATGATGTCCAACCCGTTAGTTCTTTAGGACATTTAGGACGAAATGGAAGCACACTGCTAGGTCACTTGACCCAGCCGGCCTCGGAACTGCGTCGCCTCAAATTGATTTAGTGCTAGCCCATAGGCTGTTGCCGCCGGTCGATGTGTTGCATCCATGGGATTCCTCTGCGCGGTGTGGTGAATGCCCACGCCTTTAGGCACTCTGGGTCGAAAAACATTCCATCGCATCCTTCACGTGCACGATCGTGTCGGACTTGAATGGCCCCACTCCTGACAACTATGCCCAGGGTCCAGGAAGTCCAGCGCCCAAATTGTTTTCGTAGTTGCCTGGCAACCGACATGATCGATGGCCGGCCTCGGTGACGTCACGCTCCTTCGGTGAGCCTTTCCTGGGCGGCTGTGACGGGGTAGCTACACGGAGTCTGGTACACGGGGCAGCTACACGAAGTCTGATACACGGGGCAGCTACACGGAGTCTGATACACGGGGCAGCTACACGGAGTCTGGTACACGAGGCAGCTACACGGAGTCTGATACACGAGGTAGCTACACGGAGTCTGGTAAACGGGGCATCTACACGGAAAATGGTATACGGGGTAGCTACACAAATTCTAGTACGCAGGGTATCTACACGGAGTCTGGTACACGGGTACCTACACGAGGCTTGGTACATGAATCAGCTACACAAAGACTGGTACACGGAGTAGCTACACAGAAACTGGTAGACGTGTCAGCTACATGCTAGTTGACATACGGAGCAGTAACACGAAGTCTGATACATGGAGCTGCTACCCACAAACTGATACATGAGTCAACTACACAGAATGTGATGCACAGGAATATTACCCGGAGAGATTTGACTGAACAGTTACACAAGGTAGCTAGGCTGCTACAAAAATCTAGCGAAACAAGAGACTTACACTTCCACAGAGGAGCGGCTAAATGAGTACTCTATGTAGGTGCAGCAGGCAAATACACGGAATATCCATTGGAGACATGGTGTTATGGGAGGTACTTTACAAGGGGTGAGTAACAGTGGGGTTACCCCCTGAGGAGATGCCCCCACTGCACTATGCAACCCGACACATCATAACAGCTGCCCTACATTCTCGGTGGTGGCACAAGCTGTCGAAACCCACAACCTGGAATCGAATCCCGCATTGGGCACTTTTTTTCTGAAGAAAAAAAAAATGTTTCAATGGCCTCCGATTCTTGCAAAAGTTCAACCCTAGTAAAAGTCTAACTGCTTCCCACATATATATATATATATATATAAAATGGCATATCCTGACCAGGAGCACATGTGCTTTACAGAAGGCAGAGCGCCATCTGGTGGAACAGAAATCAACTAAACATTGATTTAGCCTGTTCCCTGATATATATATGTGGCAATATCGTTGCGGAATTTCTTGTTGTTGGATGCGAATGGTGATATTTGATTGAAGCGCAGCCGTTTGAGTGGAAGTTGCAGCATACAGTTAGGAATAATCAGGACACGTGATTGTTTGAAAATAAAAGGCAACTGGATTGGAGGGAAGAAGGTTTGAGAAGGAGCGGGTTTGATTGTTCCTTATCTGATCACATGGCGGTGATTGACATAGCTATGAGCTGAGCTGAGAGAGAGATCTCTAGAACAGATGTTACCTTGGTGGGAGCAAGTCGAAGGCTGATCCGAACTCGGTGGGAGCCAAGTCGCTACTGCAGGTGTTGTTCCTATGAGAGCGAAAACCTAACTGACCATCCTTGCCTTTCGATTTAACACCAAGACTCCGTTTCTCTCTGATTGGTTGAGAGATGATCACATGCTTTTTCCCTATTGGTTGACCTATTTAGATGCTATCTTTTGATTGGCCCGCGGCTTTCCTTGATGAAAGCTGTGGTCTGCTTGATAGGAAGTGTCGAGTGCTATTTTGACTTTATTTACTTCCGTGTTATCAAATACGTCCTATCTTGGGTCGGAAGTATGGGGTGTCTCTATACTAATATAACTTCTGTGGATATTGGATACGTCCTGTCTTTGCCGGAAATATTGGGTGTTAGCTTTAACATTTATAACTTCTGGTCACTAGAGACGTCCGGTTTCTGCCCCTGCAATATTGACACAGGGGTGCCCAGAATAGTCGTGCCAGCTTTAGGTCTACTTCCTATATCTTAATGCTACTTGCTTCCCTCCAGTTACCTTGTTCTTTATTAAGTCTTCGAAAATCATACATGGTACATACATAGTGGGTCGGGGTTGCATTTAATTATATACAAATTATGACAGATGCGCCCCCTACATGTGAAGAATTCAAGAAGGGGTTAGCCTGAGAGAATTCTGTAAAATGAAAAATAATTTTGTGGGAAAATTAGTTGTAGGTATTGAGGGGCTATATACAAGCATTGCTGGTGACATAAGTAAGATAGAATGGGGTTGATGATATAGGTTGAGTATAATTAATAGAAATCAAAAAATTTTTTAATTGTAAGAAATCAATGAAGGTTATGGTACATAGTGGGTAAAACAAAAAAAATGCGCCTAAACGAATTCTACTCGAGATAAGAAATGATATCGAGGGAGTTCTATTAAGGCTTTTGAAATCAAATAAAAATAATATAAAAATAGTTGAATGAAATCAAAATTGAATGTGTTTGGTTGAAAAAGAAAAATATTTTGTTGCATGGTGACAAAGACAACTGCTTAGTTACTTTTTTGCTCGAATTCTGAGAAAAAGGAATCGAGGAAATTTCATAAGGCGCTTTGAAATCAAAACAAAATAAAATAAGAGTAGTTGAATGAAAACAAAATTGAATGTGTTTGGTTGAATGGTGAGAAAAAAAAAGAAAAATGCCTAACCATATTCTAGCTCGAAATTGGGAATGAAATCGAAGGAATTCTATTAGGTCTTTTGAGAAATCAAAAATAAAAATAAAATAAAAGTTTTTTGAGCGAAATCAAAGTTGAGTGCTTGGTTGAATGGTGAAAAAAAAAAAAGGAAAAATGCCTAATTACTTTTTTTGCTTGAATTTTGGAAAGGAATTCGAGGAAATTTCATAAGGTCTTTTGAGAAATCAAAATAAAAATAAAATAAGAGTTGAACGAAATCAAAGTTGAGCGTTTGAAAAAAAAATGAAAAATAAAAAGGTTTCAACAACAAAGGGTGATTTAATGTTTTTAGTTTAATCGAAAACCAGTGGGTTTTCGTTGATAATTGAGTTGTGGCAATATAAGTCAAGTGGTAAATAGAATGATAATTGATAAATAAAATGATAATATAAACTAATTGGAAAAAAAATGATAATTAATGATTAAAAGTGGCAATAAGTTGAATAAATTGATAAATTGATTAAATATTTACATTTTTAATTGCGAGAAAATAATGAAAATGATTGATATGAAAAATAAGGTGTATTGGTTGGAACCCTTTGGTATCTACATGCCCTGATCTAAATGTATTGATTGTTCCATTTTGCCCTATAAATGTTTTACTTGCTCAATTATGCCCTATAAATTTTTTGTCTCATCTGTAGCGACACTTAGGTGAAAAACGTGATTCTAGCCCTCAAGTGCGTTTATGCTGTGTGTACAGGAGACATGGAAATCTATATAACCTTTAGGTGTAATTTTTTGTCTTTGTGTGTGTGTTGTGAAAAAATGTTAGAAGTCTATTGTGTAAGAAATGTGTGAGCTAGTTCTATGTGTTGTCTCGTGGATGTGGAGTTGGTTGGTAAAAATCGATATGTAGACTCGAACTGGAATCAAAATCGGTGGCATAGCGAGGTTCCCAGTTGACCTCAATAGGGGATCTTCTCATTGTAATTAGAGATACGGAAGTGGGGTGTGTCGGGCAAACGAGAGGGAATGAAATTGGAGATCGGACGAGGGCGCTCCGCTTTGTTTACAGAGGCCGAATTTATCGCTGCGAACTACACTTCCGTCGTGGTGTCTCAAATTCTCGTTTCCTGCCGTCTATTTATTTTTGGTGCGGCTCGGGGCTTGTTTTTGGAGTACGGCTTCTCCGACATCGGTTGGTTATCTTTCAGTTACTGCTATCTTTTCGGAGTTTATTTAGATTTTCTGCAAAGATGTTTCCTAATGTTTGTCCAAAATTAAAAACTGCCTCTTGTAGTCCGAAGATTTTCTGAGCGGGCATGGTATATATAAACAAGTAATTGATGAATAAAATTGGAATACAGTTGTATGGCAGAAGTAACAAACAAAGGATGAAAATTAGATGAAAAATAGGGTGTTGCCCCATGTTCGTCCACATTTTTGTAACTGGGGACTCTGAAATATTTGCTTGAACCTTATAAATTGTAGAATTTGAATGATTGGTAGGTTCGCAGTTCTCCTGTTTGATATCTTTAGGGAGTGGTGTGATATGATTGAGCTGGTTGTCAGGTTTGCAGTTTTTAACGTCGGGGAAGAGTGATGTAAATCGTCTTGTTGCAAAAATGGCAGGGTCTAAATGCTTGAAAGGTTCGCTGCTGGTGGGTTTGAACCTTAATGACTCTGTTGGGAATAATTCGGGTGTTAAATGTTTGAAAGGGAACGTGTAATTGGGGTTGTGCTTTATATGATAGGTGCTAACGGCGGGTGGTGATATATAATGGATTTTTTCTGTATACAGTTTAAGTTTGTTGACGTGGATTGTGTCAGTGTCTCTTTGAAGTGGTTGATTTGGTCGATCTATGCGGACCACATTTGGTGAAATAATTTCTAATATTGTGTGAGGTCCTGTGAAATATGGCGCGAGTTTCCCTGTATTTGGGTGGTGATATAATTTTACTAACACTAGATCACCTACTTCGAAATGTGGTTGCTTGTGTCGTTTGTCATAAGTGTTTTTGTCTTGTAAATGTTTGTTTTGTGTGCGTGTGTGTGCAATTTTTCTAGCTTTGTCGATATCTGGGTACGGTGTGTTATGATTAGAGATTTCTGGGGGTAGGATACCAAACATTAAGTATATGGGTGGAAAACCTGTGGTAGAGTGGGGTGTCTTGTTATATATAAGTGTAACCTTCTTGACCAACTTGGTCCACGCGACCTTAGGATTTTCTAGGTGTAATAACCTCAGTTTTCCCGTGAGGGTGGCGTTCAGGCGTTCACATAGGCCGTTGGCTTGTGGGTTGTTGCTGGTTGTGATTAACGGGTGAATATTTCTATTAAGGAGAAAACTACGAAATTTGGGTGAAGTGAAGGCAGGGGCTCTATCTGTAAGAAGGCGTTTTGGAGAACCATCCTGGAATACTCGTTTAAGTACCTGTTGGTAGGTGATGGTACTGGTGGATTTAGATGGAAAAGCCCACGCGTAGCGTGAAAAATGATCGACTACCACATGGAGGTATATCTTGGTGTTGCCATATTTGGCAAATCCTGCTATGGTGTCCAGAGATAAAAGGTCGAAGGGTTCTTTAGATTCCGGAGGTTGACTTAATTCTCCGTAAGTGGGTCCTACTGGACGTTTTGTTAATTGGCAGGTGGGACAGGTCTTAACTTTTTGTTTAATATCTTTTGACATACCTTGCCAGTAATATTGTGTGGAGATAATTCGTGACATTTGGGAAATACCGGGGTGATTGTATTGTGTGTGTACTGTTTGTAAGAGTTGTTGTATGAGTGGTTTCGGAAGTATAATCTTGGTTACACCTTTTCGGGAAACTGTATGTAATCCATTATGATCAATGGTCAAACTAGACTCTTTCGATGGAGGAGATTGGTGGGTCTTGATAAGGGTGGCGTCCAAGAATCCACAAAACGGGTTACGGGACAAGAGATCTGCTTCGTATTGTAGTTTTCCCTTTATGTAGCGGACCTCATATTCGTAACTCGATAGTCGTAAACTCCATCGAAACAGTCTGCCGGACGGGTTCTTGATGGTTTTCAACCACTGCAATGCGTGATGGTCAGAAAATATTGTAAATTTTCTGCCCATAAGATAGATGCGAAACTTCTCCACACTCTCAACGATTGCTAAGCACTCAAGTTCAGAGATGGAGTAGTTTTTCTCGTGTGGGCGCAATGTTCGGCTGAAATATTGAACTGGATATACGTTTCCGTCAGGGTGAACTTGTTTGAGAATGCCTGCTATACCGAGGGTGGATGCATCGCAATACACTTGGCATGGTAGACCTTCTTTGTAAAGGTGTAAAATGGGGTGTTGTGTGAGGTTTCCTTTCAGGTCAATGAACGCCTTTTGACAAGCTTCATTCCAGTTCCACACGACATCCTTTTTGAGGAGGTTATTGAGTGGTGCTCGCAAGCGAGCGTATTCCGGAATGAATTTGTTATAGACGTTCACAGCGCCTAAAAAGGATTGTAGTGTTTTTCGGTTGTGTGGTTGTTTTATGGCGTGGATAATGTCGGTGTTACGTGTGAGTGGTGTGATTGTACCAGCTGTGATGGTGTAACCTAGAAAATTTATGGATTGCTTAAAAAATTCGCATTTTGCGAAGTTAAGTTGTAACTTCTCCGCTTCGCAAAAGGCGAAAAATTGTCGCAGGTGGTTTTGATGTTCCTCCAATGTGTTAGAGTAAATGATGAAATCATCAAAGTAATGTGCCACACAGTCAAGTCCGTGTCTCTGTAGGACCTGACTTATGGCTCGTTCGTAAATCTGAGGGCTGGTTTTTAACCCGAAAGGTAATCGAGTGGGTTGGTATAATCCTTCAAAGGTGGCAAATGCTAATAGTGGTCGAGAATCGGGGTGTATTGGGACTTGCCAATACGCAGAGGATATGTCGGCCGTGGAGAAATATTTGGCTTGTGCGAGGTGGTCTAGGATATCCTCGATTCTCGGGAGGGGATGGACATCAGAGCTGATTAGCTCATTCACCTTCCTATAATCGATACAAAACCGTTTGGTTTTGTCGCGCTTAGTGACGAGGGTGACAGGGCTCGAGAAAGGTGAAAAAGATTGCTCTATGATGCCGTTCTCCAGCATTTGTTGTATTTGGTTACGGATTTCTTGTTGGTCACATATCGGAACACGATATGGACGTATGGTGATTATTTTTTCGGAATTCGTGGGTATTTTTACTGGTGGAATCCGTAAGCATGGTACGTTGAATTTGTCCTGTGAAAAAATGTGAGTGTACCTTTGTAGAAGTGTTGTGAACTGTGGTGTATAGTGAGTGTTAGGTGTTGTGTTGTAGTATGCATGTGGTAAAGGGTTTTGTTGTGTATTAGTGTGAGTGTCGAGTTCGTTGTGTGGGTTGGTCATGTGAGAGTTGTGCAACGGTGTGTGATCACCTATGTTTTTGGTATGCGAGTTATCCCGCTGTGTGGGTGCGTTTTGGACAGGTTCATAAGTTGAAGTTGTTGTGGTTTGATTATTTGAGGGCATGTAAAAAGGGCAATTGGCTTTAGTGAAAAAGGGGCATGTAGATAAGTGGGGTTTTCTCAATGAATGCACGCAATGGTTGTCATAGGCGGAAAGTTGGGATGTGGGGAAAATTTTTTGTGACATCGCCTGACATTGCCAGTACGTGCATACATTGGACACATGATTAAAATGGTAGGAAAGGGTAGACAATGGGGCGCCCAGCTGGAGTATAGTGCATTTATTAAAATCTATGGTTAATCTGAATTTATGGAGGCTATTGATACTAAGAATTCCGAATGGCAATGGTGCATTCACTACATGGAAATACTCCTTTCGTGATATTTGTCCTATTGTCAGTGGGATAGATAGTTTACCCATGGTTTTTGCAAATCCGTTTAGGGTTTGGAGGTGTAGTGAGTGTCCCTCAAGGGTTAAATTAGGCAGGTGGGTTTTTAGCATATGATAAATATTATATGGCACTATACTCAGGCTGGCGCCTGTATCAATTAAAAAGGGGCATGATACATTAGGGGTTAGAAAAAGTTTGACAGTCAGTTGGTTTAGGGATCCTACCTCAGTCTCGAAAGGGCTGCTCGGCTGGGGTGTCCCTGGCTTGAGTTGGTTGTTGTGGAATCGGGGCTGGTTGTTTTGGGACTGTTTGCACCGTCCGCACTTTTTCGTGGATCGTCGGGACTGGTCGACGTCGGCATTCGCTATGCCAGTGTCTCGCGCCGCAGAACTTGCAATTGGACGGCGGAAGAGGTGCATTCCATGCACCTGGGCGTCGGGGTGTGCTGTGGTACGGACCCGACATTGTGGGTGGTTGATCTTCTCTGGATCGCGTTGTCGGTACACTGGGCCCGTGGATCCGCTGTACCAGTCGGAACCACTCTCCTAGGTTCTCGGGAGGCACTACGCGGATTAGGCGCTGGTCGTTGAATGGCAGTCCTTCTGTCAGCGTCTCGAGGATCACCTCTTGTGGAAGTCCTAGTTGCAATCCCATGGCGGTTTTTTCCCGGTAGTAGGTCTCTAAGTTGGCTTGTCCAGTGAGTTTCATGGCGAAATATTTCGCAAAGGACGCTTCGCTTGACTCAGGGTAGAGATCTAGGAGGATTTGTCTCACCTGGAAATAACTCCGGTCGGCCAGCCGAAGTTTCCTGAAGAGTTCCAGGGGTTGTCGCACCAGGTAGTTTGGTAGGCGCAGTAATTTTTCTTGTTCTCCCATGGATGCGTCTTCCATTTTTCGGTCGAACGTCTGGAAAAACTGTGTCGCGCTGTATGTGCCGTCGAAAGGCGGGATCGCCGACTCCGCTCCATCAGAAATTTTTGCCCGGGTCAGAAGCGTTGACAGCTGATTGACGGCGTCCGCTAGGGGCGCAGTTGTCTCTCGGCCGATCACTTCCTGTCTTTCTCCTGCCCCTTCGTTCTCCCTTGCTTCTTGTCTTCTTTCCATTGTTTCCGTTGGACCGTCTGACTTTACGCCTATGGGATCCTGATTTAATTCCATCTCACTATCCTGTCGACTTAACCGTTCTGTGGCAATATCGTTGCGGAATTTCTTGTTGTTGGATGCGAATGGTGATATTTGATTGAAGCGCAGCCGTTTGAGTGGAAGTTGCAGCATACAGTTAGGAATAATCAGGACACGTGATTGTTTGAAAATAAAAGGCAACTGGATTGGAGGGAAGAAGGTTTGAGAAGGAGCGGGTTTGATTGTTCCTTATCTGATCACATGGCGGTGATTGACATAGCTATGAGCTGAGCTGAGAGAGAGATCTCTAGAACAGATGTTACCTTGGTGGGAGCAAGTCGAAGGCTGATCCGAACTCGGTGGGAGCCAAGTCGCTACTGCAGGTGTTGTTCCTATGAGAGCGAAAACCTAACTGACCATCCTTGCCTTTCGATTTAACACCAAGACTCCGTTTCTCTCTGATTGGTTGAGAGATGATCACATGCTTTTTCCCTATTGGTTGACCTATTTAGATGCTATCTTTTGATTGGCCCGCGGCTTTCCTTGATGAAAGCTGTGGTCTGCTTGATAGGAAGTGTCGAGTGCTATTTTGACTTTATTTACTTCCGTGTTATCAAATACGTCCTATCTTGGGTCGGAAGTATGGGGTGTCTCTATACTAATATAACTTCTGTGGATATTGGATACGTCCTGTCTTTGCCGGAAATATTGGGTGTTAGCTTTAACATTTATAACTTCTGGTCACTAGAGACGTCCGGTTTCTGCCCCTGCAATATTGACACAGGGGTGCCCAGAATAGTCGTGCCAGCTTTAGGTCTACTTCCTATATCTTAATGCTACTTGCTTCCCTCCAGTTACCTTGTTCTTTATTAAGTCTTCGAAAATCATACATGGTACATACATAGTGGGTCGGGGTTGCATTTAATTATATACAAATTATGACATATATATATATATATATATATGTGGTACACTTAGAGCAATAAAAAATCGTTTACTACCTACCCACCATGATTATCATGACCTATATTACATGTACTTAAGGTAATTCTACTGTCCTATAAGCTTATGTCCATAGTTTTCTTGAAAATAATTTCTGAGATTCCATCCTTCAGTGCTGCGTGTATAAGCAGAATCGTCCAATACAGTATTAGAGCTCTGAGAAGCGGTCTGGTGGATTAAATTGGCGAAACCGCTGGGAGGGTTCACCACTGATGAGCCAAGCCCTCCCAATATATTTTTTCATCGCAGTAAGGGCAGTAGAAGTTTGTATTATGTATAAAAGAAACATTCGTGCTTTTAAATCCTTTCATTTTATACTTAAGATAGGTAAAAAAAAAAAACTCTTATAGTCTCTAGGTAACGCATTCATTTTGGGGGTTTGGGTTTGTCAACGGGCCGATCTGATTAGCGGAGGCGATCCCCCTCCACATGAGTCACTTCATCTCCATTGGCCTTATCGCGGGCTCTTTTGACCGTCATTGCACGTGGAGGTAATTCATCAGTTAAATTATCCACAGCACCAAGTTTGCCGAAAACTCACTAGAAGTGCATCTTAATTTACGAAAATTATCTTTTTCAATGGCTATCGCTGTGAAAGCTTTAAGATCAGTCGGCAAATATTGCTGTACACTTGCGTATTCTCGCTTTGTACGGTCGTGTGGAAATAAATAATTGCGTTCATACACACTCTCTCTCTCTCTCTCTTGAAGACACTCTCGACAGAAAACAAGATCATTCTCTGTGAATTCCTCAACATGGTAATTGAACATGTGGGGGACAAACACTCCTTTATAACCAAATGTTTATCCAAATTCAAGGTGGCTTGTAACCCTTGATTTAAACTTGACGTCCCTCCAGAGAAGGCTTCGAGTTTGATGTAAATATTTGTATAAATTCTATTGTTTATAGCTATAATTTTATTGGAACACCTTTGTATCATTGTTGACTAGAAGTCAATAAAGTTTGTTTTTCATTTCATTTGAAGGCACCCGGCGATGATTTTTTTTTCAACTTTATATTATTAGCTCTGCCACAGAGCTGTTGTATTTGACCATGCATCGACGCTAACTCGGTCCCACCTGTGACAATGTGTGTTACACGTGTATGAAATGGTTCCTTCTCTAAATGAACAATCCAGGTGACAAGGCCATCCTTAAAGACAAGGAAATATTAGATGATGAGACAAGAGACCAACGTTACCGTAGGAGCACATGTCCAATTGCTCCAATCAGCGTGTCCAAATAAATAATCCTTACCTATATGACTCTCCACAACAACAACTAGTTTTTAATTGTTTGATATTTTCGAGTAGAATATAATTGAATACTCTCAAAGTATCGGAGAACAATAGCTTCAATATATCTCCGATTAGAGCATATATATAATTATTGATTATACATATATTGGATAAATGTTTGAATCAGATTTATTTACATTTGAATTAGAGTAAATGCAAACGCCTTTAAAGCAAGCTAGACGTTGAATTCGCCTGGATAACACTGAAGCCACCCTCGGTGCCAATGCTCAGGCTGCCAATCCATCCATCCTTTCCAAATAGCAATGTATTTACATCTCACAATATATTGTACTGGATTGAATCTCTCTATATATACATATATCCGACACTGTATAGGAACTCTTAGTGTTAAGGTATTTAGACAAACTATATAAATATAAGCTTTGAGAATAATAATAATACATATAACTAGGTACACGCCTCTAACTGCTTTGCATCAAAGCTCCATGTTGTGACAAAAGTTACTATTACGGGTTATCACACAAAAATGGAATATACTAGGGCCTAAAGGAAATATAACTTAATACATAGAAAAGCGTACACTCAAGAGTACAACACCAACAACAAGAAGGAAGTCAATAAAACTCGCGATTGGTAAAATAAAAACAAAACAGTATAATTTGACAGTTGATGCGAACTATTGAAGGTGTGGATAGGGACAAACTGAATTTCCAAATAGGCGGTATAGGCTCAGCGGCAGAACGACCTAAACATCGTGACGTAGCCATCTGGGAGACGACTGGAGGTTTGCCAGCCACGGCGTCTTTTTAGCGGTGACATAACGGCTGGGATCTTACGTACTGGAAATACGTGTGTATATGTGTTTCTGTAGCTATTTTTATGCATACGTTTGCGTGTGTCTGTGCGATTATTTTTATACATGTGCATGCATATTTCGTAGATTAGATGTTATATCTACGCATGCATGCGTCGATGTGGTTTTTCGATATGTGTTTATTTGTGCTTGTAATGTTTTTTATATGTGCATGCATGTACATTCGGATGTATGTTTGTGCGTGTACACACCACATAGATCTATACATAACCCATACAGAAATCATTCCTTTTCTCTGAACATTTGTAACGCCATTGTAGTCTGCAATCAAAGCTGTAACGCGGTAGATGGTTGGTTGCGGTTCACGGCGCAATTCATCGACGCCACTCCAGACCATCTACATTCTCCCATTTACTGTAACGTCCAGCTTTAGGAACAATTCCTTATATTTATGTGCGAAGGCTTTCTTTTTTAAATAAATGGTTTACTACTGCCCTTACTGCAAGGATCAATATATTGGGAGAGCCTGACTCACATCAGGGATGAGCCTTCAATTCAACGTGAAGTATTAAAAATATTTTTCATTGCAGTAATCGCAGTATAAGTAATCGTTTAGTTTCCAAAAAAAAAACCTGCGCGCATAAATAGTTAATAATTTTGACTACAGAGGGCGTGATTTTATCATGTAAACAATGCCTTCTGAGACATTACCTGCTTACTCGCCCTTCCCTCTCTCTATTTGCTCACAGAGGTATGTAGAGACCTTCATCAACATACCCGTGATCACTTAACATATACGCTACAAGAAAAATGACATCTCCTGATCGTGCAACTAAAAGTTGCTGATGGCTTACGCCATCTGTCAGAATACATTTTAAAAAATCAACGAGTAGTTGATATTTATTCCGACAGATGGGGCGATTACTGCAATGAAAAATACTTTTAATACTTCACGTTGAAATGAAAGCTCATCCCTGATGTGAGTCAGGCTCTCCCAATATATTGATCCTTGCAGTAAGGGCAGTAGTAAATCATTTATTTAAAAAAGAAAGCCTTCGCACATAAATATAAGGAATTTTTCCTAAAGCTGGACGTTACAGTAAATGGGAGAATGTAGATGGTCTGGAGTGGCGTCGATAAGGAGATGCCCTTTTCTTTTTTCTTAATTTATCCACTTGATCCCAATACAATTTCACTTTTGTACTGTTTTTCATATATACTGCAATTTTCCTGCAAAAAAAAATATTTAAAAAAAAAAGGGGGGGAAGCAACTCCTCAAAATAATTTGAAAAAAGTTGTAAACATTAGACAAGAATGTTTCTTTTCACAAATAGATCACACTTCTACTGTCCTTACTGCGATGAAAAATATATTGGGAGGGCTTGGCTCATCAGTGGTGAACCCTCCCAGCGGTTTCGCCAATTTAATCTACTAGACCGCTTCTTTAGAACTCTATTGTAAAAGAAGCGGTCTGGTAGATTAAATTGGCGAAACCGCTGGGAGGGTTCACCACTGATGAGCCAAGCCCTCCCAATATATTTTTTATCGCAGTAAGGACAGTATAAGTTTGATATATTTATGAAAAGAAACATTCGTGTCTGATTGTTTACAAATATTTATATAAAAATAATATATGGTTTCAATACTTGTGTGCTTTTATGCCATTTTGAAAAGATTGCAATTATTTTATTAAACAAATGTCGAATAATTGAGCAAAGGACGTCAAAGTCCGAAAGCTTGCCGAATTTATAGCATTAATAAAAGAAACACGTCGCCATAAACTTTTGTTCTTTCTTCAAGATGATGTCAGACGATTCCTTCACTTGTAAATATTAGTTATAGTGTATAATAAATTGCTATATTTCGAGCCGTATTTACCAGAGACGGGCTACCTTTTGATAGAAGGTGATATCAATCAGGCTTATATAACTTTATAAAACCATAATCTGTAGGCTGTATTATGAATTAATTCAAGACTTGGACTCATTTACTCTCAAAAAAACGTTTTTTTTTTTTTTATCAAGCGTTTCGGGGACCCACTGTTGCCCTTTACAAAAAAAAAAACTTCGTTTATAGTTTTTCACCTTTAAAAGGACGACATTGGATTGTCGAAACGTCAGTAATAACCACAAGGTAATAAGACCAAATCCAAATAAATAAATAATGTGTGACGTTTCGATACCATCTTCAGTACTTTCGTCTGAAGATGGTAACAAGGCTGTTATCAAAACGTCACACACTATTTATTTATTTGGATTTGGTCTTATTACCTTGTGTTTATTAACTATAATCCAAATTGTGCCTTATCGTCAGATAATAACCTTTTTAACTATATCTTAAATTAACTTATAATAAAAAGTACAAAAACGTCTAAAGGGTACTGGTCGAAAGCTTGTCTGTTACCTAAATAAAGATTTGTTGTTGTTGATGATTTAGACAACATGAGGCATTAGTACGCGCTATCTGGATTTAGAAATATGAACTATTTAAAGCACAAACGTTTCTTTTTAAAAATAAAACAATTTTCTACTGTGTTCTTACTGTGACGAGGAGAATATTGAAAGGGCTTGGCTCATCAGAATCTTCACAGCGGTTTTGTAATTTTCATCTACCATACCGCTTTTTTTTTTTTTTTAATATTTCACTGGGCTGGTGTGTTATATTATAAAAATGGCCACTAGACATGCATCGGACCTGTAGGCTGTTGTTGGGTGCTGCGCTGCCTGGAATACAGGAGTTCCATCTATGATTCCTTTCTTCCTGTGGTGAATCTGTACAAGACCGGTGGTGATCTTAATAAAGTTGTGTGTGTTATATTATTAAAATTAAACAAAGAGCCATATTAACATTAAAAATTATTATTATTTTTTTTTTTACAGTTTTTACGAAACTTTCTGGGGAATTGTATATTGACTCACACAGAAAATATAATTTCTTCTAAGAGAGAGTTTGTTCGATCACACAACAAATATATATATATAACATTCAGGAACAAAACTTAAGTAAGTGGAAAGTCTTTGATATATCGCCGGTCGTGTTTTTTTTTTTTTTTTGAAGGAGACAGAGGCAATTTTTTGTTTACACTTGCACGTGTGTCTTCAAAAAAAGTCACTGTATATCAAATATATTTAAGAGTTATTGTCTGAATCCTGATGCTAGAAGACACAACTTTCTTAAATTTTGTCCATGATGAAATAGATTGGTACATCGTTTAATAAATGCTTCAAAATTCAGACAAAAATATATAATTTTCAGTTTATTCAACCAAAATTTAAACGCGTTTTTAAATAGGAAAAGGGCGAAAACCAAAAAAAAAGAATGGGAGCATTAAGAAAAAGTTAGAAGTGAATGCTTTTTAATATTGACTTTTCCAAATTAATAACGTTTTGAATATAATTTACAATTATTATTATTTTATTAATCAACAAGTTAAATACGTCAACAATCAAATCAGATTAATTCTGTAAAATAGAGGGAAAAAAGGAACCAAAACTGTGGTTGTTCCAATTGGGATTCAGGATCCAATACAAAAACAGCCAGACTCCAGTTATGGCTCGATACGTGTCAAGATGGTTGGCATTTGGTAAATGTTTCCACATTTACAGTACACTTAAGTACACTCTGTCAGTTACATACCAATGATGGTTATGATAAGGTTGTCACACATGTGACACTATGTGCCATATTGCATGTGAATGGCCCCGTGACTTTCAACGTTGACTCCACGGAAAATTCCGTTCCCTGTCAATACTTGATCTTACTACCGCCATCTACCGTCGAGAATTTAAACTATTCTACAATATGTACTTCAAGAAAATAATTTGTGGAATAATTTACAATTTTATTAATATATTAAATATAAAATAATATCGTATCATTTTATAAAATGTTTTATATATAACCATAACTATTTTATATTCATTTTTTTTTATTTGTAAATTTACTGGATAAATGAATAATGTATGTTGGACCACAGAAATTTTTTTCTATCAAACACATTATCTAAATATTGCCACGTGGAAAATTAGGGAAGACAAAAACTTCAGGAGGAGACAACAATTTATTTCAGGCAAGGACCAACTATGAAGGATAAACAAAAGATAAGCAACGTGGGAAGATTACAGTATAGCAAAATATAAACATAAAAAATAATACTCTGTTATTAAAATAAAATACTTTGTTACAATATATTTTCATCGTAGGAAAGACAGTAGAGAATTGGAGCGGTTGAGGACTCTAGCTGTCACTGTGGTAAGGAAACCTAGGACTCGAGACACCTACTGTTGGAATGCCTACTCTTCTTTATCGCTAGACAACAGACAGTTATCATGTTGTAGATCTTTATGAATTTGTAAATACTAGAGAGAATTGTCACAGGCTTAACCATTTTTGTTAATGATATTGATGATTATCTTTCTAACCTGAAAGGATCAGGTTCCTAATATATCTTATTGTTTCTCTTATTTATTTATTGTAAATAATATGTTTATAATTGCTTCTCTGTTTAAAGATGTAAATCGACGCAATTATCCCTAGCCAGGATATCACGTTTTGTGTGTTGAAATAAAATAAAAGGGCAGTAGAAAAGTTTGATTTATGTGCAAAATAAACACTCGTGTCTTAATGTTTTCATTCCCTATATACAGACGGCGTGTTATTGCCTTATATTAATTTATATCTAACTGGCCTTGACCTTATTGTTTGCGGAATGGAATTACTCGATGCAAATATTCAAATGTAATTCTAATGTCCAAAAAGCTTATGTCCATAGTTTGCTTTAATACCATTTCTGAGATTCCACCCTTAAATGTAGCATATATAAGCAGAATGATCCAATACTGTATATTGATCTCTGAATCTTGATCTCTTGATCTTGATCACTGAAATGATCCCTTTAAAATTTTTGAAGCCTGCGGTGCTTTAGCTGTGCTTGGTGCTGCCTTGGTCCCCTCACTAACGGCGCTCTCGCCCTCTTCTCCCCCGGGGTGCCCACTTGCCCTGCCGGCACCTCTCCAGCCCTCTCCTTGGCCCTCCACCGCGACGGGCGCTTGGTGACTCCTAAAGATGATTTGTGCCTTAAAATGCTTATCCGAAAAGCATGTAGAAGGCGGATTAATCGTCAACGATCCAATACTGTATTAGAGCTCTAAGAAGCGGTTTTATAGATTAAATTTGGCGAAACCGCTGGGAGTGTTCACCACTGATGAACCAAGCCCTCCCAATATATTTTTTTCATTTGTAGTAAGGGCAGTAGAAGTTTGATTTATTTGTAAAATAAACAATCGTGTCTTAATGTTTTCATTCCCTAAATATTATCTATACCACCCCATTTACAAGTAAATACAGGTACACTTCAATATATTTTATATTATATTTTATATTACGCGGGCCATCCAATAAATAAGTTTCCCTTTTTTTTTTTCTGCGAACGAAACGTTGTAAAAATTAGTTAGTAGTGTAAGAAATGGTCACTAGGATGCGTTGGAAGCGCGTGACCTTCAAAATCACGCTACTCTACGCGCAAGTCCGTAGCGCTTCAATTTCCATGGAGCTACCAC
Organism: Cordylochernes scorpioides; assembly: GCA_030710605.1. Taxonomy (NCBI): domain Eukaryota; kingdom Metazoa; phylum Arthropoda; class Arachnida; order Pseudoscorpiones; family Chernetidae; genus Cordylochernes; species Cordylochernes scorpioides. Next base: position 58,569,541 of record CP092864.1, read on the forward strand.
TGGTGAACGTGTCCACTTGCGAACTCCGTTCTGTAATTGTTTTTTTTTTTTTTTTTTTTTTTTTTTTTTTTCACGGCGAAAAATGAAACTGCGGTCAATATTCATCGCAATTTAGTGTCAGTGTATGGTGAAGGATGTATGAGCATCCAAATGGTTCGCCGATGGCGTTCATGGTTCTTGGAAGGACGGCAAAACGTGCATGATGACGAGCGAAGCAGCAGGCCCGTTTCTGCTACGGACAATGCAGCCGTTGCTGCTGTTCGGAATGTGGTGGAAGCAGATCTCCGCCTTACCATTGACGAAATAATGATTCGACTGCCTCCTGGAATCAAAATTGGACGCTCTTCGATTGGAACAATCATGTCAGATGTTTTGAATTTTCGATAAGTCTGCGCAAGATGGGTCCCGCGTTTGCTCTCGGAAAATCACAAGCAACAACGGATGGAGGCAGCCCGAGCTTTCCTGGAAATGCATCGAAGAGATGGAGATCAATTGTTTTCCCGTATTGTCACTGAAGATGAAAGCTGGGTGCATCATTCAACTCCAGAAACAAAACGACAAAGCATGGTGTGGAAGAAGCCTGAGGAAAGTTCACCAAAAAAGGCGAAGGGCACAATCTCTGCAGGCAAAGTTATGGCTATCGTCTTTTGGGACTGTAAGGGTGTTTTATTGGTTGACTACCTGCCCCAAATACTACGGTTAACGCTGCGAGGTACTGTGAAGTCCTCACTAAACTCAGAGATACAGTAAAACGGAAACGTCCTAGACTTTTGTCTCGGAAAGTGTTACTCGTCCATGACAATGCTCGCCCTCACGCAGCTCGAACGACCCAAACGTTGCTGAAAAACTTCAAACGGAAAATTTTCACACATCCACCTTATTCTCCGGATCTTGCCCGAAGCGACTTCCATCTTTTTCCAGCACTCAAGTTGCACCTTGGAGGCAAGCACTTTGCGAATGATGACGAAGTGCAGGCGGAGGCGAACCACTGGCTACGAAGACAAGACACGGCTTGGTACAACAGTGGTATCAAAAAATTGCTACAACGGTACCAAAAATGTTTGGATAGAAATGGTGATTATGTAGAGAAGTAGTCTATGAGTTGTATAATGAAAATAAAATAGCTGCATAATTGTAAATAATGTTGTTTATTTGTTAAAAAATAGGGAAACTTATTTATTGGATTGCCCTCGTATATTCAATGTATCTGTGAAGATCTCAAACTGTGACGAAACCGCTGGGAGGATTTACCCGGTTCCCCTCTATTCTTCTTTTTTTTTTTTATCCCAGTAGAAAATATAAAATTGTTCTGTTATAAATAAGATAGCGAAAAATAATTTAATAATTTGGTAGGTTGATATGCCTTTACAAAGTTGGCGTTCAGCCAACCGAAATATTGGTAAATAAATCTATTTTCAATCCAGCATGAGGTGCACTTACAGTAAATATAGTCGCCTTCTTCTACCTACCATAATTATAATTATATTAAATATATAAATATATGAAGTTAATGGCGTATGTTTTAGAAGAACTTTGAGATGTGATGATTGTAAAAATTATGAAGCAATCATGATGATTTGGCAGTTTTCTTTATGAAAATATTATTTTAGTGAAATACACTTTATGGTCATTATCTATAGATTTTGATGATATACAGAAAAACTAAGAGCAGATTCGGAATCAGCGCCAATGGATTACCCAAAGAAGCATTTTAAATGCTCAAACATCAAACACTTTTTTAAAATTTTGTAGACCTGTGTTATCATTGCCTATACCACGTGTACGAGGGATAAGCAAAAAAAAACTTTTTTTTTTCAATCTAATAAAATTGTTGCACCGTTCTGGGGTGTTATCTTCATGTCAATATTTGTTACGCAAACTTTGACTTTAATCATCATCGATGCTACGTCACTACTATGACGACACTTCCAACTTCTACCTTCAACCTTGCTGTTATGTTTTATCGCTAGCTTGTTTTAACAATATTTGTATTGGAACAAGTCGTTCCTTAAATAAATATATATTTGTTTTTATCTAAAGGGATGTCCTCGTAACTACAACATACGTGAGTACAAAAACAACTAGAAATCCTTAAAAAAGAAACATCGTATTTTTGCTAAGCCTATATCTCAATTTGGTAGCAGAGCGTGGTTTGGGCGCGCGAATTGGACTAACCGCCAATTGATCCATTTATATCAAAAAGAAATTAAATAATTGGACTAACCGCCAATTTAGAAAGAAAAAGGTGAATGAAAATGGATACACATAACTTAGCAAAAATCGAACAGTTAACAGAAAATAACTATACAACGTGGTCCATGAAAATGGAAGCAATTCTAGATTCAAAAGATCTCTTCGAGGACGTAATTGTTAATGACGAGCCAGACTTTACAAATAATAAACTAGAATATGATATTTGGAAGAAAAAGAATCGGGTCACTTTCGGATGACTTAACAATCATCTTTCGAGGCGATAAAAGGGCCACAAGAATTTGGTACGACATAAAGAAAAGGTTTGAAGGATCTCTAGAAAATAAAAGGATAGACCTAATGTTGGATCTAGCCAGACTAAAATTGAACCCAAATGAAAATGTTAACATGTATATTGTACGAGCACAGAAACTGGCACAAGAGATCACCCAGCTAGGAAAGACTGTAACAAAAAGAGAACTTGTACGATACATTGTTGAAGGACTCACACCTAACTTTGACACGATCACAGCAGCACTGTCAATAAACAGAGAAATCTCCTTACCAGACTTGAGACAAACTCTACTAGATTTCGAGAAGAAAAGACAGGACAGAAGCAAGAATCATGAAAATGCTTTCAGATCATCAGGCAACCAATTCAAAGAAAAGTCATGCTACATTTGCAAAAGAAAAGGACATTTCAAGAAAGACTGATGGTTCAACCCTAACAACAAAGGAAATCAAAAGAATACAACAAACAAAAATAACATGGCCAGTACAAGGAACTACCATAAAGGACAAAAACAAAACAAAGACACGGCCAGATCAGCAATCCAAGAACGAACGGAGGAACCATCCCAACGAAGAGACTCCACTTCAGAATACGCGCTACATGTAATCACAAGGGAGGAACGCCCGACGACTCAGGACGTGTGGATAATTGATTCTGCGTGCACAAGCCACATGACTTCCCATGGTGAATGGATCGAGCACAAGACGGAGGAGAGAAGAAGCATACAAGTGGCGGAAGAAGGGAGACACATCGAATCTGCCTCATCAGGATCAATCCAAGCTACTGTACAAGGTAAGGACAAACTTAACAACGCTGTAACCCTGCATAATGTCCTCCATGTACCACACCTGAAAGGAAATCTAATGTCCATTCCAAGCGTAGTAAGAAGAGGGAACTCTGTTCTTTTGAATTCTGAAGGAGCATACATATACTCTTCTGATGACAAGCTAATAGGAACAGGCAACTTTGATGATAACATGTACACATTGAACCTATCACGTTTATCTGAAGCAACTCATGTTCCAAATGAACATTGCTTGATTTCAAAGGACAATTCTAGGACTGCATGGCACAGAAGGTTAGGACATCCTAGTGACAACAAATTAGACCTGATTTTGAAGAACAATCTTCTAAAAGGCTTGGACTCTATAAATGGTACCCTTGATCAATGTGATGCTTGCTCCTTGGGAAAAATGACCAAATTACCCTATGTTCACACAGATAGCAATCAGGAAAGCTACCCCTTTGAAGCCATTTATGTCGATCTCTGTGATCCAATGAGAATAAACTCCTTGGGCGGAAGTAAATATTTCTTGACCATCGTAGATGGATTTTCTAGGAGAATATTTGTAGAATTTCTCAAAGATAAACTCTCAGCAGCAGAAGTTTTGAAGAAGTTTATTGTAAAGAGAGAAAACGAGCTAAACTCAAAACTAAAACGACTTAGAACAGATAACGGAACAGAATTTATCAATAAAAACCTTGAAACCTTCATAGAATCCAAAGGAATTAAACATGAACTAACTACACCGTACACCCCAAGAAGCAATGGGAGAGTTGAAAGAGCTAACAGAACACTATTAGACAAAGGTCGAACACTTCTGGCAGACTCCCAATTACCCCTACACTTCTGGGCAGAAGCTGTGAATACAGCTGCATATCAGTACAATCTAACTCCCACAACCAATGACCCAGACACTACCCCTATGGAAAAATGGAAAGGTAAAAAGCCATCCGTCTCTCACATCATGAGATTTGGTTGTGAAGTCTTCTATACACTCGAGAATCATCAAAGACACAAACTAGAAGCTAAATCTAAGAGAGGAATATTTGTAGGCTATTCAAGATGCAGAAGAGCTTATCGAGTATTTGATATCACAGCGAGAGTCATTCTTGAAACCGCAGACATTCACTTCAGAGAGAACAATAATGTCATCTCGGAAGAAAAACAAAGTGATAATAATACGGACACTGACAGCTATTTCTTCATTCAGGAGGATGAACAACTGGACAATCATGTTCTATCAGATGTTGATATTGAAGAGCCAGCACCAGATACCATGATCAACAGACAGACAGAGTCAAGTGAATCAGACAGACCACAAAGAACTCGAACAATACCTAAAAGATTCAATGACTACGTTCTGGCTACTACGAATGAAACCATTCCGAAAGACTATGATGAAGCCATCGCATGCGAAGACAAGAAACATTGGGAGAACGCAATGCTTGAGGAAATACAGAACATGTACTCGCATCAAGTATGGGAACTGGTACCTAGACCTGTAAACGCTAAAGTTGTTAAAAGTAAATGGGTGTTCAAAATATCTAAAGACCAAGAAAACGAAAACAAAACTTACAAAGCTAGACTTGTTGCAATGGGATACAACCAAATCCCAGGAAGAGATTACAACGAAAGTTTCAGCCCTGTAATTAAAAATGCCACCCTCAGGACTATTCTGTCAATGGCAGCAACAAAAGATTCAGTCATTAAACTATTTGATGTGAAAGCAGCCTATCTAAATGGAAACATGGAAAACACAATATTCATGGAACAACCTGCTGGATTTGTCCAAGACAGAAACAAAGTTTGCAAACTCAACAAAAGTATTTACGGTCTACCTCAATCCAGAAGATCGTGGTATGAGAAATTCAGTCAAGTACTTCATGACTGTGGACTGGAAAAACTTAAATCTGATCCTTGCCTATTTAAATGGAAGAATGAAGACAAATACTTCTATGTAGGGATATATGTTGATGACTTTATCACTGTCTCAGATTCTGAAGATACCTCAAACAGATTCATCAATAAATTGAGACATCACCTGGAAATAAAGGATGTAACATGTAAAGGCATGTTTTTGGGAATCAAGATCATACAAGACAAGGAGGGAATTTCGCCACAGCAAAACCACTATGTACAACAAATATTGCAGAAATATGGAATGGAAACTTGTAAGGAAGTTCCAACACCAGGTTCCAAAGAAATCAATTTGGACAATCATATTGAGGATGAAATTGTGATCAGCACACTTACCAAGAAGCCCTTGGAATGCTAATGTTTCTAGCTGTTAACACCAGACCCGACATCGCTTACATCACTAGCAAACTTTCACAGTACTCCAGACAACCAAAACAGATGCACTGGACAGCAATCAAAAGAGTGATGAGATACCTACGAGGAACAATTGACCTAGGAGTGAAATTTGAAAGAGGGAAGACTGGAATCCTGAAGTCCTACACCGATGCCAGCTGGTCGACCACCCATGACGGAAAATCCTACGGCGGATATGTATTGAAGCTCGGCGAAGAAACTATAGACTGGAAAAGTAGTAAACAGCCACTCGTCGCCCTCTCCACAATGGAAGCGGAAATGATTGCTGCTTGTGAAAGCTGCTGTCAGATCAAATGGATAATAAACCTGTTACGAGAGCTGGAAGAATGGAATTTCATGGAAAAACCAACTGCGATCTATACAGACAGTCAGTCATTCATCAACTGGATCTCCAGCCCTAAACAAAGCAGTCGCTGTAGACATATCAACAGAAAGTACCACTTCTTGAGAGACTGTTATGAATCCAGAGACATCTGCCTTCTGTACAAGCCATCCCAGGACCTGGAGGCGGATATCTTCACAAAGGACCTATCCCGAGACCAGATGAAGAAACACCTGGAGAACCTCAGCATCGTGGGAATAAAGACAAAGTAAGGAGGGAATTGTTACGCAAACTTTGACTTTAATCATCATCGATACTACGTCACTACTATGACGACACTTCCAACTTCTACCTTCAACCTTGCTGTTATGTTTTATCGCTAGCTTGTTTTAACAATATTTGTATTGGAACAAGTCGTTCCTTAAATAAATATATATTTGTTTTTATCTAAAGGGATGTCCTCGTAACTACAACATACGTGAGTACAAAAACAACTAGAAATCCTTAAAAAATAAACATCGTATTTTTGCTAAGGCTATATCAATATTCGATGGTTCCATATCAAGATTATAAGTGAGACCAGAACGGGTAATCATAAAACAAATTTATTTTAACAATAAAAGTATTTACCAAATATTCTAGATAGCTCAATATAGCCGAGATATATAGACAAACTATTTACAAATAAAATGCTGACATCAGGATAATGACGCGGTATTGATGATGATTTGCAGAATAGGCTACCACAGAGTATTTATTCTGTGACATTACCCCCTCCTTCAGGCTCCACCACGTCCTCGTGGTCTTCTTGAATTCTTTGGGAGTAGGGCGTCATTCTTGATATATGGACGACGTGTGAGTCTATGTAGGGTTCATCTTTAGGAGTTACTAGATACTTCACTTCTGATAGCTTTCTTGATATTACGTATGGTCCAAAGTATCTTCTTAGAAGCTTTTCGCATTTCCCTATTTTCCTTATTGGTATCCAAATGGCTACCAAATCTCTTATGTTGTATTTACAATCGCGATGATTTTCATTCTAATATTTCTTCATCCGTTCTTGCACTTTTTCGTTTTGTGGATGCCTACATCTCTGCAATTCTGAACTTTCCTCAGTTAGTCCTTAACGTATTCATCATAATTCATCATTGTAGTGGCATCTGTAACAGCTTTTGTCTCTGTATATCTTGTATGGTAGTCTGCCAAAACCACTATCCATTTTTTTCTAGATTTAGTGGATGGAAGAGGGCCCACGAAATCTATACCAACTCTTTCGAATGGGTAATTTGCTGGAGGTATAGGCTGAAGAAATCCTGAGGGAAATTGATTTTTTCCTTTACTACACTTGGAAAGGTGACATGTCTTTACATAGTTTCGAGAACATGGAAGGCCACTAATACTTATTTTTATTCGGTATATTGTTATATAGTTATTGCAGTTTGCATAGTTATAAATATAGTCATTGCAACTCCTAAGTGGCCATAGAGCAAATGGCCATGATATTCTTTATTAACTTACTATTTTCTTCTTTGTGGCACAATAAGTAGCCAAGTTTGGGTTTTGTTTCTTTTTTATAAATAAAATAATCTTCTTCCTTGAAATTTTGGGTGATGGAGCGTTTGTTATCATTTATCCTAAGGCTCTTTCTGACATTTTCGATATATTCGTCCTTCTCATTATCTATCTGCCTGAAAAACATTTTATCACAATTATCTTCAGGTCAATTTCAGGCCAAGGTCCTCTTGATAGGCAATGGGCGACTAAATTTTTCTTACCAAACTTGTGTATCACCTCAAAGTCATACTCTTGGATTTTCAGAGCTCATCTAGCTAGTCTACCAGTAGGCAGCAGAGAGCATGATGGTCTGTTATCACTCTAAACTGCTTACTGTAAAGATAATGACATAATTTGGAAATTGCCCAAACCATTGCTAAACTTTCTTTTTCTGTGGTTGAAAATCAAGTTCTGATTTGGTTAGGGTTCTACTGATATACGACACGACCTTTTCTTGTCCATCAGTCTTTTGCACTAGGACTGTGACTAGTCCGATGTTTGGCGCATCTGTGTGCATACAGGTGGGGGCTTGAGGGTCAAATTGTGCTAGGACAGGGGGATTCAATAGGGCCATCTTCAGAGTATGAAATGAATTCTCTTGTGCTTTGACCCATTCACATGGGTGCTTTTCTTTGTGAGTTTAGTAAGGGGATGGCTAAATTAGCAAATCCTTTAATAAATTTTATGTAGTAAAAACACAAAGTCCCAAAAATGATTGCACCTCTTATATTTTTTTGAATATCGGGAAATTTTTAATGGCCTCGATATTTCGGTCTGAAGGCATTATTCAATGTTGGCTTGTTATGTTGCCCAGTATCTCTTGTTCTTCAAAGGCGAGTCTGTATTTTTTGCATTTAATTTTAAGTTTGATTCAGGGAATCGATACAATAACATTGGCTGTATTTTTATTTTGATAATATTTGTATCAAATAAAAGAATATTCAAAATATCATTATGATTCAGGAACCAAGGTGAGGACTTTTGAGGAAGGAAATATAGTGCAAATAAGAATTTTCTACAAAAAGAAGACATATTGGGCCCTGCTACAATTCAAGAAGTTACTGAACTTGTCACCTACAAGGTACAGTTAAAAGATGGAAGAAATACAAGAAGGCATGCAGACCATATCATTCATAGGAGGCCATGTTCAACCAGCGTGGAAAAAGATGAAATTCTAAATCCTTATACAGAGTTAGAACCACAATCAGGAGACTCCATGAGGTCAGATGAGGAATCTTTGACCACTGAAGAAGAATATCAGGAGGAAACTCCTTTGCCTACTGAGGAGTTACACAATACACCAGGACCCCTGGGACATGCAGATGAAGAGACTTCGCCTCACCTTCCAGAGAGCAAGAGAGATTTTGAAACCACCTATAAGATATATAGTTTAGTAAGGGGGAAGGGATGTTATGTATTCGTAAAGTTATTTCACATATATATATATATATAATATTTCGTTTGGGTTGTCGAGCTTACTGTGGGATCCTGTTGATTCTCTGTGAGATTGGTGAATTGTGGTGAATCCTATGTCAGATTATGTTAAATTGGTGATTGATGGCGCAGTCTTGATCGAATGGTGGGTTTCCACAGGGGAAATAACGAGCACACCTGGATGGGATAGAACATGGACTTTGCGAAAGGGAGAGTGATGAGACTGGAGGAGGTACCTTTGCCTTTCACATGATCGAGAAGACACTACCTTGGTTGGAGCCTAAGTTGAGCACACCTTGCTTCTAGCCCGGTCACCTACCTTCTCTCTAACTTCTTGTCCGAGATCATCGTCATTAACTCTCTCGGCTTCACATTGGTGGAGATCATTCTACGTGCCTGCTTCTGATTCGCTATTAGTTGGTCATGCTTAAAGGTGATTGGTTGTTAATTTGTCATGCTTAACTGTGATTGGCTTAGTACCTCCATTGTCGCCATGATTGCAATCTTCCAGGAAGAAGAAGGTCTTTGAACTTTAGTTTTATGGGTCCTGGGCAGTGACCTTTACTTCTTGGATGATGCAATCCTGTTAATTGTTATTCCCTTTTTCGCGAAGCCTAACTTTTATTAAATCTTTTGACGATACATTGCATAGGTTGTGGTGGGGTAACATATTGCTATATACAAATTATCACATATATTCTTAAAATTTTAAATATTAATATGCAAATTAATATCATCACTGATATACAGTATTCGATCTATCATCATACACATGTAAACAAAGCAGCTTAAAACAGTGAAAGCTCAAGAAGGCAGTGGCAGTAGCAAGCTACAACCTCTCCACAATCACAGCCTCGCTTAGGATTGCAAAACAATCATGGTTCAAATGGCCAAATGGCTTCAACGACCAAGAAATCTGATCCTAGAGGCTAAATGACTCAAGCCTGAGGAGGGACAACAACTTAAAACCCCTTATGTGGTTGTGGCTTATCTTAATATATTGTCGCGTAGAAATCAAGCCTTGAAATATCCTAAGATGTAGAAGTATTTATTGATGACGTCACGGCGACAAGTCGACAATTATTAACAAGTCAGCAAAAACCATTTACAGCTAGAGAATCTTGAGCAAGCAAGCAAAGAGATATTTTGATAATTATTTTACATAAAAGATTAATATATATTTATATAATCTGTTGAATAGTTTCATTGAATAATTTAATTAATAAATTATTTCTTCGTCACATAGCCTCCTCCTATAAAGAGCATCGACCCGATGCTCAGAAGGAGACTTACATCCTCAGTCTCAAGGCTCGAGAACGGGTGATAGGGCCTGAGATCTCTACGCGGGTCTGTGGTTGTTGTGTTCATTCAGTGGGGATGTCTTCTTCCTGGAAGTTTGTCGAGTCATCTTCTGGGTCCTCTTCTAGGTGGTCCTCCTGGTCCTCTGGGTTTAAATATGGTTTCATCCTACAAATGTGAACTAAATCTTTTGTTTTACGACGACCTTGCTGGTTTCCGAATGTTTCAACTTCATAGGTCACATCAGATATTTTTCGGGTTACTTTGTATGGGCCGAAGTAACGTCTCATTAGTTTCTCCGAATATCCCACTTTACGCACAGGGATAAAGATCCATACAAGATCTCCAGGCTGATAAATTATATTTCTGTGATGGGCGTCATAGCGTTGTTTATTGCTATCTTGAGATCTCATGGAGTGGATACGTGCCAGTTTTCGTGCTTCTTCGGCTCTTGCCCCTAGAGTTTGGATGAAATCGTCGTCTTCTGGCAATAACTTGGGGAATAACACGTCCAGTGGAGTCTCGGCTTCACGCCCGTGTACAAGGAAAAATGGGGTGAACCCAGTTGACTATTGTTTTGCTGTGTTGTATGCAAATGTAACGAATGGAAGAATCCTGTCCCAATCTTTCTGGTTGACATCTACATACATGGACAGCATGTCTGCTATGGTCTTATTCAACCTCTCCGTGAGGCCGTTTGTCTGGGGGTGATAGGCGGTCGTCTTCCGATGGGTTATTCTGCACTGGTTGTTCAGATCACTTATCATTGAAGATGTGAAGTTCCTTCCTCTATCCGTGATTAATTCCCTCGGCGCGCCGTGCTTTAAGATGACATCTTCAATGAAGAATTTGGCAACTTCCATGGATTCACTTGTGGGTAGGGCTTTAGTTATCGCATATTTCGTTAGGTAGTCCGTACATACAATAATCCAACGGTTGCCACCTTCTGATGTTGGAAATCTCCCCAGGAGATCCATTCCTACCTTTTCAAAAGCAACTTCAGGAACAGGTATTGGCTGTAAGTGCCCTGAGGGGAGTTGGGGCTGATGTTTATGCCTCTGACAATCTGAACAGTGTGCCACATACTTTCTAACCGTTCTATACATTCCGGGCCAGTAATACTTTTTTCTTATTCGGTCATAGGTTTTAGTAAATCCGAGGTGACCAGCAGTGGGTGAATCATGTAAATTTTTCAGTAATTCCTGCCTTAAATGGCGTGGAACCACCAAAAGCCATGGTTTCCCCATTGAATCATAATTTTTTTCTGTAGAGCGTGTTATCGATTTTTACAAAGGTATTATTAGGAGTACTTTGTAATTGGTCAGCAATTTTTCTAAGAGCTTGATCATTCATCTGCTCTTCGCTAAAGTTCTGCAAAGTCACTATGCTTGGAATATCTTCCTCCATATCTTCACTGTATTCTAATGGACTTCTTGATAAGCAGTCTGCGTCCTGATGTTTCCTTCCGCTCTTATACACGACAGTGACGTCAAACTCTTGCAGCCGAAGTGCCCATCTTGCTAACCTCCCACATGGGTCTTTGAGGTTGGTCAGCCAGCACAAAGAGTGGTGGTCTGTAACAATAGTGAACGGCTGTCCAAAGACATATGGTCGGAATTTATTGATAGCCCAAATGATGGCAAGGCATTCCCTTTCTGTGGTTGAATAATTTTTTTCTGCCTTATTTAAGGTTCTGGATGCATAAGCAATGGCTCTTTCCTTTCCCTTTTGTATCTGCACTAATACTGCTCCTATTCCGTAGTTGCTTGCGTCAGTGTGTATTTCGGTTGGGGATGAGTAATCAAAATTTCCAAGAGCGGGTTCGGAAATTAACGCTGACTTGAGAGCTTCAAATGCATTTTGCTCTTCCTGGTTCCAATAAAATGCTGAGTCTTTCTTCAAAATGTCATTCAAGGGTTGGGCTACGTGGGCATAATTGGGTATGAAGCGGCGGTAGTAGGATGAAAGGCCAAGAAAACTTCTAACTTCCTTCAATGACCTTGGCGTAGCGAAGTCGCGGACTGCTCGAATCTTTTCTTGGTCGGGACGAATTCCATTTTCACTCACCTCATGTCCAAGAACCGTGATAGTTTTTGCACCAAACTTGCATTTCTTGGAATTGAGACATAATCCGGCTTTCTTAAGGCAATTTAATACAAGTTGAAGGCGTCTTAGATGTTCTTCAAAGCCATCTGAAAAAACGATGATGTCATCGAGGTAACACAAGCAAATAGTCCACTTAAGACCCTTCAGAAGATTATCGATCATTCGTTCGAAGGTAGCTGGAGCATTACATAACCCAAATGGCATTACTTTGAACTCGTACAGTCCATCTGGAGTTATAAATGCTGTCTTCTCACGGTCCGATTCTTCTACGTCGATTTGCCAGTACCCTGATTGGAGGTCCATGGAAGAATAAAATCTAGCTCCCCGTAAGCAGTCTAAAGTGTCGTCGATCCTTGGGAGAGGGTGGACATCCTTTTTTGTTATTTTGTTAAGGCGGCGGTAATCGACGCAGAATCTCCAGCTTCCATCCTTTTTTCTTATCAATACTACAGGTGAGGCCCACGGACTTTCAGAGGGCTGAATGATGTCAAGTTTTTCCATCTTGTTTACCTCTCATCCTGAATAATTTGGCGTTCTCTTGGTGCAACTCGGTAAGGTCTTTGTTTGGTCGGTAGGTGGTCTCCAGTGTTAATTCGGTGTTTAACATTGGCGTCCTTGAATTGTTTTCTTTTATTGAATTCGAAAATATCTGTATAGTTTTTTAACAAATTTCTTAATTTTTCTTTTTGAGATTCATCAAGCGAATCATCTATAAAAAATTCCGAGATTTTTGGGTCTTCAGAATGTTCCGCCTCTGTTTCAACTTGGTTACAATCAGCTAGAGTACATAATTGACTATCTTCGATGACAGCACTATCGGCTACATGCATCCCCTGTGGGATTAGTTTCGGATATGGACTCCAATTCACCACCCAAAGTTTACCTCGGTTATTGGTAAGTGAAATGACAGAGGAGGGAGCCGTTAGTTCTCTTTCCAGCAATAGCTCTTTTCGACATTCTGCCACCACAATTGCGTCATTAGGAATGTCACGACTTGCTACTTCTATTAACTGAATAGAGGCGGGTTCGATTCTATATTCCAATTCCGAGTAGAGAGGTGAGCTGTTCTTAGGGGTATCCTCAAAAAGACATTTTTCTAAGAAGAGTGTGTCGTCAGCTGAATCAATTATCGCCCTAGATAACTTCAAAAAGTCCCAACCAAGAATAACTTCGTGACTACAGTCTTCCATAACGACAAATTCAAAGCTTTCCTGTAGTCCATTCAAGTCCAGTTTCAGTGTGCAGCGTCCTTTTGGTCTTACAATTTTACCGTTGGCTACTCGTAATGTGACGTCAGTTTCGGCAAACATTATTTTTCTTAGTTTGAGTCTGAACCTCTCAGAAATGACAGAATATGAGGCTCCTGAGTCGACGAGGGCACGCGTCATTTTCCCTTCTATTTTAATGTCTATTTAATTTTCTTTTAATTCTAATGTAGTCGATAAGGGAGGATTTATAAATTTTGCGGCCTTACCTCCAAAATAGGACGCATCTTCTAGTTTTCCTGACGGGAACGGCGAGGCGACTGGCTGGCTCTTCTATCAGGAGACGAATATTGTCCTTTTCGGCCAGTGTGAGGAGAGGGGCTTCGGTAGCGGCGTCTATTTTCTCTTGGCAGGTCGTCGTTGGGCTCTTGGCTGCTCCGAGAATTATAGAATGTTCTAGGCTCTAGCCTATCTCTCTGTTTGTAATTCCAAGTTTGTTCTCCTTCATATTCTCTCCTCCTGTCACGGCAGTAGCGCACGACGTGGCCAGGGCGTCCGCAGTGGAAACAGATTGGCTTACCTTCCGTGGTTCGCCATTCGTTGGTATCGCGTCTTCCGTTTAATTGTTTTGGCTGCTGCGGTCTAGGTTGGAAATTTCTGGGTTGGAACTCGTACCTAGGGTTTGGTAATGGCTTTGGCGCTCTATTTTGAGGGACACTTCTAGAAATTGGCGCAATTGTTTTTTCAATTTCTTGCTGCACCATATGTTCAATTGCAGAAATTTCTGGTTCTTCTCTAGGAGAGGCTAATGCTCGCTGTACCTCCTCGCGAACCATTTGCCTAATCATAGATGACAGATCTGCCCTGTCATCATGATCACTGAGAGACGCCACATTTGGTAGTCGCTCGTACCTGGTTGGGGTCACTCGCTTACGATGTATGTAGCGCTTCAATGCGGCGACACTCGGTGACGAATTGTTGAGTGGTATGTGCATCTCTTGGGAGAAGTGCCTGGTAGAGCTCCTCTGCTATCCCTTTCATCAAATGGGATATTTTATCTTCCTCATTCATATGAGGGTCTACCTCTTTGCAGAGGCGCAGGACGTCTTGAATATAAAATTCGGTGCTTTCACCTTTTAATTGTGCGCGAGTTTTTAAGGTTTTCTCTGCTCGTAACCTCAAGTTTTCGTTTTTTCCGAAAACTGATTTTAACTGGGACATGAACTCCGTCCATGTCAGGATGCTCTCCTCATTGTTCTCAAACCATTTGAGAGCAGTGCCGGTCAAATAAAAGTAAACGTTGGCGAGACAAAGTGTTTCATCCCATTGGTTATGCTTCGCCACACGTTCATACTTTTTCAACCAGTTATGGGGATCTTCAGAACCCTCACCAGAGAACATTGAGGGGTTTCTAGGTAGATGTTGTATAAAAAATGAACCTACCTGATTTGTTGCTTCTTTCTTGATGGTCATGGTTGTTTCTTCTTGCTCAACCGAATCAATTTTACGTTTTTTTCTGAATGGGTATCGATCCAGCTTCTTCACCAGTTGTCGCGTAGAAATCAAGCCTTGAAATATCCTAAGATGTAAAAGTATTTATTGATGACGTCACGGCGACAAGTCGACAATTATTAACAAGTCAGCAAAAACCATTTACAGCTAAAGAATCTTGAGCAAGCAAGCAAAGAGATATTTTGATAATTATTTTACATAAAAGATTAATATATATTTATATAATCTGTTGAATAGTTTCATTGAATAATTTAATTAATAAATTATTTCTTCGTCACAATATAAAGAAATGTAGTTTGGGCCAATAATAAGGAATACTTTTAAAAATCATCAATTAGTTGATAGTAATTTCGATAGCTGGCGCAGCTATCAGCAACTATCAGTTTCATGATTAGGATATGCTTTTTTTCTTAATTTTGGTTACTCTCAATCCTGTACATTTTACCATTTGTTCTATATTTATATATTCAATATTTAAGTTGAATAAAAGTTTAATTTTTATAAAGTTGTGTGTCATTATTTTTTTACAAGTTGCAACATCTTCGTACACATTTTATTTTTAGCAAATCTTTATTGTCTTAGTAAAGTCTGATACAGCCTTTTATTGTTTATTTTCGAAACGCCAAAAAGTGACAAAAACAAATCAAAAAGGGATGATGATAACCTGCGTCTTGCAGATTAACATTTTCATAGAAACATATATATATACATATTTATTGCTAGCTATATATCACCATCTTCTCTCTTCAAACACGAAATCTCACAGGCGGTCTCCTCGCTCGAGGTGGGTTCCGCCTTAGGACAGGACCCTCCTCTTTCAAGGCCTCGGGGTCCAGCGAGCGAAGAGGCTCCAATGACTTTCCATCGTCTGTATCACTCTGAACCTCTGAATCTTGATCCGACCGCTGGCTAGTTAGTCCTGGCGACAGCGACTCCATATAACCTCTGTCTCGTACAACCTCCGAGATTATGGCACTGGGACCTGCTCCTCTTGAGTGCTCGGGTTGACGCTCTCCATCTCCACTCTCATCTTCCTCACCATTCCTCCACCTTTTTCTAATTTGATCCCTCTGATAGGCCTTTACCTGTCCGTGGATCAAAATGGTGTAGACTCTAGTTCCCTTCTTGCCCACAATTTTTCCTGGGATCCATTTATCACCACCTCTAAAGTTTTTACACCACACTAAATCATCTATCTGGAATTCTTCCAAATGGGTTCGCCGATCATACTTCATTTGCCTGGCTTGCTGGTCCCTAACTCTAGATGCCAAGCCGGGATGTATCAACGATACTCTGGTTCGAAGCGCACGCCCAATAAAGAGCTCTGATGGAGTCTTTCCCGTTGTCACATGCGGGGTGCTTCGATATGCCAGAAGAACTTTTGATAAGGTGTCTTGAATGGTGTGTGTATCCCCAATTTTCCTTTTATTTTTATCCAGGGCAGTCTTAATTGTTCTAACCGCTCTTTCAGCCAAGCCATTACTTTGCGGGTGGTACGCCGGGATCAATGTTTGTTTAATTCCATTTCCTTCCAGAAAACCTTTCATTTCACTACCAGTAAACTGAGGTCCATTATCAGATACAAGTTCTGATGGGTTCCCGGGTTTGGATAGTTGAAAAGGGAGGATACAAAAGGGGGGAAAAACTCTGTAATTGATTAAGAGTTGAGCTAAAGCAAGGATCGAGCATATAATATTGTCAGAACAATGGTCTAAAGATGGAAAAAGCCGCGACACTATTATACAATTTCATCAGACAACCCATGAAATCGTTATTAAATTGGGCAATCTATAAAACACTGAAACACAGACACTCACGGCAATGTATGTGGCCGGTAATTTATGGGAGACTTGATTATTAGTAACATTCCCTTCAAATAGGTAAGAAACATACAACATTTCATTTAAACAGTGGGAATAGCACCATAAGGAAAATTATGTATGAAATAGGTAACAGAGGAAACAAGAAAATTTCTCTAGATATTTATTTAAATATCTTAAAATTTGGGAACATGTCTATACTGACGAGATATGCTATTTACATAGTAAAATTTAGATAGAGGTGACCTGAAGTTACTTTATAGCCCTTTAGGGCCCATGCGAAATCTAGGTTGGCTACTACACAAAAAGGGGGGGGGAACCTAGATCTCCATCTATTCTAGCGGGACAAAATATACGAACCCTAACACTCCTTTTTAAGTCACTTAAAGCCCTTTAGGGCCCATTCAGAATCTAAATAGATTAGCTTCTGTTCGAAAAATAAAAAAAGGGGGGGGGAGGCTAAACCATAATGGCGAGGGGCTTACCTTCTCTCGAAAGCGGCGGCAAGGTCTGTTCTCCTCTACGTCTCAGGCCCGACTAAAAATCGTCCTTCTCACTGAGCGACTCCGATCGAATTCCCGCCTTTTGGCAAAGAACCTTCTTTTATTCATCTCTCTCTCCATTTTCATTCGCCGAAAAAAACACCAATCAAAATGGCCAACGCTCCAGTATCAATTTCATAGACGCCCCAGGCCTCATTAAAATAGAACATATAGTATTACCAAAACAAAAAAATCTAAAGAGAGCAACAACTGCGGCGATAGTGTAAAATTTCAGACCCCAGGCCCCCCCCCTTTCCACATGGGTTGAAATACAATCCTCCCTTTTTCTCGGGATGGTATATATATCGCCCCCCCGTCTTGGCTAAAATTGACCCAGGCCCTTTTTACCTGGACTGTAATGTGATGCTTTCCTTTCTCTGGAAGGATATTTTATAAGTTTCAGTCTTTAGAGATCTTCCTTCTCCATTTTTCTCTTTTTTTTTTTTTCTGGTCACCTTTACCTAAATTTTTGGTGAGGGGAATATATGTACATATGAAACAACAGTTTCCAGCTCGGATGTCTCTGGATGTCTTCTTCTTTACCAGGCATCAGCTTTCGGCATGGAAGTCTGGTGTCACCAAGTGTCTAAGTTTCTGGGCAAAAAAAATGGTCTGTAAGTCTATGTGGGAGGGAAGCCATGTATCCATTTGATTTGATTATACATACGCCTTCTGTTGGGGTATGGTTACAAAAACGTGCCCCAACAGTTCCTCCGGTAGACCATAGGAAGAAAAAAGTCGCCGTAGTTGCTCAATGGTTTTGCGTGTGGTGGTCTCTCTCATTGGGATGGCTTCGATCCACTTCGAATGACTATCTACTACTATTAATAAATTAATGTTTTCCTTATTTGCAAAATCAATGTGGATTCTTTGCCAAGGTCTGGTTGACCATCTCCAGGGTTGCCATTTTCCTTTATTTGGCCCATCCTAGGATTGCTGACAGCTTCTGCACTTATTTACCAAAAACTCGATTTGGGTATCTAGATTTGGCCACCAAAAATGTGATCTTGCTACAGCCTTCATTTTGTTCATACCGGAATGAGTCTCATGAAGACAGTTCAACATTTTTATTCTGAGAGATGGTGGAATGACAACTCTCATTCCCCAAACCAAACACTCCCCATCTACAGTTAGCTCAAGTTTCCTTTGAAAATAAGGTCTGAGGTGATCAGCCACCTTTTCAGGCCAGCCTTGCTGAGTATAAAATTTGGCCAATGAGAGCACTTCATCTTTTTCAGTTTCCGTGGCAATTTCCTCTGCTGTGATCGGCAATTCTTCCACATAGGATAAAGCATAGACATTATTTAATCTTGGAATTTCTTCACAGCCCACAGGAAAACGTGACAGAAGATCTGCATTCCCATGGTCTTGAGTTCTTCGAAATTTAATATCGTAAGTATAAGCTGACAAAATAAGCGCCCAACGCTGCAATCTTGAAGTAGATAAGGTGGGGATTCCTGATCTTGAGCCCAAAATGGTCACCAATGGCTTATGGTCTGTAATAAGAATAAATTTTCTTCCATAAATAAATTGATGAAACTTGGTAACTCCATAAATAATGGCTAGAGCCTCCTTCTCAATCTGAGAATAATTTTGTTCTGCTACCGATAAAGTCCGTGAGGCAAACATAATCGGTCTCTCCTGGCCTTCTATAATATGTGACAACACAGCGCCCACTCCAATCTGCGATGCATCAGTGGCCAAACACAATGGCAAAGTCGCATCATACGGGACTAGCACCCTCTCAGAGGTAATGCTATTCTTGCACTTGTCAATGGCCTCTCCACATTCCTTTGTCCAAACCCAAGGACGTTTTTTGTGAAGAAGCTCATGAAGAGGCTTCAAAAGCTCTGGCAAATTGGGTATGAACTTCCCATAAAAGTTTACCAAACCAAGAAATGACCTTAATTCAGAGATATTCGTAGGCGTTTTGGCCTTCTGTATTGCTTGTACCTTATGATCTAAAGGTCTGATGCCCTCTTCCGTGACAAGATGTCCTAAATATTCAATTTCTTTTTGCAAAAATAGGCATTTTTCTTTCTTTAGTTTGATATTATACTTCGCCAAGCGAGCAAATATAGTCTTCAACAACGCCAGATGTTCTTCAATTGATGCTGTGGCTATAAGGACATCATCAATATAGCAAATTACGCCTCCTATACCCGACAAAACCCTATCCATTACAGATTGAAAATAACTGGGCGCATTTGCCAATCCAAATGGCATTCTCTTAAACCTGAAAAGCCCTTTATGAGTATTTATCGTTAGTAACGGTCGGGTGCCTGGGTCCACCTCTAATTGCAGATAAGCGTTCCTCAAGTCCAATTTAGAAAAGTATTTTCCCTTGGCCAATGTGGAGAATAAATCTTGCTGTGTGGGAAGGGGATAGGCCGCAGTGTCCAAATATTTATTTAGAGTTACCTTGAAGTCGCAGAAAATTCTGATCTCTTTATTTTTCTTCGGCACTACAACCACTGGAGTGGCCCATTTACTGCTCGCCACCTCACATAGATAACCCTTAGCCACCATTTTGTCTAATGCTTCAGTAACTGCTGGCCTAATGGCGAAAGGCACCGGACGAGCCTTATGGAAAATTGGATTCACATCACACATGTTTACTGAAAATGTGAAACCTTTTATTGGTTCGGTTGTCTCCACAAATAGGGCTTGATTTTCCTTCAAAATTTCCTCAATGGTAATTTCCACAGGCATATGTTTTACCGCGAAACAGCCCAATTTCAATCTATTTATCCATTCTCTTCCCATCAAAGCCCTCTTTTCTCCTTTCACCACCAACGCTCTAAGTTTGTAAGTAATATCTTGACACTCCACTTTGACATTGATTTTACCCAGAATGGGTACCACGGTACCATCATAAGTTCTTACAATAATACTCGCTTTTTCCAATTTCAAGTGTTGAAGACTATTTTTAAAATCCTTCTCTGATATCAGTGTTAAACCACTACCCGTATCCATTTCAAATTTAATAAAGTTTTCTTCTACTTTTAACTCCATCAGATAGGGAGGGTCACTTGAGGCAAAATTAATTTTATACTCAGGTATCGTCACGCTTATAATTTTCTGGACATACTCTTCCTCCTCTTCTTGGTCTCCTATCTGATGTATATTTCCCGGCTGATTCTGATGTTGCCTTAGATTTCTTCTACTGCTCCAACATATTGAGGCAATGTGTCCTTTTTTATTACACTTAAAGCATATCGCCTCCTTAAATCTACATAGTTCTTTATGCTGTTTACCACAATGTTTACATTTGCCATTCTGGAAATTTGATTCAACCTTGCGTTCCATCCTCAACTTATCTACACAATCTTCACCCTGCTCCAAGTGAAATAATTTTGTATTTTTCTCGGCCGCTTCCATAGATAATGCTATCTCAATTACTTTAGCTAAAGAAATGTCGCCCTCCGACAAAATTCTATTTTGTATTTTGGCATTATATAATCCACAAACCATTTTATCACGTAAAGAATCCTCCAGAAAATTTCCAAAGTGGCATGAGGAAGCCAAACGCTTAATTTCCACCAAGTAATCCGAGATGCTTTCTTCCTTTAATTGCATTCTTTTAAAAAAAATGAACCTCTCTACTACAATTGAGCGCTTTGGAGAGAAGTGCCTTTTCAAGATATCTATTAGGTTATCAAAAGTTTTATCTTTAGGTAGAATAGGACTGCACAAATTCTTCAAAACACCATATGTTTTACTTCCCATGAGGGTTAGGAGATAAGTCTTTTTCTTCTCATCCCCTGCCTCCTCCAATATGAGAAACTGTTCCAATCGTTCATAAAACGTTTCAAAAGTTTCAGTTTCCTCATTATATTCCTTAAATTGGTAACTAGCCATTTTTTTTTTTACTCTTTCTTAAATTTGCCTCCTAAAACTTTGCAATTTGTGTCTTTTAAAATTTACTTTCAATTATATGCAAAATCAAAGATATTTTCTAAAAACATTTACTTCAAAATTCGAGGGTACTTACTCTTATATCCTCGTCGCCAAATGCAACATCTTCGTACACATTTTATTTTTAGCAAATCTTTATTGTCTTAGTAAAGTCTGATACAGCCTTTTATTGTTTATTTTCGAAACGCCAAAAAGTGACAAAAACAAATCAAAAAGGGATGATGATAACCTGCGTCTTGCAGATTAACATTTTCATAGAAACATATATATATACATATTTATTGCTAGCTATATATCACAAGTCTTACTTAGTTAGTTTTGAAAAAAAAAACAAGGAAAAAAAAAGAAAAAAATATATTTTCAGGAAACCTCTGGGACCAAATTTTTGGCCATAGAGGTACAGTCTGCATCACGCCGACGAGGCCAAACAGTTTCAAACGCTTACGTGGTTGACTTTTCTTGATTTATCAAGAAATTGGGTTGTCCAAATATTTTTGGAACAAGCTAAATCAACATATAGTTGATTTTTGTCCCACTAGATGGCGCTTTGTCATTTAAAATACTCATATGAACGGTCAGAAAATGCGAATTTTGTTTTTAATATCAACACCTGACCATTTTTTTCTTTTTTTTTTTTTTCACATGAAAAGCGTTTTTACCAAACTTGGCCTTAAATGCCCATTTCTTGATTTCTCAGGAAGCTCTGTTTTTAAAGTTAGCTTATATAAATCTAATTTAAAGTTTCACTTTAAAATTTTTGTTCAATTCAAAATAATTACATATTTTACAAAATATAATATTAATAAATAAAATATATATTTTTTAAAAATACATTACACAAACTCTGTATTAAACTTTAAAAATTCTTCCTTTTAAAATTAAAAATTCAATAAAAACTTGTTTCAAATTTAATTAATATAGTTATTTTTAATATGACGACTTGAGGTTAATTGTTGCTGTTCTTATAACCTTATTTTTAATATACCTCCACGGTTAGTTGTCAATTTTTGAACGCTCCCGGAACCCGGATTACTAAATAATAATATGATAGCTCAATAAAAAGCTATTATAATTGTAGTATTCTGTGTTTAAAATAATAATGTTTATATTTTCTACGCAGTTGAATAGTTTTGGTATAGACTTCTTTCTTTATTCGAATTAAATACTTTTTTGTGTATATATGAAAGGTAAAGTAAAAAAAAAAGAAAACTTAACTAACAATGAATATGAATTATATTATAACTAATTTAGGAAAATTGTTTCATCGGCCATTTATCTTTGATTCGATCTTTAAATATAAACCATTGATATTTAAGTCGATAAATTGGAAAATACCCATACTTAAGATCCCGATAAGAATACCTCCAAAATCGGTAAAATTACTAAATGTGAAAAACAATTTTCAAAAACCCGTTCTCCATAAAGATACTTTATTATCAAAATATGCTCGTTATAGAAATTGGAATAAAGCGAGTGGAAGATATGTCAATCAAGCAACAAAAATATTTGGGAATAAACCCCATTTTAGCTTTGCACCCATTTCGACGATCAACGAACAAATTTCAATGGATAAGATTGAGTTGATTTGCAAAGAAATACGGGTAAGTTTTTTTTTTTTTTTTTCAAATTGTTTTAAATCTCCAGGATATTAATCAAACAAATGCTACAGGTTTCTGGATATGAGTTTTTTAATCTTTATTAAATGTAATGCCTGAAACCTGTAGCATTTGTTTGATCAATTTTTTTGACATCTCTCTCTCTCAATGCATACATTATTATTTATTTATGCCCTTAGCCCTGAAAGCTTTATTTATTTTATAATAATTATAAAGTTTTTATAATTTACACAGAACTTTATAAAGGATTTATTGTTGATACACAAAGTTTATTATAAATTTGAAAGGCACACCCAAACAATAGGGAAAAAAAGCCAAGAATCTTTCCAAACAATTTTATTATAGTTATTATTGCTAGTTGCAATGTCTTCTTTCTTATCTCCACTCAATTATATTAGGGTATCAAGCTTGTAAAGCCTGAGACTTGACAACCATCATGACTGGGTGAAGTAAAATGCGTCTACCTTTGTCATTAAGACTCGGAGCACTACTCAGTGGCAGGCCGACTTAGCTCCAAAAGAAATGGCCGCCTCTGACATGAGGAACAGACACTATGTACAGCCGCTCCTAACATGTACAAACGCTGCTCATCCTGTATCCCTGGATTAGGAGCCCTTGCAGGGTACTATCAGCCGGGCCAGCTGAGCCCAGGTTTTTTAGCGAGCTTGTTACTGCTCCCCCTCATATTTTTTCATCCGGGCTTGGGACCGGCAAAGGCGGAGCTAGTTGCAATGTGAACAGTGCCAGTTGTCAAAATGCAATGACAAGAATGACACTAAGGTATAGAAACCTTTCTCCCATCAATCATTATTTAGTCTTATTAAAGTTGCATTTATAGTCATTGTTGACTTTGCTTAGACCTTTTTAAAAGATGCTGATTCCAAGAAGATTCATCAAACATTATTGATTTACAAGAGTGAGAACAAAATAAAAGAATAACTTATAATGATAACTATAAACATATAACTTTAATTAAAAAGGCATATATTGTATCAAAATATCATTTATTTTACCAATATTTCAGTTGGCTGAACGCCAACCTTTACCAAGGTGTTATAACATATTTAATGTGTGCCAACCTTAAATTGCCGTTCAGCCAACTGAAATATTGGTAAAATAAATGATATTTTGATCCAATATATGCCTTTTTAATTAAAGGTTTATTTATGGATTGCTCTATTTTCAAAAACATATAACTATAACTGATTTATCCGTGTGTTAATGGAAGGCTAGTAAAATGGCTCTGTTCTAATCAATGTCACCGTTTTACCAGAAGTGTACTTTTCTAGGAACCAGGTAAAACTGGTGGAAAATAAGCCCTTGACTGTTAAAATCTGTGATGGTTTAACACTCATTGTGGGGCAGTTGAGCATTGGAATTAAATGGTAAATTTCAGATTCCAAAGGTCGCAGATGCTAGACATCATTTTTTTTACAACTATAACTATAAACAAAGAGAAACATCTTACACACATACTTTGTGGGAACAATTAATTAATTAGACTTAAAATATATGTTCTGAATATTTTGTTTTGTTGTTGAAAATGATAAAGAATTGGAGGTGCAGTCGTGAAAAAGGAAAGATAGTTATTTACCTTTCAAGTAGTTTTTTTTATTTTCAATTACTTGAAAAGAATTACACATTAATTATTTTTTCACAGTAATATAGAATTTATAAAAAGAATCCTATATTCGTGAATTTAAAAAAAGGTAGGTTCAACTATACATATATATTTACAACAATATTCATAGTGGTATCTTCTAAATCTATGGTAAAAAATGTAGAACAGTCAATGATGAAAACAAAATACATGTTTTAAAAAATATATATATTTGCATTTTAGATTATGTTGATGTTGTTGTTTCTTATCCCCTTGTGTAAAGATTACACGAATTCCATGAGTGATCTCATGGAATGGGGTGTAGTGGTGCAGCTTTCGTTGATCATGGCACCATGATCCAGGCACACTTTGGTGAAAGTCTGACTTTGCCTGTAGTTTGAGGCCGTTCCTAACATGGAAGCAGACGCCTTTGCTGCCGACTCTAACATGAGTACAGACGCAGCTCCTCCGTATCCCTGGAGTGGGACCCTTACTGAGGTCTATCAACTGGGTCAGTTGAAGTCCGGATTTTTAAAGAGGTCTACTCCTCTTCTAATAATGCTGCTGTTGGTCCGCGACTGATTATTTGTCAGAGTTATTCTGCATTTTAGATTATATGATATATATACAAAAGTCATCGTTTCAAGTATAGTAATTAAAATTTGCAAAAATCTGCTCTACAAAAAAAAAGCTATTGACTCTTGGAGGTAGGTCATAAAAATAGCGTTCATATTTATTCGTAATACAATCCACTTGCACATATTCCCTTAAATCCCCATATTATCAAATATAATAGAAATCCTTTTTTATACTTTTTATTATTATATACACTGATAAATATATAGGTATAAAGAATAATATATATATTTTAATTTATATTTCAATAAAATATTTCTTGAAACAATCCCCCAAATGAAGAGCTGGTTTGGCACTACAGGTTTCACAGTGAAAACCTATTATTTTTCTATCCACCGGGTGTGGATTGGGAAGAACAGACCTTGAACTCTTTGACAGTCTGGATGTTAGCATTGTGGGACCGATTTTCCTTCTTTTCCAAGCATTCTGAAGTTGAAGCTTTCATAGGTTTTGGGCATTCATTCTGCCATGGTTCCACAAGCTCTTCCACCAAATATTTGTGATATTTTTCGTGTCTGATTGGCCTTAGTCCATTTTATTTTCATGTTCTAGGTGTATATAATGTATGAGTTGACAGAAGCCATTTCTAGGCCCCAGAAAAATAATTTTCTCCACCATATCACAATTTTTCTGAGAAAGTTGGATGTTGTACAATAGTAGCCAGCAACATCCACACCTCCCATATTCAAAGTTCTGTCTATAATGGCAGTTGGCTTCTGAACCACGTCTAGTTTACTACCTGGTGACTAGCTGGCACTTCAGTTTCCATGGTGCTACCACTGGTGAACGTGTCCACTTGCGAACTCCGTTCTGTAATTCGTTTTTTCACGGCGAAAAATGAAACTGCGGTCAATATTCATCGCAATTTAGTGTCAGTGTATGGTGAAGGATGTATGAGCATCCAAATGGTTCGCCGATGGCGTTCATGGTTCTTGGAAGGACGGCAAAACGTGCATGATGACGAGCGAAGCAGCAGGCCCGTTTCTGCTACGGACAATGCAGCCGTTGCTGCTGTTCGGAATGTGGTGGAAGCAGATCTCCGCCTTACCATTGACGAAATAATGATTCGACTGCCTCCTGGAATCAAAATTGGACGCTCTTCGATTGGAACAATCATGTCAGATGTTTTGAATTTTGGCAAAGTCTGCGCAAGATGGGTCTCGCGTTTGCCTTTGGAAAATCACAAGCAACAACGGATGGAGGCTGCCCGATCTTTCCTGGAAATGCATCGAAGAGATGGAGATCAACTGTTTTCCCGTATTGTCACTGGAGATGAAAGCTGAGTGCATCATTCAACTCCAGAAACAAAACGACAAAGCATGGTGTGGAAGAAGCAGGCAAAGTTATGGCTATCGTCTTTTGGGACTGTAAGGGTGTTTTATTGGTTGACTACCTGCCCCCAAACACTACGGTTAATGCTGCGAGGTACTGCGAAGTCCTCACTGATCTCAGAGCTGCAATAAAACGGAAAACGTCCTGGACTTTTGTCTCGGAAAGTGTTACTCGTCCATGACAATGCTCGCCCTCACGCAGCTCGAACGACCCAAACGTTGCTGGAAAACTTTAAATGGGAAATTTTCACACATCCATCTTATTCTCCGGATCTTGCCCCAAGCGACTTCCATCTTTTTACAGCACTCAAGTTGCACCTTGGAGGCAAGCACTTTGCAAATGTTGACGAAGTGCAGGCGGAGGCGAACCACTGGCTACACGAAGACGAACACTACTTGGTACAACAGTGGTATCAAAAAATTGATACAACGGTACCAAAAATGTTTGGACAGAAATGGTGATTATGTATAGAAGTAGTCTATGAGTTGTATAATGAAAATAAAATAGCTGCATAATTGTAAATAATGTGGTTTATTTGTTAAAAAATAGGGAAACTTATTTATTGGATGGCCCTTGTATGTATATACATAGAGAGCTAGAATTATTGAGATCTTTTCTTTATATTAGAAATTGGGTCAATTCATTTTTGATGAATTACACAAAACTGGGGTTGCTCATCAGCTGAGTCATTGTTCTTGGAAGATGTCATTCTACATTTTATTCTGGAATTATATTACTGTTGTTTGTAGGTAATGATTCTCTTTTCAGCACATTAGCACTAGTGGAAATAAAGTGTTACAACCCAGATGAAAAAGATGGAATTCAGCTCAAATTAACTTCTTGTGGTGTGTAATGAATGACTAAATTCTGGATGCAAAAATGTGTAGTTCCTTCTGGGGGTATACTTCCAAATTCTTTTAGGTGTTAATTCTTTTATTTGAAGTATTTCAAGCTTTCAGAGGAAAAATTCCCTTTATCTAGTAATAAATTAACCAAAAGAAACACCCTTTATATATGCACATGTAATATAGGCAATTGATAAATATCAATACCACACATACTTATATATAGAATTGGTGTCATTTATTCATAGATAAAGAGGTTCATCCAGAAAGATTAAAAATAAATATCACCTAAAAGTGTTTGGAAATAGTCCAATATTACCTGGGATAAAGATTTTACAAGATTGGGCAAAATGTTCTTCAACACCCGGAAAAACTCCAAATAAAGAAAATAGAAGAAGACAATTTTGACTGAAACTATTCATTAAGAAGCTAATGAAAATCATTATTATAAATAAAGGTCATCATTATCTATGAAGGTTTGTCACCTAACTGCAAGCAGCAGGATTTGTCCAAGGTACTCGGGCTCGAAGGCAAAGAAATCAGGCAGCTCCAATCTATATATATAAAATTGAATGTCTGTGTGTGTGTCTGTGTGTGTGTGACAATTTGACAATTGAAAAGTATTTATTGACCTTAGTCAACTTTTACAGGATTAAAAAGGACATATATACAGATAAAAATATATACAATTCAGCCAGGGAGTCTTCCCCAGCGGGCGAGGGTCCTGTGCCAGGCGATGACGGGGTCCTCGGCGCTGCCAAGAAGGCCAACCTGGATGAAGTGCCGGTAGACTCGAGACTTGGCCGACGAGAGGATGAAGATGTCGTCTTGCTCGAGGCCGGTCCCGAATATCCACGCCTGGAGGTCAGGGGGTCTGCCTATGATGTTGAAGGCTTCTAGGATGAGGGGTCTGATGGTTCTGCACCCCCAGTATCGGTGGCCCAGGGAGCCATCGCTGGAGCCGCAGGCAGGGCATGAGGGACCGGCAGATGCTGGGTGGTCTGGATGAGGCAGGGCATGGAGGGCCAGCCGCAGGGCGACGTCGGCGTTGTGCCCCGAGAGGGCGCCGCGTCGGAGGGAGGTCCAATCCACCCTGGGAGGCACGTCAACGGTGGGCGTCCATCTTGCTAGGAGCCGGTTGATGGGCAGGGCCGCAAGGCGCGGGCGATCCAGGGCGCGACGGGCCGAGCGGGTGGTGATGTGGGCGAGAGGCTTTGTCGTTCCGCGCAGGACAACGGCCTCGGCCAGGCTGGGAACCCGGTAGCTCGCCTGGATGTTCTCCGCCACGATCCTCCGGCAGAAGGCGGCGAGGGCAGCAGCGTCGGCGAGGGCGGAGCGCGTTGGGTGGGGTATTACGATGGTATGGTGGTCGTCGTCCCCCAGGTCCCGGACTCTTGCGCCGACCCAGCGCGAGGGAGCCAGGAGATTCGGTGGGCGGAGGAACCGGAAGCCGCCGATGATAGGGAGGTCCAGCAGCTGGGTCGTGGGTGCCGCCCGATGGTCGAGGGACAGGACGCCGGAGGTCTCCTCCCATAGTTTCAGCAGCCGGAGGCGCCGGGGCTGGAGTGTGGTGCCGTCCGGTGGAGGTCTGAGCCAGGCCTCGCTAGTCACCAGCCAGGAGAATCCGTTTCTCCCCCCTCGAAGCGCGACCTGGACACCTTTTAGACAGGCGAGATGGAGTTGGGTGCCTATGTCTATTAGGCCGAGGCCCCCGGTGACAACGGGCCTGGCTAAGATGCCGGAGGCGAGCCACGCCGTGTGGTCGGGCCCCCAGATGAAACGGGCCACGCGGGCCTGCAGCTTGGAGATGATGGAGGCCTCCGGCAGGTAGGCGTGGAGGTGGTGCTGGATGGTGGAGAGGACCAGAGAGTTGGCTGCTCTGGCTCGCCCGACAAGGGAGAGGCCTCGGGTGAAGGGCGTCGTTCTTCTGCAGGCGGACTCCAGGAGGGCCAGAAGATGTTGCTCCCGCTGGACTACGGAGCTCCTGGTTGCTATTCTGGTCCCCAGGACCTGGATCGAGGAGTTCGACCAGGAGGCACCGCGGAGGGGGGAGTCGCCGCGATCGCGCCAGGCGCCGCACCAGAGGCCCGCGCTCTTCGAGTAGTTGACCGCGATCCCCGAGGCTCGATGGAATGATTCGAAGATGGCGGCAGCCCTCGCGAACTGCTCGTCGCGGTGTATCAGGAGCACGATGTCGTCGGCGTAGGCGATGACGTTGCCCACGCCGAGGATCGTCTCCAGGCGACGCAGCAGAGGTCCCGTCGCGATACTGAAGAGCGCCGCGCTCAGAGCGCAGCCCTGTCTCACGCCGTTGAGTAGTCTGAAGGCGACGGTCTGGAAGCCCCCGACCCTTATTGTGGCGTCCGCCCCGGCGTAGAGTAGAAGGATCCATCCCACGAAGGCCGGTGGGAGGCGCAGGTGGGACACCAGGAGGGATGTTAGATACCCGCGGTCCAGGGAGTCGAAGGCGGACTGCAGATCCACGGAGACCGCGGCCAGCGGCGTGCCTCGGGCAGTAGCCTCCTCGACGGCGTCTGTGTGTGTGTGTCTGTGTGTCCTCTATGGATTCAAAAACCATACATCCAATCGCCGTGAAAATTTGGGATATTATTAGGCATATCCCCGGAAAGGTTTACGAAAAATAATATCTTGAATATCTTTAATATCCTTAGAGTTATTTGCAGATTTGTAGCTTTTGGCACGCGGGGGGCGGTTGACCTCCGGGAACTACGTCCATCTTCCATAAACGACCATGATTTTATTCAACTTATCGAGTATTTTTCAAGGGACCGGGAAAATATGTTCACTAGATAAAACGATGATTTTGTAATGTAGAAAATTAGGAAAGACAAAATTCAGGATGACACGGCACACAGGGACCGGGAAAAAATAATCACTTTATCGAGAGATTCACGACCATGACTTAATTCAACTTATCGAGTATTTTTCAAGGGACCGGGAAAATATGTTCACTAGATAAAACGATGATTTTGTAATGTAGAAAATTATGAAAGACAAAATTCAGGATGACACGGCACACAGGGACCGGGAAAAAATGTTCACTTTATCGAGAGATTCAAATTTACGAGTTTCAAATTATCAAAATATATCTTTTTTTTATAAGTTTATAGAGAATTGTTTTAACAAATGTTCGTTAGACAAACCTTTACTCGGGTAAAACCTCGGGCGAAGCCGGGTACGTCCGCTAGTCTTATATAAGTGTCAAAGCAATATCCCCAAAATGCATGTTCCATCAAATGGAAAAGACCATAATCTGATGGGATGGCATCAGGGTCTTAGTACCATTGGGGTCTCATTAATAGGGTCTCATCAACATCAACTTGGTGTAGACCAGCTACTCACAGTACAGATCAGCGACTATGAATCGTCATTGGGCTATGACCCTCGTCAGTCCAGGAAGGGCTTTATTTCATGTGATCCAAATGGGATCAAATGAAATCTTCACAATCTGCCAAAGAGGTGTTTAACTGGCAAAGTGGCTAGGACATATCTTTGGCAAAAATATAGATGGAAATTTTTCATCTATTTAAAGATTTAAATTCTGAACGATATTTTGGAAGTAGCCATACAGCCATCTTCATAACCCTAGCTTAATGTATGGTAGTCTAGTTGCAATAGAAATGTCTCTTATAATGTGTACTTTATTGGAATCCCTAGTTTTACAAATTTCTACAATACCTCAGAGATAGTGAAGTATTGGCTTACATGCGATTGACCCTGTGGACCCAGAAATCTCTCCCTCCACCAGAAGAGGACAAGGAAAAGAAGGATCTGGTGCCCCTCAACTTCTCCCTGGACAACCTGCAGTTGAACAATCAGCCCATTGTTGGTTGTGACGGGGCTGTGTACCATGCCTTCCTCAAAGGAGAGCAGGCCACTGATGGTAAGTACAGCCACTGATGTACAGTCTTTGTGTGACTGTAGTATATAACATCAATATTGGACTTTTTTTGCTGATTACATTATTCTATGGAGCAGCAACACTCTTTGGAAAAGACTGAAAAGTATATGAACAAAATACTTCCTCATTTAAGAGAATTTTATTTATAATAATAATAAAATCTCCCCCACTTTCCCAAAATGTTGCTTGGCCCCTACAGCTCCAGAATACATTTTGGCTTGCATTAGATGTACCAAACAGGATCTTTGAGAGAGGCTGCTGCTTATCATCAAACAACTCAAATAGCATGGACTCATGGAATTTGTGTAATCTTTGCACAAGAGGAGATAAGAAACAATCTATTAAACTTAAGCTCCTTCTGGATAATGTCTGAATTTAAACATATACCTAACATATATTTAAAAGTATTTAGCTTTTTAAAATAGTCCCCAATGTATGCCCTCACCTGCACACACCTATATTTCATTTCCTTACTTTTGTTAATACAATCCAACTTCTTTAAGCAACACCCCGAGGGATCAGAATTTTTGGTTGGATTAAAGTCAAAATAGCCTTATTGGAATTTGAAAAAACTGTTGAATTAAAGTTGGTTGAGTGTTTTAAAGAGGTTCTAATATAGTTTCAATTTCTCCTGTTCTATTTTTTTTTTAAACCTTTGAAGAGCAAATTTTCTCAAAAACTTGCTTATTCACTTTTATTGTTAATAATTAAAAGTTTAAAAAATATATTTATTGAACCAAATATAAATACTGTGTTGGCAATATGTTGTTAAACTTTCTGATGGCAATGTGTAATGTCTTCCTGGGCATTGATTGAGGTAAGAGATTGCTTACTGTTGACAAGAGATTTGTTTGGAACACAGATTTTATACCAAAGAGCACAGACTTATATAAGCATGTTAGCAGTATTTCAAAAGAGTAATCTATAAATGATAAAGCACAATTTGGATTATAGATTATAGCTACAAGAAAATAAGACCTAATTCAAATAAATTAATAGTGACGTTTCAGTAGCAGCGTTGTTACTGAAACGTCGCACACTATTAATATATTTGGATTAGGTCATATTTTCTTGTAACAGCAATCTATAAAATGAGCTCTTAATAGAATTCCACAATAGTGGCAACCTATGGAACTTCTCCAGAAAGAGTTACTGTCAGTGTTTGTAGATTCTTTCAGCCTGGAGAAAGCAGTAGTATCAGAGGTTTATTTATGTAAATATGAATATCTTTTTGTTTTCATAAAAGTAAAAAAATGCTCTTTTAGAATAAAATTTTACAAAAAGGTTCTTTTGGAACCCTGCTGCATCTTACAAATATTTTTATTAAAATATAATAAAAATGTTGGCAACTTTGAGCCTGGTAAGAGAATAACAAAAGGAGTTTGGTATGGTGGAGGGTGACAGTGGGTGTTGACATTATCCTGTTCACTGTGGGGGGGAGGTAGAAACAATCCAGGTTGTTCAAAGTTCTGGTTTAAATTAATTGACTCTCTCAAGACTTTCCTTTCCAACATTTGCTGGCTGTAGACCAACAGGGCTCTGGTACTTTGTGAGGGTTGTTAGGAACTATATCCACCACAGATAGGACCTTGTTTATACCAGGAGTGCTAT
Source organism: Cordylochernes scorpioides (assembly GCA_030710605.1). Classification (NCBI taxonomy): domain Eukaryota; kingdom Metazoa; phylum Arthropoda; class Arachnida; order Pseudoscorpiones; family Chernetidae; genus Cordylochernes; species Cordylochernes scorpioides. Next base: position 58,602,412 of record CP092864.1, read on the forward strand.
TCTGGAATAAGTGCATCTTTATATCCTTGTTCATATCTAGTAAGATACATACAGATAAAAGGATATAACATGACGGGATGATAAAGCAGAATTTGGATTATAGATTATAGCTACAAAGACCTAATCCAAATAATTTAATAGTGTGTGACGTTTCGGCAACAGCATTGTCACCCCATCATCAGACAAAAGAATAAAATCCTTTTTATCCTTTTGTCTGATGATGGTGACCATGCTGTTGCAGAAACGTCACACACTATTAAATTATTTGGATTAGGTCTTATTTTCTTGTAGCGATATAACATGACTATCATTCACAAAATTATCTTTTCAATTTGTTATCATTAATTTTCCATTATCAATTGTTGATGTTCTTCTTGTTCCAAAATCACTTTATTAGGTACCGCTCAAAAAGAACAACCTAGTTTATGATATTTGTAACAATGAATAATATGTGAAGTTTATTCACATATTAAACAAAATGTTAATGCGGGATTCAATCCCGGTTCATGACTGTCGGGAATCGAGGGTGTTACCCACTCGTCCATCGACTTAGTTGTTGATGTTATGTCCTTGTAAACATTGTTTGCCACACATGCTTGCTTTTGGTTTTTCTATTATGGTTTTCGATATAGCTATAATTTCATTTTTAGTCTCTATGAAATAATACAGTGAAGAGCCCCCCCCCCCCCTTATAGTGAACCCCAATGGACAGAACTTTTGATTCATTCTAGCCACAGTTTGTCAATTTTGTTTACTCTTTTCAAAATTTTAACACCATATAATTAAAGGACAGTCGCTCGAGGAGCATGAACTCATGGATTTCGTGTAATCATCACACAAGGAGATAAGAAACAACAACAAAGGACAGTCGTACACACAGGAAAAGGCTATTTCCGAACAATAATGCTATTTATCAAAATGGGCACAAAAACTTAAGAAATCATTTGATGATAGGTTCTTCTTATCATTATTCCTAAGTGCAAAGCCTTATTAATATTCTACTAAAAAAGATAAAATGATAAAGCACAATTTGGATTATAGATTATAATACAAGAAAATATAAAATTATTTTAAAACGCTCAATATAATACACAAAGTTTACTTGAAAAAGTCTGTAATACTTTATTGCTTGAAAGCACTCTTCAAGCATTTTGCCCCTTTCAAATAAAGTTAATAAGTATTTTTCTTCCATTTACAGTTGTCACATATTCTTCTGAAGACTAGAGTTTTGAAACATGCAAACCAATGCTGGCTTCAAAAATCACCATAGCATAAAAAATAACTTTCATGGGCACCTTTTATTCGGACTTTTTTATAACTTAGGTTACACTAGCTCTATAGATATAGAATACTTCTGAAAGGAGATGCTAACATGTCTCACCGCGACAAAGTTGGGAGCTGATTTCTCTTTGTAACAATTTTTATAGCCTTCTATTTTTAGCTCTTATAGTAGAAATGTTACATTTTCATATGTTTTCAACTTGTTCTGAAGTTTTGCCTGTGTTGTTTCATACTTTAAAGCTTTAATAATGGCTTTTTTATAGTGTTATCTTTTCCCAAGGTAATAAGACCAAATCCAAATAAATAAATTGTGTGTGACGTTTCGGTTACAGTGCTTTTACCATCTTCAGACCAAGGTACTGAAACATCATACACAATTTATTTATTAAGATTTGTTCTTATTACTTTGTGTACCTTGTTTTTATGATCTATAATCAAAATTGTGCCTTATCAGTGTTGGCTTTTGTTAAGAAAGCTTTTTCTTTGCATTTCTTTTTTTTTTTTTTCATTTTTAATTTCAAATTTAATGAATGCAAAGATATTCTACTGAATAATAAGTATAGGAATGTGGTAAAACATAGAACATGGATACAAACAAATAATTCTGCCAAATTTATTGTTTGGAAATTGTGATCTTATGAGCTGAAACATGCTCAAAATTATGCTGTTTTGAAAATTGAACGAGTTAAAATTTTAAGTTTGTTATAATCCTTGTGTTTTAATTATAGAATTTATCATTTTGTAACTTAAAATTTTAAGTTTGTTATAGGAGTTTTACAGACCATTGAAGCAAATAGAAGAATCACAAAGACTTATTAGAAACCAACAAACAGCTTTAACCGAGGCTTTAAGAGTGGCCTTATTAAAACCTTAAAATTCCAAAATGTACAAAAACTTATAAAACCTGTACAAAGTACAATGCCATAGAGCCAAATTATAAAAATATAATCATGACTATTGTGCTCTAAATTATAAATTAAATAAATCAACAACAACAACAAAACAGCTTTATTAGGGCATCTTGCCCTGTACAGATTCGCCTCAGAATTACTGACAATATTCAACACAAGAGAAAAAGGAGAGATGGAGTATTTACAATTAAAGTATGGCAAATATTTTTATTGTGCCCCTGTTCTTCTCTCTTCCACGAGTGCAATTTTATTTACAACCGATTTTTGGTAGTTGAACAGTTCTATTGCCCAACTTTTCTTATCTGAAACAGTTTTTATTGTCTTTAATGAGTTCAAATGTGGTCTAGGAAGACTTTTCAGGATCTTTTTTCTCTCACCTTCCAGATCTCCGCACTCGGCAGTAAAATGGTATATCTCATCGGTTATCTGACCTCCGCATAACTTACAGTACAAATCTTCTTTCTTAATTACGTAGATATGATTTTCTTTGATCAATGTTGATATTATCCTGATCTGTGCAATAAAACTCACTAAAGCTGAGGACAGATTGCATGAAAAATAATGTTCTGGAATGAATGAATCATAAAGTAACCTATAGTTTGAGTATGTTTTCGTAAGAGATAATTTTGCCAGATCTTGCTGCAATAGCTGTTCAATTTTTATTTTTAGTATATTCGGTAGTTCGATCTGTATGTCATCATAATTTAACCTAAGGTTTAGCCGTGTGAGTCCACAATGATTGATGATATCCATGATATTTTTACAGAATCCTATAGGTTTTTTTGTCATTAAGGAAATTTCCTTCAATCTATTCCAGCATAGCTTAGGTAGTCTATTTTCTTCCATTTCCTGTAATCTAATGAAATATTTCATAATTAGTTTGATCGTTGTAAAAGTCAGAGATAATCTGCCTGTTTCCAACCTTACAATATACCCCGGTATATATCTTGGCAGATTCAGAAAGTTTTTGATAAACGTATTCTGTATTTGGTCTATAATATCGGTATTGTCCCAAGCCCACACAGGGGCCGCATAGAGTAGTATTGATTTAATAACTGAGTCAAATAAATTCAGTGCAACTTTTAATGAATTAATTTTTTCCCTTTTTATCAGTCTAATAGTTGCATTTATTGCCGTATTTGCTTTGGCTTTATAAAAGAGGGCTACCTTTTTGCTATTATTAGTGGTAGTGAATGGAAATCCCAAATACATAATATTGGACGCAACACTCAGTGGGATGTCCCCCCAGTACCAGTTTTCGTGTCTTGCCGGTCTTCCTCCATTTCTAAATACCATCACCTTGGACTTATTTTCATTTAAAACTAATTTGTTATTGTCCAGATAAGACTTTAGTAAATTGATTTTAGTTTGTAGGTTAATTTTAGATTCTCCAATTATGGCTATGTCATCCGCATACATAAGTAGGTGTAAAACGCCAAAATCAGGGAGATGAAATCCTGTAAGTGCTGAGTTATTATAAAGTTCTATTAGGTCGGCCATATATAATATAAATAAAAGTGGGGAAAAAATTAAATAAATCACTATATCAAATAAAACTAAACTACAATGCCATAGAAACCTCCCAGACCATATTCTGTTAGAATTAACAACCACAAAGAACCATAACTACCATACCAAAGCTAGAGAAGACATGGTCTAAGGAGATAAGCAACCATCCCTATCAATAAAAAAAGTGCATATCCTGACTCACATGAGCATTTTAGATTGCAGAGTTCCTTCTAGTGGAACAAATATCAACTGAATGTTGGTTTAGCTTTGTTCCATAATATATAGCCAACCCGTTATTTTGATAAATCAAGAAAAGCCAACCTTATATACTTTTCAAGCTGTTGGCAATGGTAGATCGATTTATGACAATTACACTGACCATCCAGTAGAATCATAAATAAATCTAAATAGACCAAAGGCGATGAGGATGTTTAGATGAAGGTAGTTGCAAAGTAAAGATATTACGAACAAAAAAAAAATGTTTTTAAACCAAAATTTCTCAAAGGTAAATGAATTACTGCAATGAGCTGAAATTGAATTTAGGAAGGTACAAATTAGCTAGGCAAAATATGTTGCATTTTCAACCAAATATTTGGCTTCATACCAAATTTGTTAGGGGACAAATCCTAACGGCTCTAGACCACTGAGGAACTGCTCCAGAAAACAAGGAAGGCCAGCCAAAGAAGAAGAAGCTGGACCCTCACAATCTCTCCATCAAGGTGCTCTTCAACTACTCCCCGGACACCACCGCCCCCGTGGATGTCCTGAGGGGCATGTTCCAGGAACTACTGCCCCTATCTTCTCAAGCCATCAAAGCTGATGACACAGCCTCCTCCACCTGGTAAGCAAAGTTATCTCTCAAACTGTCCTGTTTCTAGACTCAGAAGTCTTCCTCAACTTCTCCATTGGGGGGGGGGGGGGGTAACCTGATCAAATTCTTTACGTGAGGTTTCAGTTTATATTGTCCACAGAATTTTCAAATATTTTTGGTTATTCAGCATATTTCTCTCATTGTTGTAAAAATAAGTTGAATTGGTTTTGATCAAAATAAATCTGCCTTGTCACCCTCATGTTTGTCTTTCCTAATTTTTCTACGAGAGAAAGACAATATTGTTACCATCTGTAGGCTCTGTAGCACAAGTTGTCTTTTGAAAGCTGTTGAAATTCTCAGACTGAAATGTTATATGGTTTGAGTCTAAAAATTAATCCTTGAGATTTTAGATTTTATTTCTCCTCTTCTACTACTACTTAATTTTATTATAAGTAAAATGCTCCAATGGCCCCCTATTCTTGCAATAGTCCAACCTCACCAGCGAGTGCAAGTAACCAAATGGGGCCCTGGCACACTTCTAAGAGCAAAAGTCGAACTGTTTTCACATGTGTAGATATGTGGTGCACTTACAGTAAAAGCAGTCGTCAACTTCAACCCACCATGATTATCATAGCTTGTGCCACATGTACTTGGGATAAAAAAAATAATAAGGTGCTAGTGATAGGGTACAATTTGGATTATAGATTAGAAACACTAGGTAATAAGACCAAATCCAAATAAATAGTGTGTGATGTTTGAGTAACAATGCCGTTACTGAAACATCACACACTATTTATTTGGATTTGGTCTTATTTACCTTGTGATTATATAAGGTGCTAAGTAAATTGTTGGCATTTAATACTCCCAGTAAATAAGCCCCATTTTTGTCATTTAGACTGGGAGGTTGACTTAGCTCCAAAAGAAATGGCCGCCTCTGACATGAGGAACAGACGCCATGTATAGCCCGCTCCTAACATGAGTACAAACGCTGCTCATCCTGTATCCCTGGATCAGAAGCCATTACAGGGTACTATCAGCCGGGCCAGCTGAGCCCAGGTTTTTTAGTGAGCTTCTTACTGCTCCCCCTCCTCCTTTTTCATCCAGGCTTGGGACTGGCAAAGGCGGAATTATATACAGTCGAACCTCTTTAATTCAACACCCCAAGGGATCAGAGCTTTCGGTTGAATTAAAGGAAGTGTTGAATTAAGGTTAGATGATTAGCTATTTATCTAACTCGCTAAAATAATATTTTTTTAAATTGCTTTGTAATATAAATTGATCATATTAATTGAAACCATTGTGTGTGTCCTTTTTTGTATTATTTTTTATTTTCATTATTAACTTTAGTATCAGGGACAAAATGGCAATACTACATATTTTTGAAACATAAATAATTACAAATAATATTTTACTCTAATTGAAGAATATTCTTCCTTATATTGAAAGGAAATAAATATGGAAAATAAAAATTTAAAAATAATATTTAAAAATAATCATGAAGATCTTTTTAAAAATTCCTTTATAGATGTCTGTTTTTGCACTGAAATCCTATTCAGGATGTATTCCAGATGGTCTATTTTAAAAAAACATGCATGTCTTTCTTCCTCTGGAATGTGTTTTAAATGACAAAGTTTTTATTGTATTAAAGACATCCACTGCTGCTGCAGTTGTTATTGATTTTGTGTTTAAATCTTTTATAATAATATGGAAATGGAATATTGAAATAAAATGTTATCATAATCATTGTGGCTACTTTTTATGAAGATTTATTTATTTGAAAGGAAATTATTTGTAAATTTTAAAATAACTTAAATATTTCAATGCTGAAATTTAAAAAGAAAATACTATTATTAATTAGCGCGTGATTCCTAAATTCCCGCGTAAAACAAAATAATAACACTCGTGACATTGTGCAATGGCACTGCAAAGTGAAACTTAAACTAACAGAAACCAAAAGTGCGCAGGCGCGATCCTATCGGCGCCCGCCAATCGCTGCTTGCCGCCGCCGTAATACCTTTTTAGCGGTAAAGTTGTATGTAAAAAAAACATTCAACGGTCGAAATTGGAATTTTAAAATGGTCGAACTATCGGAACTGTCGTATTATCGTTACTGTCGAATTACGGTTTGTTATTTGATAGGCCGGAGGTCGGGACATCAGAATATGGTCGAATTAAGGTAGAGTGTTGAATTTGCGTGTGTCGAATTAACGAGGTTATACTGTATCTACCAATGATAAAATTGAGTGCCAGTAGCACTAACCTAGTGTACAGGTTTTGTGCCTGTCATCACTAGAGTATATTAATCCTTCCTATAGTCATTTGGTTTTCTTGCTATTTTATTTATATTTCTTATTATTTTTGCACACAGATACACAGAGGTCTTTATTAAAATATAGTCTTATATTCATGTCTTTGCCACGGAGTCTGCCAAGGAAAATAATTTTAAAAAGTAAATGCCATTTAGCAATGCCTGAAGAAAATTAATCTCATACATGGATTTGTTAGATAGAAGGAAAAAAATCAAATAAATATAAGGACGCAAACACTGATATTTACATATGAGACATGCATACACGAGCCTTTATTAAATCAATGTTTTATATGGTGATGCTGGTGGTCTTGTCCATCATGGACCGTCAATTCCTGTTTTGCTGCTCCATGGAAAGGGAGAGGCGCCATTGCCCCGTTAGTCAGCCACATTTCAGAGTTCCCTGTAGGCCTTCACGGTTACCGTAGCAGCTCGGGGCTCACGACACCGTACTTCACCCTACAGGGCAGTCCCTTACTTGTGCTGCTTCTCCTGCCTGCCACTTAGAGGAGGACTTCTGGGCAGGAATATATTATACAGTTACGAGCGTCATTCCTCATCTCTGTCACGGTTTGCTTTTTTTTTTGGAATGGCGCCCTCCTATTGGTTGGCTACGATCACGCCACCTTTGCCCCCCCCCCCACTCATTTTTTTTTGGAATGGCGCTCTCCTATTGGTTCGCTACGATGGCGCCGCCAATGCGCGAGACACTTCTGTCACCGTTTGCTTTTGGTTCAGTGGTAGAATGCTCGCCTGCCACGCGGGTGTCCCGGGTTAGATTCCCGGCCGATGCATTTTTTTTTTTTTTTACAATTTTTAAAACTCATTTATAAATTATACAAGAATGACATCCACGGCGCCAATTTATAATTGTAACGAATAGTATTTTAATAAAAGCATTTAATTGGGTAAACCCCGGGCGTTGCCCGGGTCATTCGGCTAGTGTTTTATATAATACATAATATGCAGTAATTGAAAAATTTTCAGAGTGCACTATGTTAAAAAGATCATTTACTATCTCAGTGAAAAAGGTTTTTAGAAAGAACTGCTCAGAGATGAACCCTCCCAGAAATATGTTGCCGATTAAATCTCCAGATTTACTAATGTATTGGCTTTTGTAAGAGAGACAATTTGTCGAGAAATTCCTAGTGAAGGCATCCTGCACAATTATACAGGCTGTCACGGATGCTATAAAATATACAGCGAGTTATCTGCTATGCTTCTAGTCCCAAATGGGGAGATTTACTTTTGAAATACACTAGTTTCTATAAAGAATATTGCTTTCAATGTGCCCCCCCTTTAAGAGAAGTTATTCTCTTACATGAGCAGCTAATTCGTAAAAAAAAAGGTCATTTTGACAATGAAAACTGTCCTTTGTATAGAAGTGTCTGCTGTATATGTTTGGAATGTGGTTCCCTATCTAAAGTGTGTGCCAGGCTGGCCCAGAGGACACACCTACCCTCTCACCCCAATGTGGTGAAGATCCTCTCAGCCTTTGTGTGTCCCTTCCCCACCTGGCTGCCAGGAGCTGATCAGAACTTCCAGGCTGCCCTGCCCTCTCACTGTGGCAGCCCCACTACCTTGTGTCTGCTCATGAAGAGGTCAGCATACTCCTCTCTCTATTTAAACACAAGGTAATAAGACCAAATAAATAAATAGTGTGAGACTGAATTCAGTACTTTTGTCTAAAGATGGAAACAATGCTGTTACCGAAATGTCACACAACTATTTATTTATTTGGATTTGGTCTTATTACCTTGTGTTTATAATCCAAATTGTGTGCCTTATCCTCTCTATTTATTGTACATTGAAGACCTGAGTCAACTGTGTGCTGAAAGAGATTGTGTAGACCACTCTACTCAATAACAAATTAGGAATTTTCCTTCTTCTGACAAGCTCCTGTTGGTGCTTTGCACACAATATTTTAAAAGTAGTTCTCTTTTGTGTATTTTAAACTTATTTTTAAAGCTTGAATTTTTTCTTTTTGAGCTATAAATTGATATAATGTTTGGATTTTATGTGAGTGGAAGTGACATTGACAATTGTAACTCCAGATGGGACCCAGAGTTTAGGTGTATAGGCCTGACAAGTGTGGTTGGCTTATGTATGGGTCATATTTAAGCTTTACCTACACTCGTTTGGTTTCGACCACTACGACCCGGGTTCGATTCCCGCATTGGACACTTTTTTCTGTTAAAAAAAAAAATGCTCCAATGGCCCCTGATTCTTGCAAAAGTCCAACCCCACCAGCGAGTGCAAGTAATCAAACGGGGCTCTGGCACATTTATAAGTGCAAAGTCGAACTGCTTTTCACATGTGGTGCGCTTACAGTAAAAGCAGTCGCTAACTACCCACCATGATTATCATGGCCTGTACCACGTGTACTAGGGATAGGCAAAAAAAAAACTACACTCTCTTCACTGTACAAGCGCACATTTGACAGACTATGATAAATACCCAATAAATCCTATGAAATTCAGTGGGAACTTGGACTTCCTAGCCGAATTTATCTTTTTTCAAGAAAGAATTAATCCCATGGTGGTGTCCTTAGATACCACTGTACCCTGGACAACTACCTCCAGCACTGGTCGTTCCCCAGCAGCCGCACCTCTCTCTACCTTCTCACCCAACTCCTAGAAGCCTTGGTTTGGCTCCAGAAACACAACATTGCCCATCGGGACATCAAGCCTAACAATATCTTCTTGGAATTCTCCCAAGGTAACACAACACCTGCTGGGTGATATATTCCGTCTCCAATGTCTGAAAGTTGGTAGTTATAGAGATCCAGCAATATGTAGCTCTCTCCACACTACTCTTTCAGGTTACGGATTGGTCTTTATTCTTCATGGTCTTCTTCTTTTATCATTTCAATGCTCACTCTCTTAGTCCACTCTTTCTTCATTGGTCACCCTGTTAGTCCACTCTTTCTTCATTGGTCACCCTGTTAGTCCACTCTTTCTTCATTGGACACCCTGTTAGTCTACTCTTTCTTCATTGGTCGCTGTTAGTCCACTCTATCTTTATTGGTCGCTGTTAGTCCACTCTATCTTCATTGGACACCCTGTTAGTTCGCTCTTTCTTCATTGGACACCCTGTTAGTCCGCTTTTTCTTCATTGGACACCCTGTTAGTTCGCTCTTTCTTCATTGGACACCCTGTTAGTCCGCTTTTTCTTCATTGGACACCCTGTTAGTCCACTCTTTCTTCATTGGACAACCTGTTAGTCCGCTTTTTCTTCATTGGACACCCTGTTAGTCCGCTTTTTCTTCATTGGACACCCTGTTAGTCCGCTTTTTCTTCATTGGACACCCTGTTAGTCCACTCTTTCTTCATTGGACAACCTGTTAGTCCGCTTTTTCTTCATTGGACACCCTGTTAGTCCGCTTTTTCTTCATTGGACACCCTGTTAGTTCGCTTTTTCTTCATTGGACACCCTGTTAGTCCACTCTTTCTTCATTGGACACCCTGTTAGTCCACTCTTTCTTCAGTAGTTGGCCCAGTTGAATGGCCTTACTTCTAGTGCAAAGTTAAAGTGTATCTGTGTGTGTGCATCTACAGAACAAGCAATTGCAGCCAACTACTCATGATTACAGCATGACACACTAACTGTGATCACTTTATTTGGACAAAAAGTGCCATGAAGTATATACCCAGAGCCATATATATGTTTCCAGTCTATAACTTGTCATGTTCCTCATTCTGCTAGGTAACCAGGCTCTCTCTCTAAGGTCTGCATCCAATACTTTATAATTTTACAAACCTTTTTGCCATTGCTCATTATTCTAACAAGTAAAGATGTGAAAGGAGTACAAAAGTGAAGTTGTACTGAGATCAGGTAGATACATTTTAAGAAAAAGGCATCTCCTGATTGTGCAATTAAAAGTTGATGGCTTGCACCATCTGTCAGAATAAATATCAACTAATTGCTTTTTAAATATTACAGAATTGGCCAAATGCCCTTTCTTGATTACTCACGAAAAGCTAACCATGTACGTATTTCGGGCTGTTGGCCCTCATCAGTGTGGTGCAAGCTGTACCTTAATGACCACAAAAGCTTGTCTTTGGGGCATCCTGAAAAATCATAAACTAGATATTTAGTCCAGAAGGGCATGTGAAAAATAGTACAAAAGTGAAATTGTACTGGGATCAGATAGCATTTGGCCAATTTTGGAAGAATTAAAGATCAACGATTAATTAATATTTATACAGACAGATGGAGCAGGCCATCAACAACTTCAAGTTGCATGATCAGGAGATGCCTTTTTCTTGAAGTGAAGATGTCTTCTGGATTTTTCAGTGCTTGGTTACCTTTTGAGCAAGGAGTATAAGATCCCAGATAGTTTTTTTTTCTTTCTCAATTGTTTGCAATGTCTTGTTCTTGCAAGTTTTGTTTGTAGCCATCTCATTTTGAGGCTCGGCATTCTCCCCATGAGTTCACTCCAACAGCAGCCCATAAAATTGGTGGGTTGTGGTTCCTCAGGTATGTTGGCACCTCAGCTGGTTCTGGGGGACTTTGGCCATGCCATCATTGGGAGCTATGATCCCACTGGGTCTCCTGGAGGCAACCCTCACTACATGGCTCCAGAGGTACGTGGGTGAACCTACCTACCCTTTGTAGCATGTTGGTAGAAAAGGCTTACAAGGATAGGAAGATATATATATTTTGTATCTTGTTTCTTTTCAAATTGAAGACCTAATTAATTTAAGTGTTAATTTTAAAAAGAAATGACACCTCTCCCTTCAAAATAGAGGCAAAACCATGCACCCTCTCTACATTCTATCAGATTCAGGCCAGTGACAAAGCCACAGCTTTAGGGAATTTGGAAAACCCTTCCAAGTTTATGGTTTTGGGCATCTTCTTCAGTCCAGAGCTTCCTTGATGGGTGAGGTATATCTTTTTTTTTTTTTTTTAGATAAGTTTTCTATCAAGTTTACATTTATATTTAAGTGCAATGCTTGCAAGATAATTTGATGGTCTCTTCAAGCTTACATGGGCAGTCATGGTAATTCCATTTCTACTTTCTTGCATTAGCTATACACCAATTATGGATTTGACTCTCTACTTTTTGACCTAATGTGTGAAATCCAGTAAGTGGCAGGAAAGTCTTATGGCTTGTCATTTCAGTGTGAAAGGCGGTAAATAAGCCTATATAGACTGTTTGTTATAATGTCTATACAGTGGAATCTCATTATAACAGCAACTGAGTTAGTACATTTTAATTATAAGATTCCAAGTTTTATGTTCCAATTGCTTTAACCCTCAACAACATGGTTATAACAATATACAGTTAAACCTGTCTATAGCGCCCCCTCTTGGGACTCACCAAAATAGGGTGCTATAGAGAGGGGGTGCTATAGACAGGTCACTTTTAATGTAAATCGCATCATACAATGTATTTAAAATCGGGTGCTATAGAGAGGAAGACGCTATTTAGAGGAGGGCGCTATAGACAGGTTTAACTCTAAATCTAGATCCCATGTAATATTGCTCTAGTGAGGTGCACTATAAGGATGTTGTAAAAAGTACAAAATAGTGAGGCAAAGAAACTACTTACAAGCAACTCTTTGCCTCACGATGATTTTGTACTTTTGACAATCTACTGCTCCAAGTGGTTATCCAACTGATGATATAAGGAAGTTGTTGCTGAGTTTGATTGACCTGGTGTGTGGGGCAGGTCCTACAGCCACCTGGCCAGCAGTTGGCTAAGGTGAACTTCTCCTCCAGTGACATGTGGAGTGTAGGGGCCCTGGCCTACCTCATGTTTGGGGGGCCCTGCCCTGTGGAGGCCCTGAGGCAGGGACAGGAACCTGAGCCTCCCGCCACCATGCCACAGCCCATAGCTGCCTTGGTGAAGTGGATGCTGCAGCCCAAGCCCTCCAAGGTGGGTGAAGAGAGTTAGGTGGCCCAACCATCTACACACTGTTGTTGTTCCTTGTGCAAATATTACACAAATTCCATGATCTCATGGATTGGGGTGCAGCTTTCATTGATCATGGCACCATGATCCAGGCATACCTTGGTGAAAGCCTTGACTTTTGCCTGTAAAATGAGGCTTCCTAACATGGAAGCAGATGCTTTTGCCCTCAACTCTATCATGAGAACAGAAGCAACTTCTCCATATCCCTGGAGAGGAACCCTTGCTGAGGTCTATCAACCGGGTCAATTGAACTTTGGATTTTTAAAGTGGTCTTTCTTCTTTTCCTAGAAATGCTGCTGTTGGTCCGCGACCAACCTGGGGACGTGCCCTGTAGTACCAGCTATGCCAAAGGTCTACACACTAGTTCCCAGACCTATAAGCATCAGAAAGGCTTTGATTTACTATTTTTTTTTTTAGCCATTGATTTTTTTTTTTACAAGAAAATAAGCCCAAATCCAAATAAATAAATAGTGTATGACATTTTGGTAACAATGCTGTTACTGAAAAGTCACACTTTTTTAAATTTGGATTTGTCTTATTGATTTCTAGTTTTAATCTATAATCCAAAAATTGTGCTTTATCATAATTTTATTTTATAATTCAGATTTTTTTTTCTTTTCCTCCACTCCCCTAACTTCTAAAAACTAATATAAAAAAAACTAAATAAATTAGACTTTATAATACAATATAACATAATGCGGCTTATGATTGTAAAACGACATTTGAAATACTATCCCGCATGTGTTTCTTTTCAACGAAAATTCAAAATTTATTTTTCCGTTTATCATTACTCTTCACAAATCACCCTTTCATACCTCATCCAAAAGGTTAGAAATAATTGTTATTTCTCCTTGAAATAAATTTTGAATTTTCGTTGAAAAGAAACACATGCGGGATAGTATTTTAAATGTCGTTTTACAAATTAGACTTTTTATGTCAAATTCTTTTTGTTAATATGGATTTTTTTTGGTTGTTTTATTAAAAATGAACATATTTTAACATACACATAAAAAAAGAAGAAAGTTCTTTAAATATTTAGCATTATTTTGGGGTTTGGTTGGTGGATGAATGGTATAAACCATCAGTTTTTGACAGCCATAACCCAGAGTCAAATCTAGAATTGGGCAAAAAAAAAATTGCTCCAATGGCCCCCCGATTCTTTCAAAAGACCAAGTGCAAGTAACCAAATAGGGCTCTGGCATTTTATTTTATATTGTATACCGTGGTAATGGCACTCATTCCCTTCAGATGTAAACTACCAGTCTAATGTGCCAAGCATCACATCCCACAAATTACCCTAGGTGTGTAACAAACCTTTATTGGTAGCACTGTTGCTTCTTATCCCCTTGTGTAAAGATTATACAAATTGCATGAGGTCATGCCCCTTGAGCTATATATATATATATTTTTTTCTAATCCATCAGTTGATTGTTTAAACCAACTCGCGCAGACCTCCTAGTATATTGATGACATGCTGTTTTCTGATAGTAATAAACCCTTGTTGGTAACTGTTGCTTCTAGACTTAGATGACCATCCTGTGTGGTGTTGTCCAGAGACCCCAGTCCACCCTGGCTGCCAACATATGCCAGCTGGTGCTGAGACTGCCCCTCCACAGCTGCGCTCTCTCAGACAAACTGGCTCTGCTCACCTGGCTGGTGACCCTGAAGCTGGAGAGGTTCCCTGACCAACTGAGGGATACTTTCCTCAGGAGGATCCAGTTCCCCTCTCTCTGGACGGCTGCCAACTATGTGAGGGACCATTCTTAGATGGTCTCCTTTGTGCGATATTCCCCCCGTGTCTTTCAATAACTCTTATCTCTCTAGAGAACACACTAGTGGCGTGTGTGTGTGCCCATCTCACTACCCTGCAGTAATTTGATCTGCTTTATTATCTACCTCTCCACTTTTGTTGAGTTAATAAATATTATTTTGCGCTATTTTATGTTTCTCCATTTCTCACACACCAAGTAACTCCAATGAAATATTGTCGCGTTGAAAAAATAGACGCGAGGAGAGGTAAACCCAACACAACTTTATTCTCTCTAACTGTCTGCCTTGAAATCTACGTACATTTATATAGTTATATGACATAATTAAAAACGTATGTAAATCAATGCAATCTAAAAATTATGCAAACAAATTAACCACGCTACAACATGATAAGGTACCATTTGGATTAGAAACCTAAGGTAATAAGACCAAATCATTAAACTGACTGGGTCTTGGTGACCATAGCCCACCAGGATGGAGTACTGGCCTCCCATGCTTACCCCTCTGTAACTGGCCTGTGGTGCAGTGGACATTGTTGGGAGGTACAGTAAACCCTCTACACGATCGTATCAAGTCTTGTTCTGGTAGACTTGATGCTGTAACCAGGAGGGACACTCCCTCTTTAAAAATCCTGAGTTCAACTGACCCCGTTGATGGACCTCAGCAATGGTCCCACTCCAGGGATACGGAGGAGCTGCGTCTGTGCTCATATTAGAGTCGGCAGCAAAGGCTTCCATGTTAGGAACGGCCTCAAATTACAGGCAAAGTCAGACTTTCACCAAAGAAGTACCTGGATCAACGAAAGCTGCACCTTATACCCCATTCCATGAGATCGTGAACTCATGGAATTCGTGTAATCTTTACACAAGGGGATAAGAAACAACAACAACACAACAGGATAGAGTACTGCACCAAATAAACCCACTGAGCCTTACACTTTTGTCTCATCAATATAAAATATAACTTGAATAATATACAGTAGAACTTGGATAATTCGAACTTCTTTAATTCGAAAACCTCTTTAATTCGAATATTTATCTTGGTCCCTAGAATTCCCTATAAATTAAATTTACGTTTTTAATTCGAATTTTTTTATGGTCCCTTGGGGTTCGAATTATCCAAGTTCGACTGTATTATCAAAAATATTTGCCTGCCTGTGAGTATGTGCATAGTGACCATTAGAAAGCAAAACATTAAAAGATATTTACAACATATTTATAAATTTGTGAGAAAAACTATTATTTTACATTCAAAAACAGAGCATATCTTCTATCTTAGATAAACCCTTAGAAAAATAACTGCTCAGAACCTTGCTTGCTTATCACAATGAAGAGAAACTCATTATTTTTATTGAAAGTTTTATATAAGTTACAATTTGTATTTTAGATTAGAAACACATGGTAATAAGACAAAATTCAAATATATACAGTGTGGCAAATAATTTTTAAGAATGGGTTTGTAAAATAAAAAAGAAACAAGCTAATTCAATTTCTACTATTTTTTTATTCAAAATAATCCCCTCCGGATTCAATACATATGTTACAACGATTTAATAAGGAATTAAATGCCTCTTGCAGGCCACTTTGAGGAATCGCCTCCAAAGTGCTCGTCGCAGCTGTCTGGATGGTCGGGATATCATAAAAAAAGCAACCTTTTAACTTCAATTTTATTTTTGGGAATAAATAAAAGTCACATTGTGCTAAATCAGGCGAGTACGGAGGATGATTCAACACACAGACGTTATTTTTGGCCAAAAAGCGACGAACAGTGAGTGATGAGTGACTCGGTGCATTATCATGCAGCAAACACCAACTGTCTTCATCGCAATATTCTGCACGAATGCGACGATTTCTAGCAATCAAACGTTTCAAAACGTTTAAATAATACTCTCCAGTAATGGTTTGTCCAGCGGGAACAAATTCTTTGTGGATAATACCTCTACTATCGAAAAAGGTAATCAGCATTGTTTTGATTTTTGATGGCACTTTTCGCGTTTTTTTTGGCTTGTGGAGAGTTTTTTGACTTCTATTCGGCACTTTGGCGCTTTGTCTTTGGGTCATACTGAAAACACCATGTTTCATCACCCGTAACAATTGATTTCAGGAAGTTTGAATTATTTTCATAGGCAGAAATGATGTCCCTGCAATGTGCAATTCACACTGATTTCTGCTCGCCCGTTAAAGTGTGTGGAACAAATTTAGTACAGACTTTAGTTTTACCTAAATCTTCATGCAGAATGGTTCGAATCGTTTCTTTGTTGATATGTAAAACCTCTGCCATCATTGTTTTCAACAAATTCTCGCACTTTTTCTATACTTTCTGGTGTCTTTGAAGAACTTGGTCGTCCAGTATGCTTATCATCTTCTAGCGTATTTCTTCCATCCGAAAAACGTTTGTGCCAAATGAAAACATTTGATTTACTCAAACATAACGTACCATAAACTTGCTTCATCAAAATATATGTTTCCGATGCACTTCTACCAAGTTTTGCATTAAATTTAATGACCGCTCTCTGTTCCATCTCAGAATTCCGACGAACAAAAATTTTTACTTTTCAAAAATCGCCTGTATGTTTTTAAAGAGTTAACCAAAATGGCTGAAACAAAGCCACGCGCTAGATAAGGCTTCGAATATATATACGCATGCGCAATTTCATAACTGGCTCTGCTATTGGCCTTTATCTAGCGCGAGTCTTAAAAATTATTTGCCGCACTGTATATAGCGTATGATGCTTCTGTAATAGCTTTGTTACTGATAATGATCAGATAAAAGACTGAATGGTAATAATATCAAATCCCAATAAATAAATAGTGTGTGATGTTTGGGTAACAGCGTTGTTGCTGAAATATCACACTCTATTTACACTGTATAACAAAAAAATCGACGCACCAAAAAGAAGTTGTCAGATTAGGAAAAAAATTGGTGTATGTAAAGAGCATGTATAGGGGGAAAAAACGATTAAAATTTCAGAACAATTAATTGTTTTATTTCAGAGTTTGATCGTCACAAATTGAGAATGTCAATATGTCGTTGGACCCCCACTGGCCTGGATGCAGGCTGCTACCCGACGTATCATGGACTGATAAAGATTCCGGATGGTGTGCTGCGGGATTTCTTGCCAAATTGTCTCCAACTGTCGGGCTAAATAGTCAACATTCCGGGATGGTTGCAATCGTCTTCCCATCACGTCCCAGATGTGCTCTATCGGCGAGAGATCAGGCGACCTTGCTGGCCATGGAAGAGTTCAGGAAAGATTGAAGACAATCCATAGTAACACGTGCCGTGTGTGGCCGGGCATTATCTTGTTGAAAAGTAAGCCCGGGGTAATGTGAGAGGAACGGCAACAAAACAGGCCGTAGAATGTCATCTACGTACCGTTGTGCTGTCAGGGTGCCAGGAATGACTACCAATGGGGTCCTGCTATCAAATGAAATGGCACCCCAGACCATAACGCCCTGTTGTGGACCTGTGTGGTGTTCGACAGTAAGGCCAGGATCCACACGCTGCCCAGGACGTCTCCAGACACGTTTGCGACGGTCGTCAGGACACAGTAAGAAACGGGACTCGTCACTAAAGACTATACGTCCCCAGTCAGCGCAGTTCCAAGTTGATCGCTCCCGACACCACTGTAGTCGGACTTGTCGGTGCACGGGTGTGAGGGGTAGGGATCGTAACGGTCGGCGAGCTCTTAGATTCCGCTCTCTCAGTCGCCTGTTGATGGTCATTTTGGACACTTGTGTGCCGGTCACACGGATGGTAGATAACGTGGATTCCGGTGCTGCGACAGCCATTCTGATAATTGCTCTGTCCTCCCGTTCTGTTGTTGCCCTTGGTCGACCGCTGCCGTCCTGACGTTGCATACTTCCGTTGTTGACCCACTTTTGCCAACATCGCCTAATAGCCGCATCACTTCGACACAGATGTCACGCAATTAGCCGATTAGACCAACCAGCCTCTTTCAATCCAATGGCACGACCAGTTTCAAACTCTGACATATGTTCGTAATGAGCACGAATCTTTCGGCGAGGCATTGATACAGTAGAAATAGGCGTACTGCTAAAATATTAAATGGAAATTCTGAAAATCAGCTCGTGCCGTGCCGAATATTGAGTCTAGAATGCTCGTGCTGGATGCGCAGTTCCGATGCGCTGGAGCTCTTGCTTTGCATAAATCGGCTACCAAATTTCAATCATTTGCATGTTTTGTCGAAACCTCTTTGTATACGTATTTTCATATAAATCGGACAACTGCTTCTTGGTGCGTCGATTTTTTTGTTATAGAGTATATTTATTTGGATTTGGTCTTGTTATCTTGGGATTGAAAGTTTTTACAAAACTTTTAACTATTTTAAACTTTAATATCATTTCAAAGGATGTCATTGTTTTTGATAAAGGTAAATTCTATCAATATATGGGATAGTTTGTTGTTAGTGTCCATTGAGTTCAATTTTTGATGATTGATTGATGATTGATGGACAAAAATTCTCCAATTTGGTCTGTTAGTGAGCATCATTTGCAGCTCATCTAGTGACCTTCTGGTAGCTTTCTAGCCAGCTCATTGCTTTGGTCATCAGCATAGAAGGCCATTGAAGACAGAAAATTCCAACAATATCTACCCCACTTGCCCAAAATGTAGCTTGGCACCTGCAGCTCCAGAACACATTTTGTTTTGCATTATATTCACTAAACAGGACCTTTGGGAGAGGCCGCTGCTTATCATAAAAAAAAGCTTAAGGAGCATGAACTCATCGAATTTGTGTAATCTTTGCAAAAGATAAGAAACAACAACAGCAGAATAGAAGGCACTAGCGAAGCACTTCTGTATCAAGCAATGCTTAGAAAACTATATGGGAAAACTTAGAAAACCATATGGGATAGTACCATCAGTGTGCTCCATGGTATGAACATTTAAAGAAAAAGGCTATGACAACATTCAGAGTGATAAATCCATCCCTTATGACAAGGAGATCCAACTGCAAGACCAGGTCAGCTTTATTCCTGGAGCATTGACCCAAATGTACCAAAATTTACCCTTTTTTGGTTGAATTTGTTTCCCATGGCTTCCTGCCTTAACATGGAGATAGAGTCCTACTACCACATGGGGACAAGGAGTTTCTATCAGATGCCACCAATGGATGGAGAAAGTTGCTATCAGCCAAGCAGTTCATCTCACTGAGATAGACTTTCTCAAATTGAGAGCAACAACAGAAGTGTGTTTAATGTTGATTAGACCAGTTCCATAATAATGTTTGTCTAGCATTCCTTAGTACAGTAGAACCTCCATGAGAGGACACTCATGCTAGAGGATACCTCTCTATAGCACAGTTTTCATTTGCAAAATTACCATTTTTACTATCTAGAAACTCTCCGGTAAGAGGACACCTTTCTCTAAAGAACACTTTGACTCTGCAATTAGGTTTCCTTTATAGATAGGTTCTACTGTAGTTGCCAAACCTTTGAAACAATCAAAGTTGTGTTATAAATTCATTTTAAAATTGATTAACATTGAAGAACTAAAAGATACAAGAACATAAATGGCATTTTTTTTTAAATGACACATGGAATGACTTACTATCACATCAAAGCTATAATAATAATCCTAACCGGATATGGTTATAGGTAGACTATGCAAAATATTTCTAAATTTCCAAAGAGCCTGATTTGCCTTTAGTGCCATGATGAAGTTACCCAATAGACTATTTCTTCTTCACCTACCCAGATGTCTAATAAGCTTCTAGATGGAAACTATCCTTGGAATTCCTAACTTATACTCAACATCCTTAGGAAATATTCCAAGAAATAAATCTATTTGACCTCACTTAATGACTTTGGCCTCTCCATTGACACCGTAAACAAAAAAGTTTCAAGTCTGAAGGACACCCCAAGTAGTTGGTGACATCTGTACATTGAATATGCCATGTTGATAAAATGAAGTCAAACCTGTAAGCTCCACTCAGGGGACAAAATGGTTGGATAGGTTTAACACAGGTACATGTTCTATATAACCACAGGACTGTGTTTCACTCAACCCTGTTCCTACGGACAACACACCAGTGTGTGGTTGTAAACCTTTCCACAGGAGCCCATAACACGCCAACGTTGAATCCATAATATAAGATTTATTTCTTTATTTCAATAAAAATTGTTTTACTTATATAAAGTCCCGGAAAAGGCAAAAATAAGAAAAATGGTGAGACTAATTCTGCAATGATGGTTTCTCTATTGTCTCGAGGACCACGCCATCACCATCTCCTCAGCGGCGAAGTACGCGATCTACGTATTCTTCGTAGATCGCGAAATGCGTGGTGTCGCTGGAGACCCACTGGCGATTCTCCACCAAACCCTGCAGCTCTGGCAGAGGCGCCATATTCATTGTACATAGTTAATATAATCCATATTATCTCTTTTTTTTTTTTTAATAATGCAGACTGTGCACTTTGCATGTATTGACAAGATGTCAATAAAATCATTTTAATTGTCAAAAAAAAAAAGAAAAAATTGTCTATTGTCAAAAATCCTCCCTCTCGAAACCATTTTGATTTTTGGAAATAGGAAAAAGTTATTGGGGGCTAAGTTTGGAGAATAAAAAGGTTGGGAAAATATTGGGGCGCCAATCTTGTCTAAAAAATTCAGCACAGATTTAGCTATGTGTGACCAAGCGTGGTCGTGATGGAGAAACCAATTTTTAGAATCCCACATTACCGTTCTTTATAGGTGAATTGATTCACGTAGACATCTCAGGATGCTTAAATAAACTTCCTTGTGTATTGTTTGCCCTTCCTCAAGGTATTTAGAGTTTACACACAATCCCTTTTATGTCGAAGAATGGCACTACTAAAACCTTGGTGTTTGACTTGCAAAACGAGATTTCTTCGTTCTTTGCTCATCTTTTCCTTTCTACTTCTTGGATTAGCATTTAGTTTCGGTCAAACTCGTAAACCCAAGTTTCATCTCCAGTTATTATGTTTTCCCTTCCAATTAGGGTTTTGTTTGACCATTTCAAGCATCCTGAAAATAAAGATTGCCTGGCCGGAATTCATATTTCTGTGAAAAATAGACACTTCGACCAGTTAGAGTTTTTTATTTTCTCAACGTTTCAATCTCAATCATCTTCATCTTAATTCTTTATTTTTATTTATTTTTCCTGGCGAAGAAAAAAGATTTTTGTTGAAATGTTGAGAAAATAAAAACTCTAACTAGCTGAAGTGTCTATTTTTCACAGAAACATTTAAAGCATGTTTCTTGAGACATCAAAATGATAATTTTTCTGTTCGAATTTCAGCATTTCAGGAAAAAATTTGGCAGGTGACTTCCTCAACTGTAGATCTTCTTTGATTATCATTTGTACTAAAGATTTAGATATCCCAGTTTCCATCGCGATCTTGTAAGTAGTAGGGCTGTTTGTAGCTTGTGTAGCACAAAAGCTAGACAGAAGAAGAGGAGGTGGTCTACAGTTTGTGGTTCTTCCCGGCAGTGAGAACAGGTTGGATTCAGATCTCTGTGTCAGAGCACTAGATCTGCAAGAACGTGACCGTGATCAGTAAGGATGGTGGTGATGGCCATTCCAAGATGAATCTTGGACAGGAATGACCTAAGACGGATCAGAGTGGATGCAAATCTTTTGAGTCTTCTGTTTGTCTTATTGTCTTATTCTCGGGAGTAGACTAAGGTCCAGGATTCCATTGTGGGTGAATGGGCACGGCTGCGGGCTAGGCTTTGGGGAAGGATGGAGTAGGATGGAACCAGGTTAGAGACTGCTGCAGCCTGGTCAACCAGTTCATTGTCCGCAACTCTGCTGTGGTCCTTGACCCAACAAAGCTGTGGTGCTTGGTCTAGCACATGAATTATTTCCGCTATTATAGCTGATTGGGCTGGACCAGGAGTACATATAGAAGCCGATGTAGATCTTCAGTCAGACTCAATAGTGATTCCTGGGTTGGCTGGCATTACTTTCGCGAGGCGAGTTGCCTAAAGAATGACAAGTAGTCCGGCTTGGAAAGCTGAGAAATCCGGATGGAGTCTGAAGAGTATTGGTTGTTCTTGTGAAGGAAGGATAATTGCGGCACCAACTCCTGCCTCGGATTTTGATCCATCAGTAAGTATGTATAACAGGGGAAGTGACCTTGTCATAATCTAGGCTGAAGGTAATTGAGCCTCAGAAAGGGGAGTATGGAAGAGCATCTGGACCAGACCGAAATTTGAAATAACCCTCCTTGAGGTAGATCATTCGTGCTTTTATTATAATATCAAGCGTAGGGCTACCAGTTAGAGAAATGGCTGAGGTAGTGGGAGTGCAGGAGTCACCTCGTACTATGCGACGCGCGAAGAGGTACTGCAGACTCCGGAGCTGTCGGATGCGCGACTGCCCCACGCAGAGACCCCATAGGGGAAGGCCGGGACTACTACAGCCTTGAAAATGCGGTTTCCAGCCACAAATGACAGGCCACCCTGTGGATGGCATTAGTGAGATGGAGAATTATGCAGCGGGTCCGGGGTACAAATTTCTTAAGATGGGAGACGAATTTTCGTGATTTGATAAAATTCGACTCCCAATATGGTGCTATTTTGGCCTAAGGTGATAGATTGACCGAGAATTTTAAAACCAGGATCCAGGTTGGGGCGAACTCTCCTCCACTGGAAGATGCAGACCTGTGTCTTCCTCCAGTGTGACTACTTGTTGTCAACAAACTCTGTGATTTTGGCCAGGGCATCTTTTGCCGAACGCCCATGGACAGAACTGAATTAGTTGTCAGAAAACCAGCCGTGTCGATCTGCCAACCATTGGAGTCTGACCAAAATGCTTCTTTCAAACACTTTTGCCAAGTTGTTAAAAAGTACAATGGACCTGTTCCTATATAGCTTGTTTGGGACTGAGCTAGAAGTTTTAGGGATAAGAATGAGCCGGCCCACTTTCCAGGGACGAAAGAAGTGGCTAATTTTGAGACGGTAAATATTGTGGCCAGTAAGGAATGTAATGGGGGTCCACCTAGGACCAGACATAGAGAGCCAAGCCCATCCAGACCACCTGGGGTCTTCCTGCTGCCACAACGGTATATGGCTATGGAGATTTCTCAAGGCTGGAAGTCTGGTTCATTGGAGTAGGGTGGAGGATAATTTTTTGGGGTGTGTGGTCGATTGTCTGGTGGAAGTAAATGCTCCAGGACTGTGCAGATCCTCTGGAGTGGAGCCATAGCTATGCTGGAAGAGAGGACCCCTGTGGGGTTTATGACCCTGAGCTATGAAGCGGTGTATGGTGCTCCATGCAGTGGCTGAAACTTCGTTGCAGAGGTTTATCCAACATTTACGCTTAGCTCTCCGTATTTCTGCTTTGGATCGGTTGTGGCATGCTCGATTGAGGCCACGAAAGAAATACCGAATTGGATTCTGGTGCTCTGCGAGCAGCAACGAAGGGATAGGACAAGTCTTCTTAGACCACTAAGTTCGGGAATCCACCAGGGTTTTGAAGGTCTGGGACTGTTGGACAGTCTCCGCATGGAGGCGTCACAGGCATCTTGGAGGATGGACGCGAGGAGCAAGACTAAACTGTCAATATCTTCAGGAGTGGACGCCTCTTGGAGGAGAGAAGCGACTTGATGCAGCGAAGATTCAAGGAGGGAGATGAATGTGTTTCGTTTACATATGAAAGTTCAAGCCATGTGTGTCACTGGATTCGTTTGACACCATATCTAGGAAAACAGAGAGAATGGGAATGTGTTCCGTGAATGTCAACTCACCCACCAGATGCCTAGTAGCATGGACTGCTAGAGAACTTGACGCTAGTGTGACGTCAATAGAGGAAGAGAGGTGTGACTACATATTTTCTTATTATATATGTTATTTTGTTTATTAATAATACTAATTAAAAAAAAACACGCTGTGATATTTTATCAATTAGTCTTATTAAATGATGTTCGTCTCCCACGTGGTCTAGTGGCTAGGATACCTGGCTCTCACCCAGGAGGCCCGGGTTCGATTCCCGGCGTGGGAACTTTTTTTTTTTTTTTTTTGGCGTTTCGAGTTCGCATAAAGCGAATGGTGAACGCGGGAGATAATTGTTGTTTTTTTCTTTTTCAACAACAACAAAAAGCTTTATTAAGACCTTTTACAGATTCTCCAAGCAGAAATGTAGGATACATGCAGGAAAAACAGTAATAGTACCTTAATGGTAATATGATATTTATATACAGGATAAATTATATAAAGACAATCAAGCTAATAAATTAGTCAGGGTAAATTGGAGAAAAATAAATTTATTATACATGGATTTACCGCGGATTCACCGCAAAGGAAGATAAAAAAAGCAAAAGCTAATCACAATCAATATTGAGATAATGAAATTTATACATTGTAATTAAGACAATTGAGCTCATTAACAGATTTGAAAGGGTAAAACCGAGGAAAAGAAAAAACAAAACAAAATAAAGGAATTGTTATTTCTTATTCAGAAATTTTGTCTGATGATGGTAACAACGTTGTCACCGAAACGTCTGTGGGCGGCATGGAATTCTAGGCGGAGTCAGATAACAAATTATTTATCGTAAAATCAACTTTTAATTACATTTATTTAATTATACTATTTCATTATTTATTTCATCTCAATTTGCAGGTGTACATTCGAGCACAGTTCGCGAGTCACCTTGTCCAGATTATTTACACATGGCGAGTTGTAATGCTGGAGTGGCCCCCCGAACCTTACAGGAGGGCAGTTGTTGGGTGTTTGGCTGTCAGCTAGCCATTGGGTCCAAGTCGTCGGATTCGGTGGCTGAGGTCACATTGAGTTTGATTCCGTTGCAATTCCAGAAAACGATTTTTAAAGGTAATTTGCCTTTCATTGTAAGTAAGTTTTGATAATTTCTAATAACTTTTCGCACAGTTCCCTGGTGTCAGAACGAGTAGTTTTCTTTTTTGCAGTTTCAGCGTAACTTGCCTTTTGTTTTTCAACAGTTGCTTCTTCTGTTTTAGTGGAGCTTGCTTGAGGTATGGTGTTAGGGAAGTTTTGTCTGGGAGGCTTTAGCTGCTGTTGTTGTGGCTTCGGAAAATTTGGGCATCCACGGTAATTGGCTGTGTGCGCCTCTCCACAGTTAGCGCACTTTGGTGGGAGCTGTTTCGACTTTCTTGGACAATCCTTCGAATGGTGTTCTTCAGCACACTTGACGCATTTGGGCTTCAAAAAGCAGTTTAGCTGGCCATGCCCAAAACCCATGTATACTACATGTTGAAGTTCTTTTTGTATCTGTGTGTGTGGTCAAATATCATTTCTAGATTATAAAATGTTAGATATATGTGTTTTTGATATATTATAGATAAATATTTACATTTTATATGATTTATATTTAGAATGATGTATAATTATTTTATTACATTAATATGACAACAAATAATATGATATTAATGTTAATTTATATAATTTTAATAAAGTATATATTTTATGAGCATTATATATTTAAAAGATAATTTAATTTAATATTTGAATTAAATAGTTATTAAACAAATTAAAACTTATAATGAAAATATGAAAAGTTAATATTTGGGAGCCGCTACACGTCACACACTATTTTGGATTTGGTCTTATTACATTGTGTTGCAATGTTAATGGGAGAGCATTTTTAGTGATGCATTTTACTTAAGCTTGCACAAAACATAAAAACAATTAATAATAATAAATAAACCATTTTCTCAAAAGCCAAATTTTCCTCATTCGAATAATTCCTTGGTAAGTATTAGTCGCATAATCAAAAAATATACGAGTATATATATTAATAATTCCTAGTACACGTGGTACAGGTCATGATAATCATGGTGGGTAGAAGTTGGCGACTGCTTTTACTGTAAGTGCACCACATGTCTACACATGTTAAAAGCAGTTTGACTTTACACTTACAAATGTTCCAGAGCCCCGTT
Organism: Cordylochernes scorpioides; assembly: GCA_030710605.1. NCBI lineage: Eukaryota > Metazoa > Arthropoda > Arachnida > Pseudoscorpiones > Chernetidae > Cordylochernes > Cordylochernes scorpioides. Next base: position 58,628,819 of record CP092864.1, read on the forward strand.
TGGTTACTTGCACTCGCTGGTGGAGTTGAACTTTTGCAAGAATCGGGGGCCATTGGAGCATTTTTTTTTTATCAGAAAAAAGTGCCCAATACGGGATTCGATCCCGGGTCGTAGCGGTCGAAAACCGCGCTAAAATGTATATATATAAATATATGATGTAATACTGTAGATAAAATAACAATTAATTGCAAAAATAAACAAGAAGAATAATTGAGAAATTGAAATGATATTTTGCACACAAATGCATTTATGTTGATAATTTAATCAATATAACACCCACACTCACCAAACGGTGATTAAAAAGCTTGTTAAAATGATGTTAAATTATTCTGTCATGATTTCCAATACACCGCTAACACAGTAGGTTTGGTGAATTGGCAGCTTGTAATGATTGTTTGGGATTTTGAGTCTATTACTGTCCCTCTTTCGCAATATGGCTTATGATTATGATTACCTTATGAAATAATTAACACTTACGAACCGAGGGACGCGAATTCGCGTCCTTGCCGACGTTTTACATGTACATTAGGTCAGCTGACACCCCCCCCCTACCTACTGATGGATAGACAAGAAGGTATGGGACAAGATCCTGGTGGACGTGACTTCGGTATTTAATATTATATTTAATTTTGAAAATCGGAAAGGACGCGAAATATCGCATCCCTCGAGCTGAAAGGGTTAATAAAACGGCTTCCGAGGGTGAGCTTCTTACTTCATTTTGAATTCTTCTCAAGTTTTTCGGGTATCACAAATTCTTCTACAGGATGATCAAAACTTTTGACCATATAGAATCCTGTAGAAGGGTTTGTGAAACCCAGAAGCTTGAGATGAATTTACACAAAAACAAGAAACTCACCCTCGGAAGACATTTTATTTATTAATTTATATATTGCAGAGGATTTGACTTTACCGAATATGGCTATCTTTGTGTATCGTGAAATATTTTTCCTTCTGTCTCCAACCGAATTGAAGCCTATATGCTTCCTCAAAAGTGCCCACAACACCAGAAACCCTGATGACACTAATAATTTACCAACACCCGATTGTAACTGACACACTTTTATTAAACTTTCACATAATTCCTTATATACACAATTATATTTACAAATATGTAAATCTTCTGTCTGAATAAGCAAAAAGAGAAATTTACATAACCGGCGTCTCCAATGAGGTTAACATTTGGAACTGTCAGTTTGGAAGGAAGGAATGACTTCTTCGAGTTTTGAGTTCTCTTTTTATATAGCATCTCTCTCTTTTTTCTTGAAACCTTTATCTTCTATACAGTCTACGGGGTTGACAAAAACATCAATTTATTTCTCCCGTGTACTCCATTCGCTTTATACGAACTCTACACGCTACCACGTCTTACTCAAACTATCTACAAAGGTTTATGATACAAGGTTATATATATACAATAAAAGGATTTAAAAGCGAGAATGTTTCTTTTATACATAAAACGAACTTCTACTGTCCTTACTGCGATGAAAAAATATATTGGGAGGGCTTGGCTCATCAGTGGTGAACCCTCCCAGCGGTTTCGCCAATTTAATCCACCAGACCGCTTCTCAGAGCTCTAATACTGTATTGGATCATTCTGCTTTTATATGCTACACTGAAGGATGGAATCTTAGAAATGGGTTTCAAGTAAACTATGGACATAAGCTTATAGGACAGTAGAATTACATTCAAATATTTGCTTCGAGCAATGCTCTTCAGCAAACTATAAAGACAAGGCCAGTTAGGCATAAATTACACAAAGCAATAACGCGCCATCTATACATATACAATATGTATACATATGTATAGATGGCGCGTTATTGCTTTGTGTTAAGGTTATATATGTTACATGGTGTTTCTATATTATGTAAGATTTATATACAGATATGAATGTGATGGGTAGAATTCTAACTAGGGCACGAGTTTTTTTTGTTTTTTTTTATGCAAATGATCAAAAGGTTTTATTTTCACGCGTGTTTGACATTATCACCAGTCATATTTATCCAGAATATTGTAGCAAACTATTTATTACTTCATGGACCACATATTAATTATGAAAAATAGTACAAAAATGAATTTGTACTTGGATCAGGTAGATAAATTAAGAAAAAAAGGGCCAACAGCCCCTGGTTCCTGGTTCAAATTCACATTAATAGGTACCGCTCAGCAAGAGCAACCTAGTTCATGATAATTGAACATTGAATAATATGTGAAGGTTATTCACATATTAAACAAATTTTAACGCGGGATTCAATCCCGGTTCATGACTGTCGGGAATCGAGGGGGTTACCCACTCGTCCACCGACTTGTTATTTTGGCCAACAGCCCCAAACGCGTACGTGGTTAGCTTTTTTTTTATTAATCAAGAAACGGTATTTGGCCAATTCTGGAATAATTAAAAATCAACGATTTGTTGATATTTATTCCGATTGATGTCGAAAGCCATCAGCAACTTTCAGTTGCACGAGCAGGAAATGCCCTTTTTTTATTAATATATTAATTAATTTTATATTCATTACCTCTCTCTCTAGTATTTTATGAATTCTAAATTTGTTCGCTCCAGGAAAGCCTGAGTTACCGATATGTTTATGATGTTAATTTGTTGTGCATTAAATAAATTGCTGTGTCATCCTAAGGATTGTCTACGTGACAACATTATTAAAAATTTCGGACTTTTTTTTACATATTTGTTTATCTTGATTCATCCTGGCTACATAGAACGGTTCTATCCTTTATCTGCATTTATTAAAAATTTCACCTTTAACCTTTTAAAAAATTTAAAATAAGATTTTATAAATATGTTTAATATAGTGAATACATGCAATTTTTGGCCGCAACCTTGCAGAAAATCGACATGGACCCAGAGCAGCAGCTTTACACACCCAAGATAGTGGACATTGCTGCTGCTGTGATAGAGATGCATGGAGACATCTGAGGCTCTTCATTGGACACGACAACAACAACATGCAATATACATTGTGAATAGTTACTCTCAATTGATATATATATATAGATATCTTAAACCTTCTACCCAAGTCACCAACTCTTCAAAAATAAAGCATAGTGATGCTGTTAGTTGTTATTCTATTCTAAAATAGCTATTTTAATGGTATCTAATGGTCTCTTTAAAAAATGAAAGACTTACCTATTCTTGGTAGAGTGAGTCATCGAAGCTTGACATTCTCCGTTGATAAAAAGAAATTCAGAAAAAAAATCCTTTTGTGATTTTTTCACTTTTGAAGTGAACATGACACATTGTGTGTGTTCTTCTTTTTAAAGTAATATTTTATAAATCAAAGTATAAACAATTATAAAAAAATTTCGATTTTTATAGAAGAAAAATACACATTCTTAAAATCATTGATTCTCGTTATTGATGTTTGAAAATTTACAATTTTTTCTTTATTTTTGAATAAGATGGTATTTAAAAATCATTTGAATCTGTTAATAAATCATAATTTCTCTTGAATCAATATCTCTCTCTTTCTTTCTTTCTCTCATTGAGGATTTTTTTTTTCAAAGTAGAAATACGTCATATGGTGGAGTGAGCCCAACTTTTCTATCTCTCTTCATATCGGAAATAGGTATGGATAAGAAGTTTTGGTTTGTGTTGTCTTTTGGTTTCAGTTTTAACTTAGTAATTTGATTGAGAACAGATTTTTATAACATAGGTTCCTGGAACTAGGATGATTGCGAAGAAAATAAATGTATTTGAGTATATTTATAATATATACATATTAGAAGGTAGAAAGTTGCAGAATTCTCTCTCAGAGAAAGGCGAGCGGTCAGCCACATCGTGATATTAGAAGAATAAATATTTAGATCCAAGAGCTTCATAATTATTGTATCTTATATGGATTGCTTCATTTTTTTTTGCATAAATAACTCCGTGCATAATACAAAGTATTATTGATTCAAATCAATTCTTGTAGACTGGGAAAAGAGTCGAAAAGTGCACACAAAAAGTGTTTTGTCAAATCTTTAACATAGGATATAGTTCTTGGAAATCGTAACATAAACTTAGGGAATAAGTTTAATCAGCAGAGCATTTAATTTTTTGAATCAATAAAGAATAATTTTTCATATAGGAAAAATCATATTCAGAACAAAATTGCCTTTCATTAGAGCGTCTTGATGGAACTTTTCTTATTTTCAGCTCGACAATTTGAACTTCAATCAAAACGGTGTCAATCAATAGTTATTGAAGTTTGACCTTTTTGGAAATTTTGAAGCTTGAAGATTGTCCTATAGTTGATAAAATTTTGACGATTTGACGATTTATTGAGTAGCTTGCCTCTCGCTTCATTCACAAACAATGGATCATTTTTTATCGAGAAAAAGATCATAATTATTTTAAATTAAAATCAATTTGATAAATTGGAGATATAATAAATGTTATGAACTTATTAAACTAAATTTTAGTTTCTAAAGTGCAGTTATTCAAAGAGTAAATAATTAGTAGAGATATATTTAAAAACATTTTTTTCTCTTTTAACCACTCTTTATTTTTCAATCTTTCGAACCAGTATGCCCTAGGGCGTATATACACAAAACAACAACAAAAACTTTATTAAGACCTATATTTTTTAAAATGTGAAAATACTCTCTTTTTTTTTCACTAAAGAAGACTGTCTAAAATACATTTGTACCTTTTTTTCCAAATACAAATTGTTTTATTTTATTGGTTATTAAGTTATTAAAAAAAGTATAAATTCAGGATATAAAATCGACTATATATAAATAGATTGAATAAACGATAAAAATCAATTAAATTAAAAGGCATATGAATTTTGAAACTATTACCACCCCAGTGATGAGGTATAACTTGGAACATTGACCTGGAATTGAAAATGTGTTATATATTTAAAATCTATGTCCTATTGGCTAATAAAATATGTATTTATATTTCATTAGTTTTCGTTCTTAATCATTTAATTTATAATAGGATTAATAAAAGGATTTAAATCCTTTCGGTATTTCAATTTGAAACTCCATTTTAGGTATTGAACTTTCTTCGCCTTGTTTTTAATGTTAACTTCTTTAAAGGAAACAGAAATTCTAACGCTATTAGCTATGTAAATTCGCAGACAGGTATTTCATTAATAGCTGAAGCTGTAAATCCAGTTTTATTTTTTTCAGACAGAACGCCGTTCTGTAAAATTAATGCTTAAAAAGTTTATCAATAAAGTTTCTCTCAATTTGGTGGATTTTTAAAATTAGATTTCTATATTTTTTGTTCTAAAAAAAATTCGAACACCAATGTAATATTTATATATATAAATTACTCAGTTAAATATAAACTTAGAGAATAACATTAGGCTTTTTTTGCATATCTAAAATATTTATCTAAAACTATCCGCCCCTTAAATTTAAATATGAGAACTCATTTAAAACACTTTTTTGTTCCGCCTAAAGTAAGTCTGACATTCACCCTCGAAAGAACAAAAAAACACAAAATATATCAAATTTTTTTGTTTGTCAAGGTAGTGTCATTTATAACGCGACAGTCGTAGAATTTAAAGAAGCTGGGGCGAGAAGGCAGCAAAAAACTTGTTAAAGTAATTTAGTCTGTTTCATGCTTGGGTCTTTTTGAGGGCACCATGAAGAATGGCTACCGATTCATAATGTTTTTTAGAAAGGTCATTAGAGTTCTAACCAGCCTCCCGCCCTAATGGACGGATTAAGACATTTTTAGCGAGTGAGATTTTCTTTAAAAGGAGCATACTTGAGGCGGGAAAAAGACCTCGGCATGCAGCAAACCCTTTGTGGCCCGGGAGCTATTCGTCACCGGTGACGGGGGTTTTATCACCCCGCCTTCCTGTCACTCCCCGGAGACAATACACAGCCCGGGGTTCTATCTCGCTGGCCAATGTTTGTGGCCAAACACATCGCAATCCACGTTGCAGTGACAAAATACGTGGCGGTACGGTACCTGGGACAATCCACGTCGCAGCTCAATGCCTGTGACAATTCATATCGTGCCCTGACATAATGCCTGTGACAATCTGCTTTGTAGTCTGGTACCTGTAACAATCCACGTTGTAGTATGGTGCCTGTGACAATCCACGTTGTAGTCTGGTACCTGTAACAATCCACGTTGTAGTCTGGTACCTGTGACAATCCACGTTGTAGTCTGGAACCTGTGACAATCCACGTTGTAGTCTGGTGCCTGCGACAATCCACGTTGTAGTCTGGTGCCTGCGGCAATCCACGTTGTAGTCTGGTGCCTTGACAATCCACGTTGTAGTCTGGTGCCTTGACAATCCACGTTGTAGTCTGGTGCCTGCGGCAATCCACGTTGTAGTATGGTGCCTGCGACAATCCACGTTGTAGTCTGGTGCCTGCGACAATCCACGTTGTAGTCTGGTGCCTGCGACAATCCACGTTGTAGTCTGGTGCCTGCGACAATCCACGTTGTAGTCTGGTGCCTGCGACAATCCACGTTGTAGTCTGGTGCCTGCGACAATCCACGTTGTAGTCTGGTGCCTGCGACAATCCACGTTGTAGTCTGGTGCCTGTGACAATCCACGTTGTAGTCTGGAACCTGTGACAATCCACGTTGTAGTCTGGTGCCTGCGACAATCCACGTTGTAGTCTGGTGCCTGCGGCAATCCACGTTGTAGTATGGTGCCTGTGACAATCCACGTTGTAGTCTGGTGCCTGCGACAATCCACGTTGTAGTCTGGTGCCTTGACAATCCACGTTGTAGTCTGGTGCCTGTGACAATCCATGTTGTAGTCTGGTGCCTGCGACAATCCACGTTGTAGTCTGGTGCCTGCGACAATCCACGTTGTAGTCTGATGCCTGCGACAATCCACGTTGTAGTCTGGAACCTGCGACAATCCACGTTGTAGTCTGGAACCTGTGACAATCCACGTTGTAGTCTGGTGCCTGCGACAATCCACGTTGTAGTCTGGTGCCTTGACAATCCACGTTGTAGTCTGATGCCTGTGACAATCCACGTTGTAGTCTGGTGCCTTGACAATCCACGTTGTAGTCTGGTGCCTGCGACAATCCACGTTGTAGTCTGGTGCCTGTGACAATCCACGTTGTAGTCTGGTGCCTTGACAATCCACGTTGTAGTCTGGTGCCTGCGACAATCCACGTTGTAGTCTGGTGCCTGCGACAATCCACGTTGTAGTCTGGTGCCTGCGACAATCCACGTTGTAGTCTGGTGCCTGCGACAATCCACGTTGTAGTCTGGTGCCTTGACAAATCACGTTGTAGTATGGTGCCTTGACAATCCACGTTGTAGTCTGATGCCTGTGACAATCCACCTTGTAGCCTGGTGCCTGTGACAATCCATGTCACATCAATGATCCCAAAATATTCAGAGCACCATATCAGTATCAAGCCCTCTAAGTGATTCCATCGAGCAGACCGCTGCATCCATTGAATAGCTCGATCAATAATCCGTGACCGAGACTTCTGTAGGGTCCACTATCTATCAGTGTCTGTTTCAACGTGAACACTCAGCTGGCGAGATGTTAGCGGCTTTGTTTTTTTAGGATAATTTCTCTTAATGCTTCTGTACTAAGTGTGCCAACGAGAGATGATAGCTGTAATATTTGAAGGATTTAGGACGGTTAGTGTAGGTTTTTTTTCAGTTCTGTTAAATGATCATTTTAAAGTTTTATCACGGTCGTAGTGTTTAGTGAACCTGTGGAGATATGTTCTTGTGTTGTTACACGAATTCTGCACAAGTTTAGCTTTTGACTAAGGATAGCTCCTTATCAAAATATTTAGCCATATCTAGATGCAGAAATATGAAAAAAATTTCAGTGCTAAATTTGTATTCTGTTTTTTTTTTTTTTTTTTTTTTTTTTTTTTTTTCAAGTCGAAATAATTTTCTTTCTCTCTTATATATATGTGTTCCCATCTTATCTCTCTCATTTGTATGTATTATATTTTCAATAAATTTCTATATATAATTTTTGCGTACAATTTATATTTGAAAGTTGAAAATGTGTGTGTGTTTTTGAAAAGCTCTTTAACAATAAAAAAAAAAAAATACAATTTTATAATATAAAGTTTAAGATCCTTTCAAAATTTTACTGACTGCTGTAGGGAGAAAACAGGAAATGGTTCTTTAAAAAATTGGTCAAAACACTTTAAACTTATAGATTCTTGCAGTATACAACCAGGAAACCCGGTCGCTGGCTTCAACCGAATCCCAGTCTGTTTTGAATAGAATGGGCGTAAAAGTAAATGGTAAGTGAATATATACTGAATTCTCGTCGTAGCGTTTTTCATCTCAATATGATACCAAAGAGATTGTAGCTGTTAACATTCACATTCGATGTATGGTTTAAGGTTTTGGTGTTAAGAATGAAGAATTATACAAGTGTGTAAGTGAAGTTTTAGATATTTTGACCTTGTGTTTAATTACTATTGAAACCTATACCGTATTTATAATGTGATAACCAAGGTATCTATCTTCAGCTTTTCCCCCTGTTATTTGTCTGAGGAGCACTTTTCGTCGTTTTTTTTTTCAACCTATCCTAAGTACACGTGGCCATGATAATGGTGAGTAGTTAATGAGTACATTTCACTGTAAGTTCATCACATCACACACGTAGAAAGCAGTTCGACTTTTGCAATTACAGGGCATCAGAGCCTCGTTTTGTTACTTACACTCCCTTGTGGACTTGTGAAAGATCGGTAATCATTGAAGAAGAAAATGTGCACAATTTGGGATTCGATCCCAGATCTTGATTATCGAAGGTGTATACCATTCCTTCACCAACATTCCTTCGTCATTGGAAGGGTCTCCTCGACTGCACATAATTTTATTGTTTCTTTGTGTACATCTACCCATTTATAATATGATGCACTAGCGCGCCATCTGTTATCAAAATTCAAAACTATTTTAAACGCGTAAGATTCTTTTTTTTTTGGGAGGGTTCACCATTGATGAGCCAGGTTCTCCCATTAATTTTTCCATTGCAGTAAGGGCAGTAGAGATTGTTTAATTTTAAAAAGAATCTTATGCGCTTAAAATAGTTTTGAATTTTGATCTACCCATTTACTGTGTCTTATAATGTGTTTTTTTCACCATTGATGGATCTTAATAGAGCTGTTCACAATCTAATGATGGGGTGCGCACTAGATGTGTAGCTCGAGCCTTGCTACTGGTCCATAGAAGTCGGCGGACGTGTCAACAACCAGGCCAAGCTGTCATCAAGACTGAAACGCTTCTTCCTCCTCAGAGCACAACGTTCTTTTGAGAGGGAGGAGGGCTTGTCGTCAGCATTCTCTCGTTATCCTTGAGCGATTCCGCCGTATATAGAGGATGGAAAAACGGCGGTTAAATATAGAGAACGGTGCAATGCCGAGAGACATTACAGATCATGTGGGCGATAGGGGGCAGGAAATGGACGGATCGCACAACCCTTCCTTTGTTCCGTTCCTGTTCTGTTCTTTGCCTCTTAGCATCCCAAATTCCTTCCTCCCTCTATTCGGACTGAATACTCATTAGATGGCACCTCTTCTGTTGACACTTGCCTTCTTAGCGCCATCTTTATAAATGGAAGACAAAAAACTATTTTTCCTATGTCTTTCTCTATTAAATCTATATCTGCCGCAATTTTATGTTGTATTCTAGCTTGAAAATCTGCCCTGCCACTTAATCAGCTTAATCACCTTTTTGGCCAATTTAACAAATTTTATAATTCCTCTCGTAGGATGCTATAAAATCGAAGCCGATCTTGTATCGTTGTGGGCCAAAGCCCGAAAACCACGTTTTGAGTTTGGCTATGAATCTAGCTTGAAAATCAGCCTTGCCATTTCACCGGTTTAATCACCTTTTTGTCCAATTCGACCGATTTTACAACTTCTCTAGTAAGATGTTATAAAATCGAAGTCGTTCCTGTACTAAGCCAAAGTCCGAAAACCACGTATTGAGTTTGGCTCTTTTGTCTGAATCTAGCTTGAAAATCAACCTTGCCACTTCACCGGTTTTAATCACCTTTTTGGCATATTCGTCCGATTTTACAACTTCTCTGGTAAGATATTATAAAATCGAAGTCCTTCCTGTATTAAGCCAAAGCCCGAAAACCACGTATTGAGTTTGGCTCTTTTGTCTGAATCTAGCTTGAAAATCGGCCCTGCCATTTCACCAGTTTAATCACCTTTTTGCCAAATTCGACCGATTTTACAACTTCTCTGGTAAAATGTTATAAAATCGAAGCCGTCCCTATACTAAGCCAAAGCCTGAAAATCACGGCATATAGGTTGGCTTTTGCCTGAATTTGCCAAAACTGATGTTGTGGTTCATTCTTTATCACTATCATTACGGCTTGTACTGGCTGATAAATCAAATGTATTGTTTTAATTTAAAGGTGTATTGAATTATATAAAAATGTGAACATTTTTGCGTGTTAATTAATACATTTAAATAAAAAAGTCGGTGGACGAGTGGGTCTCGATTCCCGACAGTCATGAACCGGGATTGAATCCCACGTTAACATTTTGTTTAATATGTGAATAACCTTCACATATTATTCACTGTTTCAATTATCATAAACTAGGTTGCTCTTGTTGGAGCGGTACCTAATAATGTGATTTTGAATTAAATATATTTTGGAAATTTATAAAACATATTTATTCAATCGACAGTACGAAAGCGTCTGAAAAATATTGTAAGAACCTGACCTAGAAATTTTGACAGTTTGATCTACCAGATTTTCCTATCATTTTAATTTGTTTGTTTATATTATCTTATTTGAAAGATTATTCCCAAAAAATGTTAATGTTTAATATTTCAAATTCTTGTTTTAATTTGTAAACTAAAAGTACTAATTTCTTTAGGAAATGAAGAAATCTCTTTAGAGACAAGACTGCGGCCATTTGTCCAGCTTTAACTTCACTCAGTAATACGATCCAGCTCTGGAAGAGGGCGGGGGGCCTTTGGGGGTCGTGCAGCGACCTAATTGGCCGCAGCGTCCCTTCCTGGTGTCTTTTTTGACCAGTTTGGTCCTCGGCCACCGACTAATGTAGGATTTTGTTCGTCTGTGACAATTCATGTGAAATATTATCTATTTTTATACATTTGTATAAATACACTCATGAACAAAACTTGAGGAAGTTATACCTTTTAACATGTATTTCGGGATTCAGACAATAACTCTGAAAGTTTAAACCAAATTGCCTCTGTTTCCTAAAAAAACAGACGACCTGTGACATTTCAAAGGTTTTGTCCATGAGTGTAAATTAAAATGCCGAGTGATCTAGAAGCGGTTGGTCTAGAGGACCACGCCATCACCATCTCCTTAGCGGCGAAGTACACGATTTACGTTTTCTTCGTAGATCGCGAGATGCGTGATGTCGCTGGTGATTCTCCACCAAACTCTGCAGCAGTGGCAGAGGCACCATGTACATATTCTGTGTATATATCTATGCACTTTTGCATGTATTGGCAATATATCAGTAAAATTATGTTAATTGTCAATTGTCTAGAAGTCATTAGTAATTCATAAAGCTTTGCTAATGAGAATAATTAAATTCTTAGCATATTCATAGTATGAACATGAAAGATGATGAGAATAGTGAAGTTAACAGAAGAGCACAATTAATTTATTATTATAAAGTAAGTATACTAGCCACTATAGTGCCAGTTCTATGAACGGATCTAAAACTATAGCCAGTTCCCAAGCCTCTTTAAATGTTTTTTATCTTAAAAAAAAAAGAGAATTGTAAAGGTATTTGGTATTCCATTGGTATTCTCTGTGGTCACTTATGGATGTGAGAGCTGGATTCTCAGAAAAGAAGAAAGAAAAATAATTGAAGCTTTTGAAATGTGGACATGAAGAAAGATACTCAGAGTGTCATGGATAGATATAAAATGACAAATATTTCAACCTTAAATGAAATAAATCTATTAGATCCCTAGAATCCCAAATATGTAAACAAAGACCGACCTACTTTGGACATATAATGAGAGAAAATGGTTTGAAAAAAATGTGTTGATGATAGGAAAAATTGAAGGAAGACAATGAAATTTAAAATAATTTTATTGAAATCTTGTCAATACATGCAAAAGTGCACAATCTGCACTATTTTAAAAAGATAATTATATATATAAGCATAAGAAAAAGGCATCTCCTTATCGTGCAACTGAAAGTTGCTGATGGCTGGCGCCATCTATCGGAATAAATATAAACTATTCTCGTTGATTTTTAATTATTCCAGAATTGGCCAAATACCCATTCTTGATTAATCAAGAATTTGGACAATTCTGGAATAATTAAAAATCAACGAGAATAGTTGATATTTATTCCGATAGATGGCGCCAGCCATCAGCAACTTTCAGTTGCACGATAAGGAGATGCCTTTTTCTTAATTTATGCACCTTATCCCAGTACAATGTTACATTTGTACTATTTTTTCATATATAAGCATATCACTATGTACAAAGAATATGGCACCTCTGCCACCGCTGCAGAGTTTGGTGAAGAATCACCAGCTGGTCTCCAGCGACAACACGCATTTCGCGATCTACGAAGAAAACGTGGATCTCGTGCTAATTGAAATACATGTAATAAGCTGGCTAGAAGGGGTCAATGAAGCTCACGGAAAGTCATTAGATGAGCTGTGAATGATAGCCACTAAGAGATCAAATTTGAGAGAGATAAGAGGCGAATTAAAATAGATATGAGAATACAGAATGAATTTTACATAGTACTCAATCACAAATCAGGCCTCTCATCAGGGAGGCATTTACCATCATCGGGCGGCCCCCTGACTTGCAGGGCTGGGTCTTCGGGCATGGCCTAGACGATGACGCCCTGGCCATCCTGGCGTCTGCCAAGACGCGCATCTATAGGCACTTCCTCGGCGCGGAACTGAGGAGTGTACAAGAAGACCCCCTCCTTGTCTGGAGGAGGACCCTCTCAAGGTGGGGAAGCCCTCCTTGCTGAAGATATTTGTATATATATTCCCCTACACTTTATATGCCCATTTACTCTTTTATATTTTCTCCTTTGTAAAATTTGATTGAAAGAATCAATAAAATTGTTTAATTTGTCAATCACACAAATCACGCTCACAAAAATGTAAAATACGTATATTTTGTATATAACACTTAATACTTTGCAGGAGGAGAATTGCACAGTTGATTGAAGGGTCGACGGAAATGTCAAATCTAGCAAAAACAGGATGAACAAGTAAGCCTTCAAACTATGTCAGAAGACATGTATGTCATTATATAACTTTTTTTTTTCGAAGTGTATGGTTAAAAATATAGGTATTAGTCAGTTTAAAGAGAATAAAATGCTCCAATGGCCCCCGATTCTTGCAAAAGTTCAACCCCACCAGCGAGTGCAAGTAATCAAACGAGGCTCTGGCACATTTGTAAGTGCAAAGTCAAACTGCTTTTCACATGTGTAGGCATGTGGTGCACTTACAGTAAAAGCAGTCGTCTAATTCTACCCACCATGATTATCATGCCCTGTACCACGTGTACTAGGGATAAGCAAAAAAAAAAAAGAGAATAAAGTGGTTTTTAAAATGCCGAAATAAACTCGAAATATAAATATATATTTTTAAAAATAGGGCTTATTTTGGATTGTAATAAGCCTTATTTTTAAATATATATATTATGGATTGCTCTATATTCAGAAATATATATTTTGTAAAAATTAAAAGTTTTCTCTCAAAACTTTCTAACCCCCACTCAAATAGTATAAACAAAATGATTCCTAAATTCATAGTAGAATTATAAACTTCTTAAAATTTTAATAAATAAATAAATATACCACGCTGACGAGGTCCAACAGCCCATAACAATGGGCTGACCAAATATCAGGGAACAGGATAAATCAACGTTTAGTTGATTTCTGTTCCACTAGATGGCGCTCTGCCATCTAAAAAGCACATGTGCTCGTGGTCAGGATATGCATTTTTTGATTTAAAATAAATATATTGCCACGTGGAAAATTAAAAAAGACAAACTTCAGTATGGCGCAGCAATTTATTCAAGGCAAGAACAAACTATGAATGATAAAACAAAAGGAGGGAAGTTTACAGAGTAGCAAAATATAAAAAAATGATACTTTGTTAATAAAATATTAAATACTTTTTTACAATATATATATATGACTTATGATGCAATGTCTATCAGACTCTTATGTTATTAAGGTTTATTTATTTTTGAGTGGCTACTTTCACTTTCTACTTGCTATATGAAGTTATTTAATATCTTTGAATTTCTTAGGACTTCAAGAAAGATGAATGTACGAGTCTTGAGCATGCGAATCAATATTTGAAAGAAATCATGAATTTTAAACAAATGTTTTCTTCAAATAACTTATAGACTACACACAAGAAAACAAAGATTTCATAAATAAAAATGTAAGAAAAGTGAAAAATTGACGTAAACTATATTTAAAAGTTGCAGAGTTATTTGCGGATTTTATTCAAATGTTTCAACCCATTGTTTCCTAAAGTCTATGGTTACATGCCAGATGAACAAATTTTACGCATATCATTTTAAAAATGACTAAATACAAAATAACAAATGTCAATGTGAAGACCAAGCTTTAATGCATCATCAATTTTTAAAATCATTATACAAGTTTCAATGAACCGGCAATGTTTAAATCAAGGTTTCATTGCACCGACAATATTTCAAGTCAAGTTTCAATGTACTGAAAGGATTTAAAACCAAGTTTCAATGAACCGGCAATGTTTAAATCAAGGTTTCATTGCACCGACAATATTTGAAGTCAAGTTTTATGTACTGAAAGGATTTAAAACAAAGTTTCAATGAACCGGCAATTTTTAAATCAAGGTTTCATTGCACCGACAATATTTGAAGTCAAGTTTCAATGTACTGAAAAGATTTAAAACCAAGTTTCAATGAACCGGCAATGTTTAAAGCAAGGTTTCATTGCACCGACAATATTTGAAGTCAAGTTTTAATGTACTGAAAGGATTTAAAACCAAGTTTCAATGAACCGGCAATGTTTAAATCAAGGTTTCATTGCACCGACAATATTTGAAGTCAAGTTTTAATGTACTGAAAGGATTTAAAACCAAGTTTCAATGAACCGGCAATGTTTAAATCAAGGTTTCATTGCACCGACAATATTTGAAGTCAAGTTTTAATGTACTGAAAGGATTTAAAACAAAGTTTCAATGAACCGGCAATATTTAAATCAAGGTTTCATTGCACCGACAATATTTGAAGTCAAGTTTTAATGTACTGAGAGGATTTAAAACAAAGTTTCAATGAACCGGCAATATTTCAAGTCAAGGTTTCATTGCACCGACAATATTTGAAGTCAAGTTTCAATGTACTGAGAGGATTTAAAACAAAGTTTCAATGAACCGGCAATATTTCAAGTCAAGGTTTCATTGCACCGACAATATTTGAAGTCAAGTTTCAATGTACTGAAAGGATTTAAAACCAAGTTTCAATGAACCGGCAATATTTAAATCAAGGTTTCATTGCACCGACAATATTTGAAGTCAAGTTTCAATGTACTGAAAAGATTTAAAACCAAGTTTCAATGAACCGGCAATGTTTAAATCAAGGTTTCATTGCACCGACAATATTTGAAGTCAAGTTTTAATGTACTGAAAGGATTTAAAACCAAGTTTCAATGAACCGGCAATGTTTAAATCAAGGTTTCATTGCACCGACAATATTTGAAGTCAAGTTTTAATGTACTGAAAGGATTTAAAACAAAGTTTCAATGAACCGGCAATATTTAAATCAAGGTTTCATTGCACCGACAATATTTGAAGTCAAGTTTTAATGTACTGAGAGGATTTAAAACAAAGTTTCAATGAACCGGCAATATTTCAAGTCAAGGTTTCAATGTACTGAGAGGATTTAAAACAAAGTTTCAATGAACCGGCAATATTTCAAGTCAAGGTTTCATTGCACCGACAATATTTGAAGTCAAGTTTCAATGTACTGAAAGGATTTAAAACCAAGTTTCAATGAACCGGCAATATTTAAATCAAGGTTTCATTGCACCGACAATATTTGAAGTCAAGTTTCAATGTACTGAAAGGATTTAAAACAAAGTTCCAATGAACCGGCAATATTTAAATCAAGGTTTCATTGCACCGACAATATTTGAAGTCAAGTTTCAATGTACTGAAAGGATTTAAACCAAGTTTCAATGAACCGGCAATATTTCAAGTCAAGGTTTCATTGCACCGACAATATTTGAAGTCAAGTTTCAATGTACTGGAAGGATTTAAAACAAAGTTCCAATGAACCGGCAATATTTAAATCAAGGTTTCATTGCACCGACAATATTTGAAGTCAAGTTTCAATGTACTGTGAAAGGATTTAAACCAAGTTTCAATGAACCGGCAATATTTGAAGTCAAGTTTTAAAGAACTGAAAGCATTTATAACATAGTTTAAATGTACTTTAAGTATTTAAAACAGAGTTACACTGTATCGGCAATATATGAAGCCAGGTTTCAATGTCCTGGAAATATTTGAAGCCAAGTCCAACGTAGCAGAAGCATTTAAAACCAAGTTTCAATGTACCGGAAATAGCTAAAGATCAGTTTCAATGTACCAGCAATATGTGATGTCAAGTTTCGATGTACCGACAATATTTAAAGCCCCAATGTTTCATTTCACCGACAATATTTGAAGCCAATTTTCAATGTACCGAAAGTATTTGAAGCCATATTTCAATGTACCGAGACAATATTTGAAGCCAATTTTCAATGTACCGAAAGTATTTGAAGCCATGTTTCAATGTACCGGCAATATTTGAAGCCAATTTTCGATATACCGAAAGCATTGGAAGCCAAGTTTCAATGTACCGGCAATATTTGAAGCCAATTTTCGATGTGCCGACAATATTTAAAGCTCCATGTTTCAATGTGCTGACAATATTTGAAAATAAGTTTCAATTAATCGGCCTTATTTAAATCCAAGTGTATTGTTTTAAATAGAGATGTTTAAAAATAGTCAACCATCCCCAATAAGGTATATGTTAAAAAAACATTTCGGGTCCATTTCGTTCAATCTTTAAACTAGACTAATGGTGAATTAGCGGGACACATGTGTCAGAGAGCTTGTGTGTCCGAGGATCAAGTGGACAAATGCTAATAGTGGCGCGGAACAACGGCGCCTAACCAAACAGCGCTGGGGGCGGGGACAAAGAGGGGCCAGATGGCGTTGCTCTCGTGTCGTCGCAGCTCCCTTCAGGTGGGTCTACCACGGGATGTTGGGTATCGCACACTTCCTAATTACAATACAGTGCAACAATCCTTGTTTAATACAGGATCTCGTCTGGAGCTCTATGTTTCGTACAATTTCCATACTTACTTTTCCTTATACTTGCTTCATATTAAAATATCGGTATCATCAAACAAGTCTTGACATTTATAACATGATCATATTTTAGTAGCTCCTCTGGTTCTCTATACTCCATATATTTTAGTTTTGGTGGCATAGGAGTTTCTTTGTGTCCCTGCACTTTATACTTGCTTGCTTATAGAATATGTTGTCTTCCAAGAATCCTTCTCTCTTCTTATATATAACACAAGAGCTCCTCTAGGGCTCTCTATGCGTTGTACATTTTCTTTGGGATGGCACCGGGATTTCTTTAGGTCCCTGCACTTTATACTTGCTTCATGAGGGTTTTATTAACAAGGTACATGTCTACTAACCAATAGTGTCATTTATAATTCTTAAGTATAACACAGGAGCACCTCTGGGACTCTAAACTTCGTACCTTTTCCTTGTGGTGACTCAGGAGTCCCTAAGGGGCCGTGCACGTCCTTCATATGACTTTTACGATCTATGAATATAGACATGTAAGATTCTGTGAGTGTCAATTCTCTTTAATGTAAAATATGAATATATCAAATAAAATAAAAATAATTAGTGCTCCCAGAAACTTATATGTCTATATTCATATTATGAAACATCTTATAAATGTTTAATTTTGATATAAACTTTTATGGGGCATATTTTCTAAAAGATATCTCCCGCCACACAGTATCGAATATACAAGTTCTCTTATAGGACTGTTCCCTTCGTGAAAGTTATAGGTAGTCCTTGAGTTTGTGTTGGTTTTTTACTTCTTCCGTGTGGGACCTATGTGGACTCCCCTCTTGAGTTCCGTACATCTTTCATATGACGGGTAAACTATTCTTTGTTTCTGCGCTATGTACATCATCACAATGAGATGTGAACTGCGACATCATCAATGTGACATAAGGGATTTCATATGATCCGAGAACAGAACTTCTAATAGGTTATATGTAAAATGGGGTTTTGCATATCTCCAACCGAACTTGTGGATTCCTTGGAATCTCTATGTATGTACTTACTCAACTAGACAAGTAAACTCTATCACAATTCTACATGCCTCAATCTTCTTTAATCAAGATAAGTATAATTAAAATCTTATAGAATGCTTTAATCTTTTACTATTATTATTATTACTTTAGCATATTGACCAAATGACCCGTCTTCCGCCGGGTTCTTCCGAGTTAATATTTGACCCCAATGAGTATTCTGTTACAACAAACGTTAAAATTAAAATGCAATCCATTGAATATATACTTATGTAAAAAAGCGTATCTGTGAAAGAAAAACAGAAATTTCTCAAAATATTTCGAGCAATTGCTCTCTATGCGAATAAATTGATAAGAGGGAGCAATCCCTCGAAATATATTTTGAGAAAGTTTTGTCCAGGTACGCTTTTTTTTAATACAAGGTATGTCCCATAAGTTTCCGGACTGAACCCATAAAAAAATAAATAAATGAAAAATGTAAATGAATTTGACTGTTTATTATAGAAAAAATATCTGGCTACACGGTGGTACCAAAATCGAGGCGGTACGTGCACGCGCCCCAAAGTTATTCTAATTTATTTAAAGGTTACACATAGCGCTGCGGCGATTTTACGATGGAACGAAAATTGAAGCAGAGGATTTGCATAGAATTTTGTGTGAAACTTCAAATATCAGCAACCGAAACTTTTTAAATGCTTAATAAAGCATTCCCCAAAGAGAACAATTGTTTTTGAATGGCATTCTAGATTTAAAGCTGGCAGAATTTCCATTGAAGATGATCTTCGTCAAGGACGCCCAAAATTTTCAAAGGACTGATGAAAATGTGCAAAAAATCACCGATTTGATAAAAGAAAATCCTCGAACCACTTTGCTGGAGCTAGAGCAAGACACAGGCATCTCTAAAACAACGATTGGAAGGATCGTAACCAAATCAAAAAAACTCCTGCAAAATTCGTCCCAAGATTCCTCACTAATGAGCAAAAACTGTGTCGGCTTGCAACCTGTGAGGACATGTTGGAAATGACTAGAACGGATCCAGAATGGAAAGACAAGATAATCACAGGCTAAGAGACATGGGTCTATGGCTATGATCCTGAAACCAAGCATCAATCTGCCGAGTGTAGATGTCAGGGTGAGCTTAGACCCAAAAAAATCCAGATTATTGAAATCCAGAAACAAGGTGTTGCTGGTCGCTTTTTTGGATAAAAAGGGCATTTTTCATCACGAGTATCTTCCTGCAGGCCAAACAGTTATCAAGGATATGTATTTGGGCATTCTTCGCCGTCTAAGGGAAGCGATTCGAAAAAAAAGGCCAGAAAAATGGACTAATGGTGGCTGGATCCTACACCATGACAATGCTCGCCCTCACACAGCGCACTTGATGACTAGCTTTTTGGCGAAAAACGGGACACAAATCCTACTTCAACCACCCTATTTCCCAGACATCGCACCAAATGACTTTTTCCTGTTCCCCAAACTTAAAGCAGTTCTAAAAGGAAGACATTTTGACACCAGGGATGACATAATAGAAAAATCGCCGTTAGCATTGAAGAGCATTCCAAAAGAGGCTTATAAAAACTGTTTCGACAATTGGGAGAAACGATGGCGCTGGTGCGTTGAAGCAAGGGGGAATTACTTTGAAAAGTTTTAATAAAAATATTTTTAAAAAATCTTACTTTTTTTTTTATGGACCCAGTCCGGGAACTTATGGGACATACCTTGTATATAAACAAAGATTTTGTTTTTTTAAATTAATAATAGCAACGGTGATAGGAATTTAATAATATACAAAATTTCAATAATTTCTATTATCGTAATAATTTTTCGATCCCAAAATATATAAAATGGTTTATAATTTGGTTATTTATATATTCTGGGGTCGAAACCGGGGCAATTACTTCTTTCAAGCCTAACTCGATATCCTGTTAAAATTTCAGTCAGCTATGTGTATCGATATAAGGGATAAATATATATTTGACTAGCCCGTTGTTATTAACTTTTAATATAAGAAAAACCTATCAGATATATTAGAGTTGACCGCACGCCGTCCTTTCGGGCATCTAGTATTTATTTACCTGTGCAAATATTTTTGAAGATTCTGCATCCAGCCATATCTATGTAAATGATGGCAAAGTATCTAGTACATTTACCTGCGAGGATTTCAACTTTTAAGAATATATCTCAGAGAGATTTAGAAAGTGAAAAAGATCAACTTTGAAGAGAACACCATTTATATTATCAATTCACCTGGATTCTCTTATATTAACATAGTGATGACATCTTCAAAGACGTATTGTCTCAACTCCTGTATTGATGAAGTTTCAAAAGGTTATTATGTATGCATGTATCATTTGCAAATACCAGTATTTTATTCTTTATTTTGTATATTTTTCTTTTACTCCAATTTACCCATACCAATCTGTTTATGAGCTTAATTGTTTTAAATATGTCCCCCCCCCCTTGCATTTCATTATTACCATTAAATGTGATCTCAGCTTTTACTTTATTTTTTCATTTGCAGGCTCCGTTGTAAATCCATTAGGCAACAGATCTAACTGTATATGCCTTAATAAAAGCTTTTGTGTGTGTATTGATGAAGGATCAAAGAAAAGAATTTTCCCTCACTTTTGATTTCTTTGTTCGAGGGAATTGCTGGAGTTGGATAGAGTCTTTCTCACAGTATAAAAGTTATGGCCAAATGGAATGGAAGATTTATCAATTGTTTCTCTATGTTCACATATTGTGTATATCATATTCAACAACAACACAACAAGGAAAGTCAAAACACATTGGTAGAAAGAATCAATAATAATTAATCAGATATATACAGTGTCATGTGTATAAACAATTTTCAATAATTACAGAATGCAGAAATTTATTCACATTGAAGAATTGTATAAATTTGTAAATAGTAAGTAAACATTTTTTTTGAATATTCATTTTTGTAGATGACTTTCTTTTTGTTTAAGGAAATCAACCCTTTAACTCTTTTTGACTTGCTAGTTTTGATGATGTAAATTTATATTTATTTGCATATACTTGTAAACAATTAATGAAAATATCCCTATCAGTATTATCTCGTTTTGAGTTGAATAAATTTAAAAAGTACGATGTGTATATGTACATCTCTTCTCTATCTTCTCTCCCTTTTTTTTTCCAAGAGTGAATTGTAAAAAAGAAGTATAAATATCGAAACTTAAATAATAGGCAAAATTAATAATTTAAATAATCCTTGTTTTTTCTAACTATTGTAATAATTACTGTAGCGATAGGCTGGTGTTAATCTGGAGGAAATGAACAGCTGGATTTGATGATTTTAAATATATGAGGCTTTATTCTACATATGGCAACATACAAAAAATGGACTAATTTCAATCCAAACAATCCCGTTCTTTTAGGGTAAGCTTGCTTCAG
Organism: Cordylochernes scorpioides; assembly: GCA_030710605.1. Taxonomy (NCBI): domain Eukaryota; kingdom Metazoa; phylum Arthropoda; class Arachnida; order Pseudoscorpiones; family Chernetidae; genus Cordylochernes; species Cordylochernes scorpioides. The sequence goes on from CP092864.1 coordinate 58,650,508, forward strand.
CTTCTTTAACAACCCTTTTCTCTACTTCAATCTTCTTTGACTATCTTCTTTACCTTTAATTTTATCTTCAGACTTCTTATAAAATTTCCTCATATTTACATGTGCTTCATCTATTTTATTATTATATGTCAGTTACTATGGTCATATAATTACTGCTCTTCACCTTATCTACGACTGTCCGAACTTTACAGAAGTGAGACATCGTTTGTTCTCTGATCTAAATGATTCAACTTTCTTACATCAGTCACTTTGTCTAGATAAATTTTATGAATTTGTCGATTAATACATGTAAATTTGTAAATATTTAATTATAAATTTCAATGTGTTTGTTGTTTCCTCTGTAATAGGCGCAAATGCTACAATATCGCGCCTGATTGATTAACTAATCAAATAAATCAAATGGTGTCATATATCTGTTGATATTTTTGCATAATATTTTCGATCTTAGCTGTTTTTTAAAGTTAATACTGCTGTTCATCTAGGCTGAAATGGACGCCTCGGTATGTCTCCTCTCTCCGCGTGATCGTTATGAGAGAAGGCGGCCACATAGTGTAGATCACTGATTTCTTTATGGTTCCGCAATGTGGATATTTGTCCCATGGAAAACTGTTTCTGTCATGCAGGAACATGTGCTTTAAGGTGCGTTATTTCCCTTTGTTTGCCATAGGAATGATGGCCCTCGGAGTCCCTTATTTGATCTTGAGACTCACACTGTGACAAGGTTTTTTTTGGTCTGTTCCCTTTTGGTTATCTCTGGTCTTCATTTATATATTTATAAAGTCCCAGAAAGATTTTATTTTGTTTATGTATGATATTCACCCGCGCGTTTTCGACCTAGTTCCACAGGTAAAAGGTACAGCTTCTCTTTGACTTGATATTTATTTTATACTTGTTTAGGGTATTTATCTCGCACATTTTAGGTCTGACCATTCAATTTTGTAACCGAAAGATGTTTGATTTTTTCTATAATCTCATTTTTATTTGTATTTTTTTCAGGAACAATGCAACTTGTGATGTTTCCCATAATACACCTAGATATTATATACATATTTTCATATAACTTTGCAAATTCGAATTTATTTCTTCATCTTTTTCTCACTCTTTTTTTCATCTCTCAGGATAATTTGTATACGAGAGAGACCAAAGGTCTTAATAAAGGTATTATTCGATTGATAATATCTGTATGTCCTTGTTTTGGAGTAATATCCCAACATCCTGTAATCCCTCTGAGTTTTGCGGCCGTTCTTTTTCCTTGATTAATTTAAAGCCTATTCTGTTTATTAAGGCTGACAAATGAGTTAGTCTAGAGTTTTAGGTCTTGGTAGTTTTGGTCGAATAATTTGATGTCGTTAATAGATAGATGATTTAATTTTAACATTTCTCTTCTTCAGCTGCAATCTCCACTCAGGGAACCTTTCGCTGAACACCTCTCTTGGTAATGGAAGCATTGAAGCACGAAAGTTTCTTTTATAAACAAAACAAGTTTCTACTGTCCTTATTGCGATGAAATAGTGGGAGGACTTAGCTCATCAGTGGTGTATTAAATTGGCGAAAGCGCTGGGAGGGTTCACCACTGATGAACCAAGCCCTCCCACTATTTTTTATCGCAGTAAGGACAGTAAAAGCTTATTTTGTTTATAAAAGAAACATTCGTGCTTTAATTTCTTATATATGGATGGCGTGTTATTGCTTTATAATTAACCTCTCTTGGTGTTTGGTCCATGTATATTATAAGTAGAAGATAGGCGGTCACTTTAGACTTCCGTTAGATTTCCTTTCTAACTTTAAGTCTGTTTTATACGCTTTATACTGTAGTTGAGAGTTAGTGACACTTTTTAGGGAGAGTTTGACAAATTTCTTTATTTCAGTTAGAATTTTGGCTGTCTCTAATATATTTCCTAAATAATATATATAGTCGTACAATGTTGTACAATAGTTGTGATGTACTCTGTCGTCAATATTTCCAACTTTTTGGTCGACTGTTATATTTCCGTGGTTTTAATGCATAACACTTTATTGAGGAGGACTTTTGTTCTTTGGCACCCTGTGTACGTCAGTTTGATGCCATAATGATAGACGCATTCTACTTAACCAAATCATGATGGTTGTCAACTCCGCAGGCTTAATGCCCTAATATTTAATTGAGTAGACATAATAAAGAAGGAGATATTGGTAATGATATTGTCACGAAATTTGTATATTGTATATATGTAAATAGATAACTAATTAAAAAGCAATTATTTAGCTAATATGTAAATTAGGGAGTGACACTTTCTTTTTTCTTTCTTCATTTTCAAGGTTGTTGGATAGAACAAATCTATATTTTCCTTCCAGTTTTAGATATTTAACAATTAAATCCCAGTACAATTGCAATTGTGCGCTTTTTATCTTGTGACAATATTGATATAATGATAATAAATCAATTTGAGGTAAAACTTTAATAAGGTTTATGATTGTGGCTGTAGTTCTAGATTCATACGGCCATTCTGCCAATCAATGTATATGGTCTTTCTCACGTGGGATTAATATCTGCAACACAAATATATCGAACTTTACGCTGTTTTAAGATAAATTTTAGAAGCCTTCGATTATAGAATCATCAATGATGACATTATAAGTAAGTTAGGTTTTGAAACGCTGTTTAAGGAATGAACCCAGTGACTCCATTTTAAACAGAAGCTGCTTGCCCTTGTCCTCTGTGTTTTTTATTTCAAGGACCAAGTTTAACTCGGCTAAGTTTTTAGGCAACTTGTTCATCCATTCTTTAAGCTCCCCTTGAGCGAGGTTTTCTTTAAGTCCTCCTTCTTTTCCCCCTTTTCTTCTCGACTTGTTCTTTTTTATTTCTCTAATTTTTTACCCCGCTGCTGGAATCATGGCTAAGGATTTATAAGCGTACATTCTTTCAAAGAGTGCCATCGCTCTCCTGGAAATTAAGCATGACCCTCTCTCTCTCTCTCGCACCATTTCTTTTATCTCTTCAGAAGGAAAATGATTAATTCTTCTCTAACTTCGGACTTTTTTTTTTGTTCGCCACATGAAGAGAAAAATGTCGAGTCTTTTTAATCCAACAGAGATCATATAGAATAGACAGAATTGTTTGTTACAAGGTTGTCTCAAAAGTTCGTAAATATATTATGCTTATGATTTATATTTTGCAAAGTGTTTATGAACTTTTGGGACAACCTTGTAATTCTGAAACTTGCCCACCTACTGATTGGCCACCCTTTATTTAGAACATCAGAGATTGAATCATTCTTCTATAAGAATTCTGTTTTAAATTTACCAAGGTTATAAATAATACAAAGGTTGTCCCAAAAGTTTGTAAACATATTACGATTTGTTTTTTGCAAGTGTTAACGAACTTTTGGGACAACCTTGGTAATATTGGTAACCTTGGTAAAATTAAAACAGAAATCTTATAGAAGAATGATTCAATCTCTGATGTTCTATATCAAGGGTGGACAATCAGCAGGTGGGTCAAGTTTCAGAATTGCAAGGTTGTTCCAAAAGTTGGTAAACAATTGCAAAATATAAATCATGATATGTTTACGAATTTTTGGTACAACCTTATATTATCTTAGCATTTCGATAGAGTGGAATTAAGGGAAATGTTATCAGTTTGTGTACTTCTTTCACCTAGAGAAATTTAGTCTCTGTTTCCAATGTGCGTAGTTTTTGAGAAAGAAAAAACTCGACACACACACATCCCAATTTAAAAAAAAAAAAAAAAAAAAAAAAAGCCTTTATTTAGGGTCACTGACCCTATACAGGATTCACCAGAGGTATGCATAAGAACAAAGCAGTGAGACAACGGAAATAGCGATATATACAGAGTAAAAAGAGAAAGAAAAAAAAAAAAAAAACAAGAAAAGGAAAAAAAAAAAATAATAATAATAAGAAAGAGGGAAGCAAGAAATCAACACAAAAAGAGTAGCAGTAAGAAAGTGAGGAGTGAGTATCACTTGGCCTTCTTCTGAGATATGGACTTGTGGAAACCATAAAACGCCGTAGCAATATACTTATTCTGGGTCATATTGTCAATTATTGATGGAAGTGAAGCACAGAGTTGCCCAGTTTTGAGCATAAGGGTTCTTCTTTCTTCTTTCAGAGCAGAGCAATCAAAAATATAGTGAGTGATTTCCTTTTGTAGTTTTGAATTACAGAAGGTACAAGTCGGGTCCTCACCGCAGAGCATCTTGGTGTGGTTTTCTCTAAAAAAACTTGAAAGTATTCTAACTTGTGCGAGTAGTCTTACAACCGGGAAAGGAAAATCCCCTAAAAGGTATCCCTCCGTCATGAAAGATATGTGAATGTCTTTGTAGTGAGAGTATAGCTTAGATTTATCCATTCTTGTAAGGTCGTTTTGTATAGATTGGTCTGCCGCTGTTTTTAAGAGCCCTGTAATCGCGCTCCTCAGCGTTTCAGGGTCATCACAGGAAACAAGTGCAGGGGATCCATTATCGTTAAGCAGATTAGTGAGCTTTTTAATGAAACCGATGGGTGTGCCCGAAGCATTAGAGAGTTCCCGTGTTCTATTAAAACATATACGTGGCAATCTGTCACTGCTCATATTCAACACCCGCAGCCAATACTTCAGGGTTAATTTTAAGGCTGTTACACTCAATGAGATACGACCGGTTTCTAATCTGATTAGGTAACCTGGAGTGTATCTGGGCAGATTCAGGAACCTACGGATAAATATGTCTTGTATATTGTCCAGTAAGTCTTTATGCTCTGTTGCCCATAATGGAGCGGCATACATCAGGACAGCTCTCACTATTGTATCAAAGAGTTTGATTGATAAATTTATTGACTTTGCTTTTGATTTTATTAATATTGGGTGTGTGGCGTTAATTGCTGTAAGTGCTTTTCCTTTAAAGTAATTTGCCGGGTGAGTAGTTGTTATTGTTGGTGTCAGAGGGAATCCCAAGTATGTATATCTTGAAGTTATTGCTATGGGTTTATCATTCCAGAACCATCTATCCTTGTTTGAGGGTTTACCTCCATTACGGAACACCATAATCTTTGACTTGGACTCATTTAGTGTCATTAAGTTCTCATCGAGATATTCTTTCAGTATTTACATCCCAATTTAAAACATTAAACTTTTTAAATATGTTGTCTACAATAAAACAAATATCAAATTTCAGGTCCTTTCAATAGTTTTCATCGTATGAAGTATAGTATGTTTTATTTGAAAAAGAAGTAAAAATCACGCGATAATAGTTTTACGTTCATATATTAAAGCATTTGTAGGTAATTTATTACAGAAATTCCTCAATTTAAACGAGATTCGCGCGGCAATAAATATTTATTTTATAAGGAAAAACTACAAAACATATTCTAAAATAAAAGTTGGATAATTTTCTATGTATTCTTCATCATTTAAAACCGGTCACAACTTGGTAGCTAAGCGTGCAAGAGCAAGCTGTTGAGACGAAACTGGACGCTTAATTGAGGTTCCCAACAAAAATTCACAAAATTGTCATGAACGATTGAAGCTTAGAGATATATTTGAATGTTTTGAAGTCTTATATAAACGGTCTCATTACATTTTATACAAACATTTGGATATGAAACATCTCTGAGTAAGATGAGGGATGCGTTTTCTGACTTTAGATTAAAAAAAAAAACATCAGCGATTGGACTTAAAACGTCCAATCGCTCTGTTTCAGTCTAACTCGGGTGAATCTATTCGTCAGTTCATAATGATAAATGAAACATGGGCGCACCACAAGAGGGTAAGTTACAGTCGAAAGTATGGAGGAGAAGTCAAGGGTTGTGCCATCAACTGAAAATAATATAATAATTTTTTTTTTTTGAGACTTTTTTTATATACACTCATGGGCAATTTTGTCTCCATTCATGTCTCCAGTCATCTGCTTTTTTGAAGGAGACAGAGGCAATTTTGTTCACACTTGGTTATCTCGTGTATCTTCAAATATCTTTCAGAGTTATTGTCTGAATCCCGATATACATGCTGAAAGGTACAACTTCCTTAAGTTTTGAAAAAATAGTACAAAATTATCCTTAAGTTTTGTCCATGAGTGTATTGAAATAGAAAAAAAAAAGAGCGATGTCTATAATGCAAAGCTTCTGCAAAAATTGGGAACATAATTTTTCAAGAAAAAAACCCTCTCTCACCAAGACAACGCACAACAGTTGATGGTTACCATGGTCAAACCACGAAATGTTCGAATTACTGCAAAACACCCAGGCTATTTACCAGATATAACTCCTGTTACAACTACTATCGCTTCACCAACATGAAAAAAAAAAAGGCTTTGGGATCGACATTTTTCAGGAAATAATGACACCATCTTTGTCGTGAATACCTATTTTGACACTCTCGACAAAATATTCTATAAAACCGGAATAAAGGCTGGAACAAACATCGCAGGGGGGTGTGCGTAGAGAGAAATAATTGCTTATTTCAAACTTTTTAGTTCATTTTCGTTTACCCTATTAATTGATCCTCGTAAATTTGATGAGTATTATCTATATGCTATAATTATTATTTGAAGTTCTTCCCCCCCCCCCCCCCCCACACACACACACACACACCACGTAATATCTTTACAATTGTCTTTATATAGAGAATAGAAGATGGCATATCTAATATGCAATGTAAATAAAATTGTTTCGAATGTTGGAGAAACAATATTTGAGACGGATTCATCAAATGTCATTGAAGAAACAAAGAGATCAAAGCAAGGTTAAATATCCATACTGATATTTATATATATTTGTTTATTACATTAAGACCCAAACAGTGAGTTGGGGAATGGTACAAAATGTCACAGAATCAGATGATTGATCCCTATATCGTCTTCACCAGCTAGAAAAAAACTGTATTCGCGAATCAAACCTTGAAGAAAACAAACAAACAATGTCAATCAGAGACGAGAGATGTATACATGTATTCTATTCATTTGCCACTTCCCAGCATATCATCAGCCAGAAGAGATATTAACAGGCGAAACTTGATTTCAGATCAAACTTTAGTTAAAAATACGAGCAAATAAAAATGCAAGGAAAGAAGCAAAGTGAGCGGCAAACAAATATTTTGATGATCGCCTCAGCGAGGTCGTCCCGGGCGAGGCTGTACTTCCGAATCAAACGTCGCGGCCACGCCCAGATCGTGCCGTAGCGGAGCACCAGGCAAGTTTCTGGAGGTCGGGAGACAACTGCTTGACAATATTTTATTGACATTCTTAGTCTATTGTTACAAATATTAAATTAAACAAAGATAAATGATATTATTTACAATTTGGTGATTAAATATTAAAAAACTGTTCTCAGGAAGGTATGCTCCTCCATCTTTGAAGAGAGTCCTCCTCCAGACAAGGACAGGATCTCTCAGTTCAATGTTGAGATGATACTTATGACAGCAGGTGAGAGCTTGATATAGGAACGTTGTGTGCAACATGAAACAAACAAATTAACAATTTTAACAAAGGCATTAAAGACTTGGTGCTCTTCAGTCTAAGTTGTACAGTGAGGATACGTACATTCCTAGATGGTTATATTTATGTGCTATACAGGACTGCACATGTCACAAATAACGAGGTATTATCAATAGCGGGGTAAACATGCCTCTTTAAGAAAACGAAAACTTATTTGGGTATAGAACATGTGCTGAGACATGATTGCTTGCTAAAAAGATTGAAGAAGGTATTAAAGACATCAGATATACATTACTACATGTGTGGGCGAAATGAAGAGAGAAATCACGTGAATTGATTTTAAATCTTCGTCTACACTTTATAAACCTGAATAATGATTGAAATTTTAAAAATTAAATTAGTTTCACGCTGTTTTTTTCCTTGAATTTCTCTAAGACGGGTTTCTACAATCGCTAAACGGATAATTGGGAAGTCACCGAAGAGCCAGTGTTTTCATCAATCTACCAAACCGCTACAAATATTGGTCGTTGGTCATTCTTGATATTGGTGTTTTTTTAAACAAAGAAGTTTGGTTCTTGTAATTTTAGACCTTTTTAGATATACGTATACACTGATGGGAAGGTTAATGAAATAGCAAATGGCAAAAAAACAATGGCAAATCAAAATTTGGTCAAATACGCCTTATACCATGCTTCAAATAGTAATTTTCTAAAACACGTTTTAAAACATGCAAAGAATTGAAAATTCAATTCTTGTTGTGTTTACATATTACTAACATAATAATATATTTCCATAATATTCAAATAATAACTATAATTACATTGTTTGCTCCTTACTTTTGCATACCAGTATAATTCCTTCACAGGCACAGCTCTTCAGTATAAGGGACAACAATTCTAAAAGTCTTTAAAGACAACATTTTTATGCGAGCGTATACAGGGTGCCTTATTTTAGACTTGTTGACTATAACTGCACTATAGTTCTGCAATCATATTTGCAAGGTAGAATGCCTGATGATTTTTATGAAGAGCGAAGCGCTAGATAAGAAAAAGTGGGGAAAGACGTTAAAAATGACAGAATCTCAAGAGTTGTGCCACAAGAGAGAATCATGTGGGAGTGTAGTGATAGGTAATTTGTCCCCAGAGCTATTCCTGACTGTACGACCGCCAGGAGGCGACACTTGTCAGCGAAGATGGATGGCCACCCAGCGCGACGTGGGAATCCTTCCTGGCAATTACCCTCGCGCCCCGCCAACCCGCATCACACCAACAGCACCGTTTTTTACCTCGGGGATGCTGGAAATGTCTCGTAGGACAATCTGGACACCAATTACTCTATCTAATCACTTACATCACCTCATTGACTGTTACACAAGAATATGCTATTCTAGAGTTTAGACACAATTAAAATAATTTTATTGACATCTTGTCAATACATGTAAAAGTGCACAGTCTGCACTATTTTAAAAAGATAATTATATATACATAATACTATCTACAATGAATATATATGGCGCCTCTGCCATCGCTAAAGAGTTTAGATTTTAAACACATTTAAAAAAAAATTAAGATCTATCAATGCGCTAAAAATACTTGCTGAAAGACACAGTTTAAGGAAAATATATTAAATAAAAAGATTATGAATAATTATGTCGAGAAGAGGCCTTCACAAAGACGAACAGTTCTCCTCCAGATAACTTCCCTCACCTCAAATCTAAGGAAAAACTTGTTGATAGATACCTTGGTAAAGATGGAGTGAGGGTCGTCATCCAGCTCTTGCCTGAAGAGCCAACCTTGTGGTTAGTGGATGATGTTGGAGGCGGTCTCCCAGATGATGGATCTCCTGATCCCAGCGATTTGGGGAATTATCCAAGACTTCTTAGGTGGAAGAGAGCACTTTTCCTCAACTGTAAATATTCGTCCACGTGTTTTTATTGGATTAATTAAAAAAAAATTAAATTACGTTTTCTAATAAAACATTCAGATCCAGAATTTTATTCATGAAATAGACATTAAAATCGCGACATTATTGAAAATGAGAAACGTTTTCTTTTTTTCTGGTTGTTTAAAACTCGGAAGGCGACATCTCAATTCAAGCCTTAGACATCGCCTTAGATATTTGAAGCATTTATAGCGCTTGAAGTTGTTGGGGTGCTTGATGAGGAGGTATTCTGCAAGGGAGATATCAGGGGGAGTATGGTGGTTGATTAAGTATATATTTCCTACAAATTGCTGTAGTGTAGCTCTCACTGAGATCATGGTTCGTCATCTGATGTCTTGATACCGTCTACCTATAGCGCTGAGAAACAGCTCTAGAACACCACACAGAGATGGATGGAAGTATATGAGATGGGGTGGTGGAGGAATGGCAGAAAAACGTCAATTTTCGACAATCACGACCCGGGGTCGAATCCCACATCGAGAACTTTTTCCTACTTCAACGGCCCCCAATTATTTCGCAAGTCCAACCTCTCATCAGTAAGTGCAAGTAACCAAATGGGCTCTCTGGCATCCTGTAACTGCAAAGATCGAACTGCTTTCTGCATATATAGACATGTGGTGTTACACACGCAAAGACGCTCGCTTATTACTCACTATAATTACATAGCAGGCACCATGTGTATTAGAATTTGTAAAAAAGGATAAAAATCTCGCTATGTCTTCACTGTACATTAACCTGCCTTGCCAGCACCGAGTAGCATACAGTCACTAAGATCCACGTTTATACTATCTGTTTTCCCTACACGCTGACTTACATCCAGCCATGTTAGAATTAATGTGTTGAGCAAAGCCAGTAGCTTGTTGTCATCCTGTGATAGTCTCCCAACGCGACGCCATCTGCGACAACGGGTGATTTGTCACATCGCCAAGATGTCCCCTCCTCCACCCCTTCTCTGGCCCCAGGGACCATCTGACCGACCACTCTCAGCCATGTTTACTCAGGAACCATTCCGGAACTTTTTTTTTTTTTTCATAAGACACTTTCGATCTTTATTTTAAGCGCAAAAAACACTTATTTTTTGTTTATAAAAGGGTATAAATTTAATTTTAAATCAAATATTTCTTTAAATAGTCATATTTAAGGTGTTATCAATATTAAATATTTCTGGAGAAAAAAATATATTGCTAAATTATTCAAAAATGAAGAATTTCTAAAGCTAACATATTGTCTATTATTTTTCATGTTTGAACATGTTCTTCTATTCTTCTAACTATTTGTCAGTTGTTAACCATCCTGCTGAATTCTAAGCATTTTTTTTTTATCATTCTACATATCTTACCATTTACAGATAATTCTTCTGACCAGTTTAGTGAATCCTTGTTATTTATTGACTGTTTTACTGATAATCTTGACAGTATATTAGGACCATTTTACTGATGTTTTGACTTTCTAATTCATTCTTCTGAAGTGTCGCAATATTTGGATAAGCCACCGAATTATTGCCATTTTGGGACCACCCTTAGCTAAGAGGCTCGCCGTTTATAAATCATTAACTCAAATTTTGTCTTTTATGGATAGTCTTATCCAGGTTCTCTCTCTGCGATTTATGGATAATTTTACTTCAGTCTAGCCATTTATGAATGATCCTACTGAAGACTTGCCATTCATAAATCATCCTACTGAAGGCTTGCCATTCAAGGATCATTCTACTGAAGACTTGCCATTTATAGTCTACTGATATGTGGCCTGGAATTCTAATTCAAACTTGCCAGTTATGGATCATTCTACCTCAATATTACCATTTATGGATGATTCTACTTCAGACTTGCCATTCAGGGATCATCCTACTGAAGGCCTGCCATTTATGGTCTACTGATATGTGGCCAGGAATTCTACTTCAAACTTGCCAATTATGGATCATTCCACCTCAGCATTATCATTTATGGATAATTATACTTGCGTCTTACCATTCAGAGATGATCCTAGTGAAGACTTGCCATTCAGGTATCATAAGGGACTTGCCATTTATGGTCTACTGTTATATGGCCAAGAATTCTACTTCAGAATCGCCATTTATGTATCATTATACTTCAGTCTTTACATTTATGAATAATTCTACTTCTGTCTTGCCATTCAGAGATTATCTTACTAAAGACTTGCCATTTATGGCATAATGATATGTGGCCAACTATTCTATGGAAGTGTTGCCATTTATGGATCATTCTAATTAATTGCTGCCATTTTGATAACTCTACTAAGTATTACCATTTCCATTTCATTTTAATCATGTTTTGCCGTTTGTGAATAATTCTATTAATGCCTTCTTTTGTATTCTATTCAACTTGTATATATTTCAGCAAATATTTGGCAATTAAAAAATTGGTTGAAATTATCTTATAAAAAGAGCATATATTTTTTCCAGGGTGAAAGATGTGTTTCAGTGTGTCTATCATAAATTTTGTCTGGAAATAGAAACCAACTTTGGAAACCAAAATTGCGGTCGCGTGAGTGCGTTCTGAGACAAGAAAAATTCCACCGAGGGAAGACCGGCAATAAAGAGCAGGAGCCACAAAGCGGAGTTGTATGGAGGACTCACTCACCCATGCCCAACCCGCCCCCAACGGAAAATATTAGCAGGGCAATTTTGGTGGGGCGGCAAATTTCTGGGTGGTGGGAGCGGAAAATGGTCGCCCCAGGGGTTTGACAGGCCTGATCACTCCGTGAAAGGCTCTGATCCCGCCTTTTGATAGTCCTTCACAATGGCGAGGGGTTGTTTGGAGGGCTAATCTACTTGTGCTGCTGGATTACAGCTGCCTCCACCACTTTGATACCGCAGCAACTCGCCAACTGTGTGCTCTTTTCCTGCAACTCTAGCCTGACATACATCCCTTAACTCTGCTTTATATAGCTTTCGTCCCACGACTTAAACTCATGAACGTATAGACATGAAGGAGAATGTGACAATTTTGATGACGACAATTTAGCTTTAAATTGACCAATGTCTACAGAAAGTCGCTATGGTGTAGATAACTGGTGAGAAGAACATTGCTTTCCGATAATTTATTTTACGCGTCGTTATGACGTGGAAAACTGGTGCACTATTTGGGATAACGTTCTTCAACGGGCAAAGTTACAGTTAAGAGTGAGTACAGCGAGATATAGTAAATGATGGCTATTTAATCTTGATTTAAAGTATGCAGAATTGTTCTGAGATGTCTATTCTCCTGTTGATACTGTTCTTATTTTGGATATGAGGGATTCGAGGATTAATCTTTCTGACTTGGACGTTATTTTGCAGTAGTGGCAGGTAGGGTTTTCTATATTGAATTTATGGCTTGTATTCGTGAAATCCTGGTATATTTGTGATCTTGTGTCTTTGGTTTTTATATCGTATTTGTGTTCTTTTATTCTGGTTTTATTTTTCTGCTGGTTTCGCCAACATAAATACAAGGTATGTCCCATAAGTTCCCGGACTGGGTCCATAAAAAAAAAAGGTAAGATTATTTTTTAATTTTTTTATTAAAACTTTTCAAAGTAATCCCCCCTTGCTTCAACGCACCAGCGCCATCGTTTCTCCCAATTGTCGAAACAGTTTTTATAAGCCTCTTTTGGAATGCTCTTCAATGCTAACGGCGATTTTTCTATTATGCCATCCCTGGTGTCAAAATGTCTTCCTTTTAGAACTGCTTTAAGTTTGGGGAAAAGGAAAAAGTCATTTGGTGCGATGTCTGGGAAATAGGGTGGTTGAGGCAGGATTTGTGTCCCGTTTTTCGCCAAAAAGCTAGTCATCAAGTGCGCTGTGTGAGGGCGAGCATTGTCATGGTGTAGGATCCAGCCACCATTAGTCCATTTTTCTGGCCTTTTTTTTCGAATCGCTTCCCTTAGACGGCGAAGAATGCCCAAATACATATCCTTGATAACTGTTTGGCCTGCAGGAAGATACTTGTGATGAAAAATGCCCTTTTTATCCAAAAAAGCGACCAGCAACACCTTGTTTCTGGATTTCAATAATCTGGATTTTTTGGGTCTAAGCTCACCCTGACATCTCCACTCGGCAGATTGATGCTTGGTTTCAGGATCATAGCCATAGACCCATGTCTCGTAGCCTGTGATTATCTTGTCTTTCCATTCCGGATCCGTTCTTGTCATTTCCAACATGTCCTCACAGGTTGCAAGCCGACACAGTTTTTGCTCATTAGTGAGGAATCTTGGGATGAATTTTGCAGGAGTCTTTTTTATTTGGTTACGATCCTTCCAATCGTTGTTTTAGAGATGCCTGTGTCTTGCTCTAGCTCCAGCAAAGTGGTTCGAGGATTTTCTTTTATCAAATCGGTGATTTTTTGCACATTTTCATCAGTCCTTTGAAATTTTTGGGCGTCCTTGACGAAGATCATCTTCAATGGAAATTCTGCCAGCTTTAAATCTAGAATGCCATTCAAAAACAATTGTTCTCTTTGGGGAATGATTTATTAAGCATTTAAAAAGTTTCGGTTGCTGATATTTGACGTTTCACACAAAATTCTATGCAAATCCTCTGCTTCAATTTTCGTTCCATCGTAAAATCGCCGCAGCGCTATTTGTAACCTTTAAATAAATTAGAATAACTTTGGGGCGCGTGCACGTACCGCCTCAATATTGGTACCATCGTGTAGCCAGATATTTTTTCTATAATAAACAGTCAAATTAATTTACATTTTTCATTTATTTATTTTTCTATGGACCCAGTCCGGGAACTTATGGGACATACCTTGTAGATTGGCAATCTAGACATAATATAGAATATATTGTCTTCTGTTGAGGATTCTGATTTATAGATGGTTTAGTGATGGGATTTCTAAGAATGTTTCCTATTGTTCTAGGGCTGAGGAAGATAAACCTTAGGCCAAATTTCTTCAGTTCGAGTGCCATTTTTGTATTTGTAGGATAATAATCTATGTAGCAATTGGTTCTGGAATTCGGTTGGGTTTTCTGTTGGGAAGGAAAATAAGAATGTCTATGGAAAAAATCCGGTGGATATCCGAAATTTCGGAGGTTTCTGCAGATGTTATTCTGTTCAGTTTCTTTAAACTTGGGGAGGGAACAATGAGGGAATAAACGTTTGGTCAGAGTTTGACAACTGTTATCTTGTATGATTGGGGCTATGAGAATTGAAGGGAACGTTTGAAGGTTTTGCATTATTCTTATAATAAACGGTGGTATGAAATTTCTTTTCTGTTTTTATGATAAGGACATCTAGGTAGGGTAATACTCCGTCTATTTCTATGGTGAACGATATTTTATGATGGTAGTTATTAAGTGTATCTAAAATTGACTGTTATTTTTCTGATTGATATTCCCAGTAAATGTCATCGATGTAACTTTTCCATTTCGCAATACCCAAGTTTTCCATACTGTTAATCCATTTATCAATTTTTAATATATAATTATCTTTGTTCTAAAAAGTAAAAATAAACATCACTCTTTTAATCTAGAGTTTGTATGTTTATAAAAATAATATATTTAACCCATTTACGTAAATTTGGATTAAAAAAAAAAAGACTTTCACCAGAGAAAACTTTGGGAGGTAAAATGGTCTTTTACTAAACTTTTCAGATACAAGAATGCAGGGCAAAAGAACAAAGACTGTGTTATATAATGATATTAAATATACAGGTAACTTATAAGTAAAGTAGCTATGTTTTACACAAATAAATTTACTGGCAATGCGTTTCTTTTAAATATCATCAAATATTATCTCTACAGACCTTGCTGCAATGGTATGAGTTATTGAATGAGAGGGCTTGGCTCATCAGTAGTGAACCCTCTCAGCGGTTTCGCCAAATTAATCTCTAGACCGCTCTACTATTGTATTGGACTGGTTTTGTTATATACCCTGCATTTTCTATGGAAGGCAACTTAGGGGTGTTTAAGGAACTATGGACATAAGCTTATAGGTCTGTAGAGGTACATACATATATTTTCAAGGCATTGCATCGAGCAAAGCTCTTCCGCAAAATATGTTTTCATCAATCCAATAGTCCAATACAATAGTAGAGCGGTCTAGAGATTAATTTGGCGAAACCGCTGAGAGGGTTCACTACTGATGAGCCAAGCCCTCTCATTCAATAACTCATACCATTGCAGTAAGGTCTGTAGAGATAATATTTGATGATATTTAAAAGAAACGCATTGCCAGTAAATTTATTTGTGTAAAATATTAACGATAGATGGCAATAAAATTTAATTTACTAAAGTAGCTATGTTTCGGAATATTATTTTGTAAATTCATAAAGGCCAAATTTGAACTTTAAATGTCGAAAACTCTATTTGGAATAAGGAGTTGGTGAGGATTTTGATGGCATCGCAAGAATCAATCCTTTTTGAGAGTGCTGAATGATGTCAATGAGATATTTTTAAATCTCAAAGAATCTCTTATCGCTGAATCGGCGATATAGAAGGCTCGGATTCTTCAAACATATGGGTAAAAATTAAATAGTGCAAGAGGTTTCTGGAAATTAGTTTCTTTTCATTCCTATTACAATCTCAAGCTTTCGGTCATTATCACCCTTCTACAGGAGTACAAAAATGAACACTAATGAAACGCCATACTCTTGTAGAAAGGCTATAATGCCCGAAAGAATGAGATTGCGATAAAAATGAAAATAAACTCATCTCCAGAAACCTGTTGTCTTATTTAATTCATATATAGGATATTCACATCTATTGCATAGGTGACAATTGCACATCGTCTTGTCAAGAGGGATAGCTCACAGAAAGAATAGTTTACTTATATATGAGAAGTGTGCCTACAGCCAGTTTGATCAAGTTGTCCATCAGCTAAGGAGTCGAAAATGCCCACCGACAAGGCTGTGCTATAAAACATCTTCCAGAATAAACACACAACACTAGAGTATATATCCGTATTACCAAACCTAACATATGAAATCAAGAGACTTTACCTAATTTTATTGTTTTTGCTTATTCTCTCTCAAAGAAATATATATATGTCCTGCCATTCAGATAACATTATGATCAATAGGTTAATTCCTACTGTAAACAGCATGTGTGTATAAAAATGAAAAACTCAAATGGTATTTGAAATTACACGCCATTTATGGATTAAACCTTTCTTATCATAAAGTGTCACTTATTGAAATTGTTTTCAAATGAAGGAGGGGGGAGATATGAATGAAGATTTTCAGAGGAGTTTATTCACATCTTTTTCAGCCAATGCTAGAACAAAGGTTTTCCAAAGGCTTTCCATATAACTTCTACTTAATTTATTTTTGTTTTCATGGAAAAAATCATGTTTCATCTCGTTTAATGGGTATTCTTATTTCTTAAAATCAGCTTTGAAGATATTTGGGGCTATGGAATTTTGATCCGACACTGGCGTACTGACCAAGCAAGTTGGAAAGAGTGTATTTACACCTCTCTTACAGGTCTGAAAGCAATATCCAGCGCTTTTTATAATATGCTAATAATAAACTAAAAATTCTGTTATTTTGTATTAGAAAATCAAAATTTCCCCCCAAAACTATTGCTATAAATAAGAAACATCGTATTATTGTGACGATCAAGATGAGAATTTCGATAAAATTGACGAGAATCGGCCTACATTTACAAGCCTAAAGCGTAGATAGCAAGAAGTTCATGCAGGTTTTCTTTCCCTGAAAGGTCTAGTGCCCCTGACAACGAGAGCACTAAACATGTTTACGATCCATAATCATCCAGAACTCAAGTTTCTTCGACAAAAAAGCAGAAGGGAGCTTCACAAACCGTCACTTTTAGGGGGCCATCCATCAAGTCCCCCAATAACGGAGTCAATAGCAGGGGCCCTCCCCTCTTAATATAGTCGTCCAAGCGAGTGAAGGGCCGCCGTGAAATATTGCTGTGGAGCTCAGATGGGCCAACAAATTGTCCATTGTCGCCACTGTTGCGACATCATTACACCACGGCAACGTGAATCGTTCTCTAATTGCGGCTTTGACTTCGGTGTCGCGCGGGGCATTTTTTTACTGGCGCCGTGGCCGGCGCACATGCCTGGCGTGCCGTGTTCTTTGTTGGGACGGTTGGGTGTACGGATTCTGCCGGTTTCCTGAAGTAATTCTTTATTGGGGCAGTTAGGTAGTACGGATTCTGCCGGGTTCCTGGAGTAATTCTTTATTGGGACAGTTAGATAGTACGGATTCTACTAGTTTCTTGGAGTAATTCTTTATTTGACGTTTGGGTGTATGGATTCTACTAGTTTCTTGGAGTAATTCTTTATTTGACGTTTGGGTGTATGGATTCTGCCAGTTTCCTGAAGTAATTCTTTATTGGGGCAGTTAGGTAGTACGGATTCTGCCGTTTTCCTGGAGTAATTCTTTATTTGACATTTGGGTGTACGGATTCTGCCATTTTCCTGAAATAATTCTTTATTTGATGTTTGGGTGTACGGATTCTGCCATTTTCCTGAAATAATTCTTTATTTGATGTTTGGATGTACGGATTCTGCAGTTTTCCTGGAGTAATTCTTTATTTGATGTTTGGGTGTACGGATTCTGCCGTTTTCCTGAAGTAATTCTTTATTTGATCTTTGGCTGTACGGATTCTGCAGTTTTCCTGGAGTAATTCTTTTTTTGACGTTTGGGTGTACGGATTCTGCCTTTTTCCTGGAGTAATTCTTTATTTGACGTTTGAGTGTACTGATTCTGCCGTTTTCCTGGAGTAATTCTTTATTTGACGTTTGGGTGTACGGATTCTGCCGTTTTCCTGGAGTAATTCTTTATTTGATGTTTGGCTGTACGGATTCTGCCGTTTTCCTGAAGTAATTCTTTATTTGATGTTTGGCTGTACGGATTCTGCAGTTTTCCTGGAGTAATTCTTTATTCGATGTTTGGGTGTACGGATTCTGCCGTTTTCCTGGAGTAATTCTTTATTTGACGTTTGGGTGTACGGATTCTGCCGTTTTCCTGGAGTAATTCTTTATTTGACGTTTGGGTGTACGGATTCTGCCGTTTTCCTGGAGTAATTCTTTATTTGACGCTTGGGTGTACGGATTCTTCAGTACTTCTTTGTTGGGACGGTTGGGTGTACGGATTCTGCCTGTTTCCTGGAGTAATTCTTTATTTGACGTTTGGGTGTAAGGATTCTGCCGTTTTCTTGGAATAATTCTTTATTTGACGTTTGGGTGTAAGGATTCTGCCGTTTTCTTGGAATAATTCTTTATTTGACGTTTGGGTGTACGGATTCTGCCGTTTTCCTGGAGTAATTCTTTATTTGACGTTTGGGTGTACGTATTCTGCCCTTTTCCTGGAGTAATTCTTTATTTGACGTTTGGGAGTACGGTTTCTTCCGTTTTACTGGAGTGATTCTTTATTTGACTTTTGGGTGTACGGATTCTGCCGTTTTACTGGAGTGATTCTTTATTTGACGTTTGGGTGTACGGATTCTTCCGTTTTCCTGGAGTAATTCTTTATTTGACGTTTGGGTGTACGGATTCTTCCGTTTTACTGGAGTGATTCTTTATTTGACGTTTGGGTGTACGGATTCTGCCTTTTTCCTGGAGTAATTCTTTATTTGACGTTTGGGTGTACGGATTCTTCCGTTTTCCTGGAGTAATTCTTTATTTGACGTTTGGGTGTACGGATTCTTCAGTACTTCTTTGTTGGGACGGTTGGGTGTACGGATTCTGCCTTTTTCCTGGAGTAATTCTTTATTTGACGTTTGGGTGTAAGGATTCTGCCGTTTTCTTGGAATAATTCTTTATTTGACGTTTGGGTGTACGGATTCTGCCGTTTTCTTGGAATAATTCTTTATTTGACGTTTGGGTGTACGGATTCTGCCGTTTTCCTGGAGTAATTCTTTATTTGACGTTTGGGTGTACGTATTCTGCCCTTTTCCTGGAGTAATTCTTTATTTGACGTTTGGGTGTACGGATTCTGCCTTTTTCCTGGAGTAATTCTTTATTTGACGTTTGGGTGTACGGATTCTTCCGTTTTCCTGGAGTAATTCTTTATTTGACGTTTGGGAGTACGGATTCTTCCGTTTTACTGGAGTAATTCTTTATTTGACGTTTGGGTGTACGGATTCTTCCGTTTTCCTGGAGTAATTCTTTATTTGACGTTTGGGAGTACGGATTCTTCCGTTTTACTGGAGTAATTCTTTATTTGACGTTTGGGTGTACGGATTCTTCCGTTTTCCTGGAGTGATTCTTTATTTGACGTTTGGGTGTATGGATTCTGCTGTTTTCCTGGAGTAATTCTTTATTTGACGTTTGGGTGTACGGATTCTGCCGTTTTCCTGGAGTAATTCTTTATTTGACGTTTAGGTAGTACGGATTCTGCCGTTTTCCTGGAGTAATTCTTTATTTGACGTTTGGGTGTACGGATTCTTCCGTTTTCCTGAAGTGATTCTTCCTTTGACGTTTGGGTGTACGGATTCTGCTGTTTTCCTGGAGTGATTCTTTATTTGACGTTTGGGTGTACGGATTCTTCAGTACTTCTTTGTTGGGACGGTTGGGTGTACGGATTCTGCCGTTTTCCTGGAGTAATTCTTTATTTGACGTTTGGGTTTAAGGATTCTTCCGTTTTCCTGAAGTGATTCTTCCTTTGACGTTTGGGTGTACGGATTCTGCTGTTTTCCTGGAGTAATTCTTTATTTGACGTTTGGGTGTACGGATTCTTCAGTACTTCTTTGTTGGGACGGTTGGGTGTACGGATTCTGCCGTTTTCCTGGAGTAATTCTTTATTTGACGTTTGGGTGTAAGGATTCTTCCGTTTTCCTGAAGTGATTCTTCCTTTGACGTTTGGGTGTACGGATTCTGCTGTTTTCCTGGAGTGATTCTTTATTTGACGTTTGGGTGTACGGATTCTTCAGTACTTCTTTGTTGGGACGGTTGGGTGTACGGATTCTGCCGTTTTCCTGGAGTAATTCTTTATTTGACGTTTGGGTGTACAGATTCCTCCATTTCCCTCAAGTACCTCTTTATTGACGCAGTTAAGATTAAGTTGTTAAGTTTTTAGTTGTTTGGTTTTTAAGAAACTGTTTTCTTGTAGTAATTATTTGTTGAGACTGTCGAGTACATGTATTCTGCCGTTTTCATGGATTAACTATTTGCTTGAACTGTTAAGTGAATGGATATATTCTAGCGTTTACTGAATTAGTTATTTGCTGAAACTGTTTATTGAGCGTATTCTGCCGTTTTCCTGGATAATTCTTAATTCATATGGTTGGGTGCACGGATCCTACAGTTTTCTTCGAGTAATCATTTATAGGGACTGCTATATGTACGAATTCTGAAGTTTTATAGGAGCGATTCTTTGTTTGGACTGTTAGGTGGTGTACTGATCCAAAAATTCTTCAAAGTAATACGTTGTAAGGACTGCTAGGTGTACGCATTCTGCATTTTCCCTTTAATATTTTTTTGCGTTGTATCCAAACGCATTTCATGTTCTTTGCCTGATCAAGATGGTATAAAGAGGACACAATTGGATAGTGGGCAACCTAGACCGAAGTCTGTACACCTGGGATAAAGAGAACATGTTTTCTAGACAAAACGAAGGAATTTTGGCTCTTATTCTTTACATTGAAGTGATTCTATGTTGAGCCTGTACGTGTTGAATGGATTTATAGAATTGAATCTATAATTATAAAACTTTGGGCGAAAAAAATCTTCTTCATTATATTTAAATCGAAATCAAGATGGTTAATCGATATTTAGTTTATTTTCAATGACGATTCGATCGTCTCAATAATATTTTTGTAAATAAATTTTAAATTCTTAATAAAGTTGGTGTCAACATCTGGCCCATACATAAAATAGAATTTAAAAAAAAATGGTTTCCCCTAACAATAAGCAAACCTGATTATATCTACATTCATTATCTCTCGAGAGCTCTAGACCAGTTCCTATTACAAATCAGACAATCCTGGCGGCGGCAATGGTAGATACACCAATGTATAAACATTGGACTGGCCATCCAGTAGAAGTAAAAGCATAAGGAATGAACGATGAGTTAAAATATTTGAAGTATAACGAGTGTATAATTCTTCTCAATGTATAATTTTCTTACAACATAAACCTTAGATTATTAAAACATTGGATCAGTAAACATGAGGGCAACCACTTCGTTTTATTACATAACTTTATTTTTCATATAACATTTTTGTAAACACAAAAGGTGATGATGATAAATTCAATGAATATTTACACAATCATAGAAAAATTATATTAAAACTTTATATAAACATATAAATATTCTAACTAAATTAAACATTCTCCCGCCCCCAACTTGATGGGGGACCATCAAAGAACATTATATAGGTAACAGACATAATTTTACAATAGGTCTTCTGTAAGTCCCATTAGCAGTCTTGACTTCTACCACTCTGATTCTAGCGTCATCTCCTGGAAACACCTTTGAAATTCTTCCAATCTTCCATGCTAGTGGAGGTTGTTGTTCATTCTTTATCTACACCAGGGATCCTTCCTTAATGTTGGGTTGGGGCTTACACCATTTGGATCTTTGTTGAAGTTGTGACACATATTCTTGGGACCATCTTGTCCAAAAATGATTCATTGATTTTTGAATTAATTGCCATCTATTTGGCAAACTCATTGCTATGATGTCATCTTCATCGGGAAGCGCTGTTAAAGAACCACCAATTAAGAAGTGACCAGGAGTCAATGCCTGTAGTTCTTCAGGGCCCTCAGAAAGAGGACAAATAGGTCGCGAATTCAGGCATGCTTCAATTTGTGCTAACAATGTTGTTAGTTCTTCAAAATTTAGCAAAGCACTGCCCATTGTTCTTCTAAGATGATATTTCATGGACTTAACTCTGGCTTCCCAAAGTCCACCAAAATGTGGAGCTGCTGGTGGAATAAATTTCCACTGAATTCCCTCTGAATTCGTAAGAACTTTACTGGCATTGTGACATAGTTTCCCAATAATCTTATGCGCACCAACAAAATTAGTGGCGTTGTCACTATGAATTGTTGCTGGTTTACCTCTTCGAGTAATGAACCTTCTTATTGTGGATATGAGAGCATCTGTGGTCAGACTACTGATTAATTCTAGATGAATGGCCCGAGTGCTGAAACATATGAACAAGGCAACGTAAGCATTCATGGTTGAAGTTGTGCGTCCCATGTTCCGTTTAATCAGAAAAGGTCCTGCAAAATCTATTCCAGTTACCAAATACGGCCTTGATCTGTTGATCCTTGCAAAAAGGTAGATTTCCCATTAGTTGAGCTTCTTTTTACGAAATCTAGCGCATTTCATGCATGTTCTTAAAATTTTCCGTACAACATTTCTTACAGAAGGTATCCAGAATATATTTCTTATTGCTGCAAGCGTAGCTTGAGTTGATGAGTGAAGATTATGGACATGAACATTGTTTACAATAAGAGTGGTAAGATGATGTGATCTTGGAAGTAAAACTTGATTAATCCGATCACCATAAACATTTACATTTTTTAATCGTCCGCCAACTCTAATGATTACCCTTGAATCCAAAAAGGGACATAGATTGTATATTCTAATCTTATTCGGGATTGGCTTGTTGCTTAACAGGCAATGCTTTTCTTTGGAAAATTCAATAGATTGAACACACTTAACAACTGTCAACAGGGCATCATTCAACTCTCTTAATGTTAAAGGCTCCCTGTTCCTTGAATGTGAAGGCATTCGACTGTTGTTGACAAATCTTAAGCACCAAGCTATGATACATTTCAGTTTGGTTAATGATGAGCAGTTTATCACAATGGATGGAATTTCACACTCAATTGTACCAAAATATGTCTTGATTTTTTCTTCTTCTTTAAATTCTTTCTTGGAGCTATTAATGAATTTCTTAATTTCAAGGGCAGGTTCAATTTGCCATGGTGGCCCATTCCACCATAGTGGATGTTCTACTAAGTCGGATGGAAATATTCCACGTGATGCACAGTCTGCTGGATTCTGCCTTCCATCAACATGGCACCAAACCCCGGAGACAAGCCGGTGTATCTCAGCAACTCGATTTGCCACAAATGTCTTCCATCGGCACGGCTCGGAATTGATCCAGCATAAGGCTATAGTAGAATCAGACCATAAATAAATTTCATTGATGGTAAGAGGAAGGTTATCATATACAGTTTTCACTAATCTTGCCAAAAGTAGAGCAGAACATAATTCTAACTTTGGAAGTGAAACTACCTTCATAGGTGCGACTCTTGTTTTTGCCACTAAGAGAAATGTCTTAGCGCTTGTGTTTGAGAGGATCACCTTTAGATACAGAGATGCAGCATATATGCCTTCTGTGAAACATCACAAAATCCATGAAATTCTACCTTCATAAAATTACCTGGTACCACGCATCTTGGGATCTGAATGTGCTCTAGCGATGAAAGATCCTGGTTTATCAAAGTCAGCTTCATTCTTAGTTCCTCTGGAATTGGTTCATCCCATTCCAAACCAGTCTTCCAAAGTTCTTGCAAAATCAGTTTAATAGTGGTCGTAAATGGTGAGATCCAACCCAGTGGATCAAATATTTTAGCAACCTGTGATAGTATTCCTCGTTTGGTCATAGAGTTCAGTGGCAGAGCTATTCCCTTAAATGTGAAACCATCAGTTCTTGGTTGCCATTGAAGGCCTAAAACGTTGACAAATTCATTGGATTCCTTAAACCCAATATTTGTGTTGGTGGATCTTAAATGATTTGGTAAAAGTGACAGAACATCAGGAACATTGGAGGTCCACTTACAAAGTTCGAAGCCTCCTGTACTTAGTAAACCATAGAGTTCTTGCACCAAATTCTTGCCTTCATCTACTGAAAAAGTTCCAGTTACTAGATCATCAACATAAAAATCTGTCAATGCTATTTTGCTAGCTTTTGGAAACTTACTCTGCTCATCCAAAGCCAACTGTTTGATGATACGAGTGGCCAAAAATGGTGCACAACTAGTCCCATAAGTGACAGTTTCTAGCCGATAGTCCTTTATTTTATCATGAGGATCATTCCGCCATACAATTCTTTGGAATTCCGAGTCTTCTTGTGATATTCTAATTTGCCTATACATCTTGGCGATATCAGCATTTATAGCAACAGGATAAATTCTGAATCTCAGAATGATGTGAAACAAATCCTGTTGAATTTTGGGCCCTGGAATTAAAGCATCATTCAAGGACAAACCTGAATCAGTCTTTGCTGATGCGTCAAATACTACTCGCAATTTGTGGTGCAACTTTTTTTCCTTTATTACAGGATGATGAGGCAGTAGTACCTTCCCGTAATGATATTTTCCTTTGGTACTAAGCTCATATGTCCCAATTCAAGATATTCCTTAATAAGGCTTCTATATTGGTCATAAACTTCAGGTCGTGGAATCAAAGATCTTTCCAAAGAACAAAGTCTTTTGATCGCATTGGATCTTGAATCTCCTAATTGGCAGTCATTCCGAAATGGCAGTTGTACAACATATCTGCCTGTGGAATCCCTTCCATGTGTTTCCACAAAATGGATTTCACCATCATTTTCATCCTTAGATATAGAAGTCACATCAGGAATGGATTCCAATTTCCAAAATTTTTCTACTATATTTTGGGTTTCCAGGCATGCATGATGTGACTGAATGATATTCCTAATACTTCCCCTACTACACTTAGAGGAAACTCTTCCAGAAAGGAGCCATCCTAATTTAGAAGAAGTAGCAGTTAGTTGTTCTTCATCGCCGATAACGGACTCGCCAGTGAACAGGCTCATAGCTAACTCAGCACCAATTAATATGTCGATGGGAGCAGAAATATTATAATCCGGATCAGCCAGAGGCATGGTTTTGATATGCGCCAAGTTTGACTTTGGACATGTAAGAGTTGGCAAATTATTTGTCAACTTATCCAACACCAAGGCGTTCACCTTGAAAAGTTCATCGGATTTGAAATGTGGCGTAAATTCAAACTCCACATGTCCATAAGAGTGACTCGCAAAATGTCCCGAAAATCCCGATATTTGCGAGTGTAAGGTAACATATTCAAGTCCTAGTCTTTTTCTACATTGTCCTGATATAAAGTTCGCCTGAGACCCTGAGTCTATCAAGGCTCTACATGTCTGAGGCACACCATTGTTATCCTTGATTTTAATCCTAGCGGTTGTAAGCATGACATTTGAAAAATATTTCTAATCACTTAAAAGACAAGTTGTATTTTTGATGTCTTTTTCACACTCAAATTTCCCTTCAACTTCTTGAACCTTGGTTTCTTGGTGAATCAAAGTGTGGTGTCTTTTCTTGCAAATTTGACAAATGTTTTTGCAATAACAATTCTTTGCTAAATGTTTGGCTTTAAACATCTGAAACACAATTTAGCCGAACTAACAAAATTCACTCTCTCTGACTCAGGTAATTTAGAAAATAAATTACAGCTTGAAAGAGCATGTGCACCTTCACATTTAAGACATTTTATCATATATGAATTATAAACATTCACCTTTTGTAATTCCTTTTTCATTGAATGTTTCTCCACATTTGAATCTTTATTTGGTAAATTCTGCAAGCTTTTTGCGTGAATTTCCAAAAATTCCATTAAATCCTTAATTGAAGGCACAACTCTTGGGTTGTTCTGCAATTCCCATTGTTTTCTTGTGGTTTTATCAAGCTTATCTTGTATGATCTTGACGAAAAATACCTCAGATAAACTATCGATTTGGTAACCCAATACCTTCATTGTTCTTACTATTTCGTTGCAGCTATCTAGAAGTTTAAACATTGAATTATGGTTGTTATCGGCTAATTTTGGTAATCTTAAAGCATTATCTATTTGGGTGAAAATTAGATCCTTTGGGTTATCATATCTTGTTAATAAAGTTTGCCAAACCTCAACATAATTATCGGCTGTAATTGGAAATGCGTTGACCAGTCTTAGGGCTTCGCCTCTCAGTTGGCCTTTCAAATATTGTAACTTTTCAATATCAGGTATTTGTGAGTTAGAACCAATTGCAGAAAAAAATAAATCTTTAAATGAAAGCCATGATTCAAATCTGCCATTGAAAGTTGGCAACTCAAGTTTAGGCATTTTAACATGTAAATTAACATCTTTTTTTTTTTTCAGATGGTTCTTGCCCATTATGCTTTAAATCTAATTCACACTTTAATCTTATACACTTTACAAATTTCCACTTCGTCATTCAAATAATCATCCTCAAGTTGCTGCAAGAAAATATCCCTCATTTTCATCAAATCATTATTTGCATAATCTAGTTTGCATTTCGTTGCATTAATATCTACCATAGACACAATGGATTCGATAATTTCCTCTATGCCTTTTATAGTTTTTTTTATCCTTTTTAATTTTTTAATTAAAGTTTCTACATCCATAATTGCTATTAAATTCTCTTCCCAAATACTTTTAGTTAAAATATATGGTTACAAAATACTTATAAGTTGCCCTTTTTTTTTAAATAAATTTTAACTTGACTTTTACTTACGTTCAATCGGCTCGAGTTGACCAATGTATAATTCTTCTCAATGTATAATTTTCTTACAACATAAACCTTAGATTATTAAAACATTGGATCAGTAAACATGAGGGCAACCACTTCGTTTTATTACATTACTTTATTTTTCATATAACATTTTTGTAAACAAAAAAGGTGATGATGATAAATTCAATGAATATTTACACAATCATAGAAAAATTATATTAAACCTTTATATAAACATAAATATTCTAACTAAATTAAACAACGAGAAAGATTTTTAAAAAGTAGCAGTATATGGTTGGTTAAAATTTTACACAAATAAATTAACTGGCAATGCGTTTCTTTTAAATATCATCAAATATTATCTCTACAGACCTTACTGCAATGATATGAGTTATTGAATGAGAGGGCTTGGCTCATCAGTAGTGAACCCTCTCAGCGGTTTCGCCAAATTAATCTCTAGACCGGTCTACTATTGTATTGGACTGGTTTTGTTATATACCCTGCATTTTCTATGGAAGGCAGCTTAGGGGTGTTTAGTGAACTATGGACATAAGCTTATAGGTCTGTAGAGGTACATACATATAATTTCAAGGTATTGCATCGAGCAAAGCTCTTCCGCAAAATATGCTTTCATAACCAATATATATTAGTAAATTAAATTTTATTGCCATCTATCGTTAAAATTTTACACAAATAAATTTACTGGCAATGCGTTTCTTTTAAATATCATCAAATATTATCTCTACAGACCTTACTGCAATGATATGAGTTATTGAATGAGAGGGCTTGGCTCATCAGTAGTGAACCCTCACAGCGGTTTCGCCATATTAATCGCTAGACCGCTCTACTATTGTATTGGACTGGTTTTGTGTAAAATTTTAACGATAGATGGCAATAAAATTTAATTTACTAATATATATTGGTTATGAAAACATATTTTGCGGAAGAGCTTTGCTCGATGCAATACCTTGAAATTATATGTATGTACCTCTACAGACCTATAAGCTTATGCCCATAGTTCACTTAACACCCCTAAGCTGCCTTCCATAGAAAATGCAGGTTTTGCATGAAAGGTTAAAAAAAAAAAAAAAACGAAATCTAGACCTAGAAGAATATGTGGAAACATGAAATGGAAGAAAAACACTAACTTTCTTTAAATTATGCAATGCTTGAAGAGTCCTTTGAAGCAACAAGGTATTAGAGCCATTTTTTCAAGTAAACAATGTATTATATAATGTGATAATGATGTTTTAAAATCATTTTATATCTTTAATATATATTTAATAAAACTTTACCTATAACAAAACCAGTCCAATACAATAGTAGAGCGGTCTAGAGATTAATTTGGCGAAACCGCTGAGAGGGTTCACTACTGATGAGCCAAGCCCTCTCATTCAATAACTCATATCATTGCAGTAAGGTCTGTAGAGATAATATTTGATGATATTTAAAAGAAACGCATTGCCAGTAAATTTATTTGTGTAAAATTTTAACGATATAGATAGCAATAAAATTTAATTTACTAATATATATTGGTTATGAAAACATATTTTGCGGAAGAGCTTTGCTCGATGCAATACCTTGAAATTATATGTATGTACCTCTACAGACCTATAAGCTTATGTCCATAGTTCACTAAACACCCCTAAGCTGCCTTCCATAGAAAATGCAGGGTATATAACAAAACCAGTCCAATACAATAGTAGAGCGGTCTAGAGATTAATTTGGCGAAACCGCTGAGAGGGTTCACTACTGATGAGCCAAGCCCTCTCATTCAATAACTCATATCATTGCAGTAAGGTCTGTAGAGATAATATTTGATGATATTTAAAAGAAACGCATTGCCAGTAAATTTATTTGTGTAAAATTTTAACGATATAGATAGCAATAAAATTTAATATGGTTGGTTATTAAGGATGAAGAAATGAACAAAGAAAGAAAAATTAATATTAGTTAGTTTTAAAGGTTTAAATAAAAAGTTAATAAATAGAAATATACATAAAATACAAGGAGAGAGTAATAAAAATAATGTAGAGATTAGGGAAGTTACTTGTGAATCCGTCTCTATATAACGTCAAGATGGGATTTGTCAGCACCGGCTGAAAACATCCTCGAATTGCACCCTCAGTTTTCTGCCACACTTCAAACACAAACTGTCTAGTGTAATCAAGCGAAACATTGGAGGGATTTATGTACAGCCTAAAATAACTGGCGTTACTCTAAATTTAGAAGTGGAGAATTTTAGTTGCCACGGCCCACTAATCATCACCTATTTACGACAAGTGGTTTGTAGATTTATAGCTTGTATTGTATCTTTCGTACATGGGTAGAGAACACGAGTAGCTTTTGAGTAATGAATGACTACCTTAGATTTATTCCTTCATATTTGTTTTAATTGGTGATTTGAGTTCTTCAAATATTATTTCCCCATGTGTTAGTGATTTGCGTTTCCCAAGAGTTGATGGTTTGCGTTCCCAAAGGATCGGTGGCTCGAATTCTCCAAGGATGGGTGGCTTGAGTTCTCTTAGGAGTGATCGCTTGAGTTTTCCAAGGATTGGTGGCTTGAGTTCTCCAAGGATCAGTGGCTTGAGCTCTCATAGGAGTGATCGCTTGATTTTTCCAAGGATTGGTGGCTTGATTTCTCCAAGGATAAGTGGCTTGAGTTCTCATAGGAGTGATCGCTTGAGTTTTCCAAGGATTGGTGGCTTGAGTTATCTTAGGAGTGATCGTTTGAGTTTTCCAAGGATTGGTGGCTTGAGTTCTCATAGGAGTGATCGCTTGAGTTTTCCAAGGATTGGTGGCTTGAGTTCTCTTAGGAGTGATCGTTTGAGTTTTCCAAGGATTGGTGGCTTGAGTTCTCCATGGATTGGTGGTTTGAGTTCTCTTAGGATTGATTGCTTGAGAGTTCTCCAAGGATTGGTGCCTTGAGTTCCCTTAGGCCTGAAGGCTTAAGTTTTCAAGAAGTACATTTACATTTCACCGTTGAAGCTATGTCATACATAAACTAGGTCGACAATATAATCGATTGATCAGTAAGACTGGTTGACTTATTGAAACTGTGTCACCCAACAGCAGTTATAACACCGAGTAGGCATTAGCATTCCAAATATCTATGGGATCTGAAAGTGTATTCTCAGTAAATGAAAAATACCTTCCTAACTAATTGACATGTTGTAAACAGGGAAATCGTAATCCGCTACCTTGTTATTATGATACGCATGATATTACAAAAGAATAACATTGAAAAAAGGTCCTTCTTGATCATGAGACTGAGTGATGCTGATAACCCTCACCAGCTATCAGATTACATGATGAGGAAAGGCTTTGTTCAACCTCTTCCGCTCGTGAAAATGAATGGTTGATGATAACCAATGCCATCAATCGGAATAAATATAAATTGAATGTTGATTTATATTATTTTATTTATTTATAGAACTACACACATCGCAACGCTTAGTTGATATTTATTCAGATAAATGACTCAAGTCATAAGCGAAGTTTAGTTGTGAAGTCAGGAGAAGAATTATCCCTTATTTACCAATCTGATCTTTTCACTTTATTTTTTCTCTTTTTTCCATTCAAGACCGAAAGAAAACAGCTTAACAAAAATAACTCAACTTACTAGGCCGGGCTTGCAGCTGGAACTAAAGCAAACATGGATAATCTCGAACACTGGCAATTTCCGTAAGTAGGGAGCCGAGCTAATCCTCTTACAGGCCGTCGGTAACACCTGTCCAACATTCTCCCTGCACCCCCCATGTGTGAAATCCATCTAGCGGCTCTATCGATTTTGATCGCTTTGAAACATATACATGAAGTTGCCACGTTATAGGAGTCAAACAGGTCGATCTTTAGATCGAGCATTCTAGAAAAGAAGATAATCGTCTGAAGTAATAAAAATGCATATCCCTTCGTCAAAATCAACAAACACCTTTTTTATTTTTCCTAGTACACGTGCTACAGACCATAATAATCATTGTGGGTAGAAGTTGGCGATTGCTTTTACTGTAAGTGCACCACACGTCTACACATGTGAAAAGCAGTTTGACTTTTGCACTTACAAATGTTTCAAAGCCTCGTTTGGTTACTTGCATTCGCTGGTGGGATTGGACTTTTGCAAGAATCGGGGGTCATTGGAACATTTTTTTTATCAGAAAAAAAGTGCCCAATGCGATATTTGATTCCGGGCCATAGCGGTCAGAAACCAACGGTTTAGACAACCCTTCCACCCCCCCCCCCCCCCCCCCAACCCCCTAAATTATATTCTTTAGTGATCACTAGCTATTAGTCTCGCGGGGAAAACAAGAAACTACTTAACGATGCAAATAGAGGAAGACTTCCGTAGGCACACAACAGATAACCTATGAAACAACTATCTATTAATACCTTTATTAAGACCTTTAACCCATGTACACATTCTCCTGAGTGATATACACAGTAGGATCAAAAAGTTCCTGAAATTTTAAAAATTAAATATAAAACAACTTTCGAAAAATGTTAAATCAATTTTACTGTAAAGAACAAAGCTTAAACTATAATTTAATTTAACAACGCCAGTAAATGCGAATGCGTATTTTTCATTTCAGGCATATTTTAGTTGTAAATATTTAGCTCGCGTCGGTTTCTGCAATGTCATCATTTGAGCAAAGGGTAAATATTAAATTTTGTGTAAAATTAAAAAGGTCTTTCACAGAGAAATTAGCATTAATGATTGAAGCTTATGAAGACGAAAAATTGTCACGAACGCAAGTTTATTTCTGGTATAAAAGTTTTAATAAACAGGCATACAAAGAAATATTTGTGTGCCTTCGTGATGCGATAAGAGTAAAAATAAACCAACTCTTTAAATCAAAACAGTGGAAATTGCTACATGATAATGCCCCTGCTCATAGAGCCATTATTGTTCAAAACTATTCAGCCAAACACTCTGTATATGTCTTGCCGCATCCTCCTTACTCTCCTGATATCGCCCCATGTGATTTCTTCTTCTTTCCTAAATTTAAAATGACGTTAAAAGGGAGTTCATCAGAAGTCATTGAAAATGCAACGGTGGAGCTAAACAAGCTTAGAAAAATTGACTTTGAACTAGCATTTCAACAGTTTTTTTCATGCTGGAAAAAATGTGTAGATAACCAAGGCTCCTATTTTGAAAATTTTGATGTTTAAATTACTATACTATGAATAACATATTTATTTTTTAAAAAAGTTCGGGAACTTTTTGATCCTACCTTGTAGAAACGGAGTGGAAAAGGAGGAAGAAAGAAATTCGAATTTAAAAAGTTATTTGAGAAATGGGTACATATAACGCTATAATTATTTTGATATAAAATTGTAGTAAAGTATTTATTATTTTATTAACAGATTATCTTTTTTGATATTTATATTTTGTTGTGCTGTAAACTTTCCTCATTGCTTATCTTGTATTTTATTAGTTATAGTTATTTGTTCTTACCTTAAATAAATTGCCATATCATTCTGAAATTTATCCTTCCTAACTTTCCACGTGGCAATAATATCAGAAATTGGAACTATTATTGAGACGCGTATGGTTATTTTTAAATAAAACAATTTTCTACTGCCCTTACTACAATGATAAAAATAAAGGGAGGGCATTTTTTTTATCATTGCAGTAAGGGCAGTAGAAAATTGTTTTAGTTAAAAAGAATGATACGCGACAAAAATAGTTAAAATTTCGGATGACATAAGCATCTTATTTACATAATATTATATATACAAGGTAGGATCAAAAAATTTCCGAACCTTTTTTTTTTTTAATTAATTTTAAAATTTTTTAAACTAGGAGCCTTGGTTATCTACACATTTTTTCAGCGTGAAAAAATCTGTTGAAATGCTAGTTCAAAGTCAATTTTTTAAAGCTTGTTCAGCTCCACCGTTGCATTTTCAATCACTTCTGATGACCTCCCTTTTAACGTCATTTTAAGTTTAAAAAAAAAAAGAAGAAATCACATTGGGCGATATCAGGAGAGTAAGGAGGATGCGGCAAGACAGACACAGAGTGTTTGGCTAAATAATCTTGAACAATAATGGCTCTATGAGCAGGAGCATTATCATATAGCAATTTACACTGTTTTGATTTAAAGAGTTGGTTTTTTTTTTCTTCTTATCGCATCACGAAGGCGCACAAATTTTTCTATTGCCCTTACTACAATGATAAAAATAAAGGGAGGGCATTTTTTTTATCATTGCAGTAAGGGCAGTAGAAAATTGTTTTAGTTAAAAAGAATGATACGCGACAAAAATAGTTAAAATTTCGGATGAATCGAAAAACATTACAAGCATTACTTTTCCTTTGGGCTTGTCAAGATGAACTTTCTTCTTCCTAGGAGAACTTGGTGTGTGCTATTCGAGTGATTGTTTTTTGGTTTGTGGATCAAAAAGAAAGCACCATGTTTCATCACCAGTTATTATTGTTTTTAAAAAAATCATAATCATTATTTGAAGTTTCAATTAAATCTTTGCAAATTGATAATTTGGTTTCTCTTTGTTGATCTGTTAAATTTCGTGGGACAAAATAACCACCAAGTTTTTTTCATGTTTAAATGTTCACCAATGATTTTTTGGCAACTGCCATACGAAATTTCAAGTATTTCTGATATATTATCAATAGTAATTTTTCTATCAGCAACAATTAAATCACGTACCTGTCCAATATTGCGATCCGTTGTTGACGTCAATGGCCGACCTGACCTTGAATCATCTGCGATGCTCTTACGGCCAACTTTAAAGCGTTTATACCAGAAATAAACTTGCGTTCGTGACAATTTTTCGTCTTCATAAGCTTCATTCATTAATGCTAATGTCTCTGCGAAAGACATTTTTTATTTTACACGAAATATAATATTTGCCCTTTGCTCAAATGATGACATTGCAGAAACTGACGCGAGCTAAATACTATCTTATATCTATATTAATAAAATGCAAATTTCATAAGAGGACATCACTAAAAACTTTCGTTACATTGCATCAATTTCAACCAAATTTTCAACATTTATGTAAAACGAGATGGAGCAGGTTTTGCTTAACATCAAAATATTTTTCCCTAACATTAACATGCGTAACTTAGCTGTTATCGATTAAATACAAAAAAATCAACAGAGTTAATTTTATTTATATATAAATACAAAAAAAAAAAATCAGCAATTCATTCAACTCAATCTAAAAAAATATTCAAAACAAGCAATTTTAAGATAACACCATATGTAAAACAGTCGGCCAAGAAAACAACAACGATATTACATCTTTCTCACATATTCACACACAATCTTGATTAATAATTAAAACTAATCTTTAACATTGTTTATTATACTTCATAATATATAATATTCGTTAGGCAAACTTTCACTCGGATAAATGTAATATAAAAAGCCAACAATGAAGAATGAATGTAAGATAAAAAGCCAACAATGAAGAGTAAATATAATATAAAAAGCCAACAATGAAGAATGAATGTAAGATAAAAAGCCAACAATGAAGAGTAAATATAATATAAAAAGCCAACAATGAAGAGTGAATGTAAGATAAAAAGCCAACAATGAAGAGTAAATGTAAGATAAAAAGCCAACAATGAAGAGTGAATGTAATATAAAAAGCCAACAATGAAGAATGAATGTAAGATAAAAAGCCAACAATGAAGAGTGAATGTAATATAAAAAGCCAACAATGAAGAATGAATGTAAGATAAAAAGCCAACAATGAAGAGTGAATGTAAGATAAAAAGCCAACAATGAATAGTAAATGTAATATAAAAAGCCAACAATGAAGAATGAATGTAAGATAAAAAGCCAACAATGAATAGTAAATATAATATAAAAAGCCAACAATGAAGAATGAATGTAAGATGAAAAGCCAACAATGAAGAGTAAATATAATATAAAAAGCCAACAATGAAGAGTGAATGTAAGATAAAAAGCCAACAATTAAGAGTAAATGTAATATAAAAAGCCAACAGAGTGAATGTAAGATAAAAAGCCAACAATGAAGAGTGAATGTAATATAAAAAGCCAACAATGAAGAATGAATGTAAGATAAAAAGCCAACAATGAAGAGTGAATGTAATATAAAAAGCCAACAATGAAGAATGAATGTAAGATAAAAAGCCAACAATGAAGAGTTAATCTATCTATATATATAAAATTGAATGTCTGTCTGTCTGTTTGTCTGCACTCTATAGATTCAAAACCATACATCCAATCGCCGTGAAATTTTGGGATATTATTAGGTATATCACCGGGAAGGTTTTTGAAAAATAATTTCCTGAATATCTTGAATATCCTTAGAGTTATTTGCAGATTTGTAGATTTAACTCGCAAGCAGCGCCCCCATTGTGACGATGATAACAATATATCGAGAGATTCAAATTTACGAGTTTCAAATTATCAAAATATATCTTTTTTTTTAAAATAAGTTTTTAGAGAATTGTTTTAACAAATGTTCGCTAGACAAACCTTTACTCGGGTAAAACCCCGGGCGAAGCCGAGTACGTTTTATAAGTTTATAGAGAATTGTTTTAACAAATGTTCGTTAGACAAACATTCACTCGGGTAAAACCCGGGCGAAGCCGGGCACATCCGCTAGTAATACATATAAATAAATTTATTTTTATTTTTTTAGAGAATGATTTAGGAAAAAGGATATACATTCGCGCGTACAGAATGTCTTTTTTCTAATTGTTTCTTTATAAAATTATATAGAATCTGACCCCAAACAATCGATTTGATATTGTGCTGGTAGAAACATGGAACAGCTAATGGAAGCCAGGTTCTGTGAGTATTCTTGACAATCAAGGAAGTTAGAACGATCGCATTTCCACGTGTAGGATCACTGGTGAACAACTCATTATTCTCATCCTTCCTGTTTCCACTCCACAGGGATATCAATTTAGGTAAATTAGGGATGATCCCTGAAGTCCATGGTTTCGAGCATCGTGAGTCCATATTAGGCTTTTATACCATGAGATCCACAAGAGATTAATGATATCTTCCTAAATGGCTAAAGAGGTATTAGTGAAGAAACAGTTACTTAAAATACTTTATAAATCCACGGTAGCCCCATGTGTAAATTCTATGGTAGGCGTTAAAACTATCCCAGACAATCCTGGTGACAATGGTAGCCCCGTGTTCAGTTCTACGGCAGGTACTAGACTATCCCAAACAATCCCGGTGGCAATGGTAGCCCCATGTAAAGTTCTACGGTAGGCGCTAGACTATCCCAGACAATCCCGGAGATGGCAATGGTAGCCCTATGTAAAGTTCTACGGTAGGTACTAGACTATCCCAGACAATCCCGGTAGCCCCATGTAAAGTTCTACGGTAGGTACTAGACTATCCCAGACAATCCCGGTAGCCCCATGTAAAGTTCTACGGTAGGTACTAGAGTATATCAGACAATCCCGGTAGCGGCAATGGTAGCCCCATGTAAAGTTCTACGGTCGGTACTAGACTATCCCAGACAATCCCGGTGGCGGCAACGGTAGCCCCATGTAAAGTTCTACGGTAGGTACTAGAGTATATCAGACAATCCCGGTAGCGGCAATGGTAGCCCCATGTAAAGTTCTACGGTAGGTACTAGACTATATCAGACAATCCTGGTAGCGGCAATGGTAGCCCTATGTACAGGGGTTGTACGCCCCCGAATCGATTGTCAAGCAATGAAGCCAGGGACCGACGACACTTGGAGGACTTCATGTCCTCATTGTGTCCGCTGAATGCCGCCCCTCCTTTGTTAGCTGACAATCCTCAGGATGGAAGAATGGCCACCTTTGTTTACTTAAGTCTTACCTTTCCTTGCGGATAATTGCTGCAGGATATTGTCGTCCTGCCTGCACGTGGATGTTGGATAGCTATTGCAACACGACGCTTCGTTTATATAATTTAAGTTTCTAGTTGCGTCAAATTCTTTTATTGCTTCTAATCGACACGATGAGCCTTCAGAGACCCCCTTTAATATTAATATATTTTAGAGAGACTAAGGAAATCTATTAAAAAACAAAACAAAGAACAATTCCCTTTATATAATGTTTGAAGTAGAGAGTTGTAATCTTAAGAGATGGGGATAGAAAGGTGGAGATATCTTATTACTGCAACAACACATGGGTGTGAAGAATCCAGTTTTTCTCACTGAACCTAAAACTTCTATGAAGTATAAAACGATTAGAGAAAAAGTATTTTTCCTTTAAGGTAACTTTTCATCAAATATCTTTCAGAGTTATTGTCTGAATCCCGATATATATGCTAAAAGGTACAACTTCCTTAAGTTTTGTCTATGAGTGTATATTTCGGTCATAGAGAGAATTGTCATAGCCACTTTGCCAGCTAAACATCTCTTTGCCAATTTCTAAATCTTTCAAAAATCTCTTGTGTTTATCTTGAAATCAAGGTCCGCCCTGGACGGACGATGGCCATTAGCCTGAAACAATGGTTTCCATGTGGGCGTTCTGAATTCTCCAAAACTGGTGTTGTAACACGAGTATACTAGTGTGTAGAGACGGTCAATAGATGGCGCTTAGTTTTAGAGTGTATTTTGAAGGGAGAGGTGACTTTTATATATATAAATCAACCTGGTTCAAATTCACATAAATAGGTACCGCTCAGCAAGAGCAACCTAGTTCATGATAATTGAACAATGGATAATATGTGAAGGTTATTCACATATTAAACAAATTTTAACACGGGATTCAATCCCGGTTCATGACTGTCGGGAATCGAGGGGGTTACCCACTCGTCCACCGATTTTTTCGCACCCCAGCTATCCCGATTTGGGAAAGTGGTCAGGGTCAGCCATTCCAAAGTGCAATGGAAAGGCCTCTCCTGAGGGCACGGGAATCTTGAGCTCCGTGACACCGATGCCAGGTAAGTATTATATAAATCAATATCCTCCCGAATAAACATCCGCATTATATTTAATTATATAAATATGTTTTTATATACATATTATCCAACTAATTACAATGTCTTAAATTGTCAGGGAAACAAACAGGATAAAATGTAAGAGCCAAAAAATACGGTGTCGAAAATTCAAATAAAAGTTAAACGAGGCAAGGCAGCGTAGATTAAATACTTTGTCGCCATGGTTATCATTTCTATAAGATATTTGCAGCTTGTTTCTAACCATATATAAAAAGGAAGCGCAATCAAGTTTTCAACTTCTGTCAACGGCTATTTGCTGTTCTCTGCAGGAAATTGCCCATTTATATTTTCCAAATTATGCCTAATCGATGCCGTCTTCAGGTTACGGAGGCTTTTAACAGCTCGGGTTTCTGGCTGTTAAAACGTGTTTAACTCTATTTGGCCTCAGGCGACAATTGCTACAATTCTTATGGCACTTAGGCTAACGATTGGAACGGTCTAGCTGTGGGCTCCGGCCTTCAGCTGAGGTATTCTTGCATAAAACGAAAGATATTGTTAAATATGTGCATTATATATTTTTTGACCATATATAGATTCAGAACATACTACTTTAATTACTATTGTTGTTCTATCCCAATGGTCGGCTCAAATCTTTGTACATTATGTAAATAATCTTTTGTTTTCCTTATTCTTCTCGCCTTAAGCCAGGCATTAATTTTTTTATCAAATTATGTTCTTTTATATATTTCTTAGCTCAATTAAAGCAACCTCTGATCAAAACCATTATTATTTTTATTTCAATATTTTTAACCACGACTGCATCACCATTACCATAATCCTCAACATGATCAAGAATACAACAGAAAAATCATTCATCTTTGTTTTTATAACATGCATATATCACATATATGAGTAATAGTTACCTAGAAATTATTCGAAAAATAAATAATAAATAATATTAAGGTAAAGGGTTTCTTTTAATTTTGATTTTCGCAAGTTTTCGAGCAAAATTTCTGCTCTTCAACGGGCATATACTTCTATCTTGATATTGTATATAGAAGTATATGCCCGTTGAAGAGCAGAAATTTTGCTAGAAAGCTTGCGAAAATCAAAATTAAAAGAAATCCTTTACCTTAATATTATTTATTCTTTCTTTTTTGAATATATCACATATTTAAATACCAGTCTTTTTATTTATTTTTATCTTTGTCTTCTCCTCAGATTTACCAAAACCAATCTACTTTCTTCAAAGCTTATGTCCATAGTTCATCTAAAATACCCATTCCAAGAGTCTAGCATCAGTATCACTATAAAAGGATGATCGAAAAATGCAATATAACAGCGGTATGGTAGATTAAACTGGCGAAACCGTTAGAAGGGTTCACCACTAATAAGCCAGGCCCTCCCATTAATTTTTACATTGCAGTAAGACAGTAGAAATAGTTTATTTTGAAAAGAATCATACGCTTCTATAATAGTTTCGAATTTTGATTACAGATGGAGCGCTAAGGCATCATAATACAATATTTAATTAAAAATACATATATTGGATCAAAATATCATTTATTTTACCAATATTTCAGTTGGCTGAACGCCAAACTTTATCAATATTGGAAAAATAAATGATAATTTGGTCTAATTTAGGCCTTTTTAATTAAATATTTATTTATGGATTGCTCTATTTTCAAAATAATACAATGTGTTTATGATCTTAATTGTCTTAGTTGAGTTTTCCTGTATATAAATTTCATTATTATCATTAAATAGGATTAGCTTTTACTTTTTAATTTGCAGACTCCGTGGTAAACCCACGTATAGGACTATATGTCTTTATAAAGTCTTTTTGTGTTGTGTGTGATCTAGCTGTGGGTTCGGCCCGATTGCTGAGAAAATTTCTACCTTAGTTCCTCGTATCATTCAATATACACTCATGGACAAAACTTAGTGGAGGCAATTTAATGTCACCGGGCGCTTTGTTTAAATGAGACAGAGGCAATTTTGTTCGCATTTAGTGTTCTCGTGTGTCTTCAATAAAAGTCACTGTATATCAAATACATTTCAGAGTTATTGTCTGAATCCAGATATACATGCTAAAAGGTACAACTTCCTTAAGTTTTGTCCAAGAGTGTATACACACTTGGTTATCTCGTGTCTTCAATAAAAGTCACTGTAATATCTTTTAGAGTTATTGTCTGAATCCCGACATACATGCTAAAAGGTACAACTTCTTTAAGTTGATCATACCATTTGATATATATAAGATTTACATTGTGTCTGACAATAGGTAGTAGAAACTCAATAAAACGGATGTTTACTAGCGATAGACAAATTATACGGATGGGAATTTAGAATTGAACGAAATTGAACGAATCAGTAATATTTGAATTTTAATATTTTTCCTACTTACTACCATCGCTATACTAAACAAAATATTTCTTTATTACGTACCTCGATAATACGGTTTTACCAAATTTCGTTTTTTTTCTGTTGTTTTATTCTATTTACTTTTAACTCATTTTAACTATTGTTGAAAAAACTTTAAAAAAAAGAGATACTAATTGCTACACATTTCATTAATAAAATACAATATTTCTTTAAATTGTTAACTTCATTTTGAAAAAATTATCATTATGCGAATTGTATCATCTTGAATTCTCTAATAAAGATGTATTTTTATCAGAAAATAAACGTCGCGATAAATTTTAAAAAGTTGAGATATTAATTCTTTCAAATTTAGTCAAGCAAGTTAATCTAGTCAAAAATGATTTTTTCCAATATTCGAAATGTTATCACACTTCGCTAATTACCAGAAGCTACTAAAAAACTTTCGTTCTTTTATCACAGATGGTGCCTTAATGCATTATATTTTATTTCTGTATAAAAGACCTTTAATAATATTCAAAAATATGCTTTTTTCAATATATAAAACTTTATATAGATATATATAATTCAAGAGAGAAAACGAGTAGATTAGACATAATTCAAAGCCTCATCTGGAAATTGAAAATCTAAACGTTTCTACGCAATTTATCTAAATATATTTGAATCTCTTTAAGAACTGGAGAGAGCTGAATAAAGGGAGATAAGTGGCAAGC
The DNA here is from genome assembly GCA_030710605.1 of Cordylochernes scorpioides. Taxonomy (NCBI): domain Eukaryota; kingdom Metazoa; phylum Arthropoda; class Arachnida; order Pseudoscorpiones; family Chernetidae; genus Cordylochernes; species Cordylochernes scorpioides. The sequence goes on from CP092864.1 coordinate 58,691,236, forward strand.
TTTCATGGTTTCGAAAACTATCTGAAAATCAGTTTCTTCAATGACCGTGTCAAGTTAGAGACCGCTTATACAGAGATCCAAAGTTGTTACTTATAAATAATATCCTAAATTTTGACGTCGCCTTAAATCCGTCACGCGATCATTAAAATTGATTCTTAAAATTACAACAACCCTGGTATATCTTCAAAGAAATTCGCAGTATTACAAAATCTTAAATAGAGAGGAGCAATTAACCATTTCCACATTCAAGACTAGACTCCTCAAGTATCTCCATTTTACAGACAACATCAAGACATCTACAACAGGTACGAAGTGTAGAAACGGCATTGCCAGCCACCAACATTTCCTTGATTGTAATCCAAACTACAAAACAGGGTCTTTAGGACAATCCAGGATAAAATAACAAGCTTCTGACACCTTATCACCACCAACTTATAGAGATAATCTGATATTCCATCAGATCATAATGTGGAGATAAGAAACAACAGAAATTTATTTTATAAATAACCGTAATACCCACTAACCTATATTCCCATATTGTTATTGAAACAAGTAACTTTGTTTTATAAGGATATATGGTTGATCGATGATTGAGAATTACGATCGAATAATTGCATCAATAATTAATGGCTAAAAAAACCCATTATTTTTGGTGTTAGTAGCAGGATTCAATATTAGGAATTTATCTCAATCATTCTTTGTCTGCCAATATGGAATGTCTATGGAGTCTAAATTTTATTAAACATTTGTGTTCCTAATGAAATTATGGAAATGGGTTTTAACACGTAAACTGTATAGCTTTTAGAAAAGCTGTATAACGCTTGGAGGTAGATTCACGTGACGAAAGTCGTTAAAGCGGCGGTGTTGTTGAAACACTGCATAGCGCCACTTATTGAGCAAAAAAAAACATTATTTTCAGTTTTTTCATAAAATATGCACCTTATCCCAGTACAATATCACATTTGTACTATTTTTTCACACTATTTTCAGTGTTAGTGGCGGGATTTAAAGAGACATTTCTCTCTATCGTCTTTGTCAATATGGAATATCTATAGAGTCTAAATATTGTTGAACATTTGTGTTACCAATGAAATTATGGAAATGGGTTTTGACAGGTAAAACTCTATAGCGCTAGGAGGTAAGGTAACGTGAGTAAAGTCGTTAAAGCGGCGGTGTTGATGCATAGCGCCACCTGTAGAGCAAGAAGAGAATCTAAATGACATTTGAGATAGAAATCTGTGGAGTAGCCGGCAGGCGTCCATTACTGCAGGAAACTGGGCCGCCATTCACTTCGTGTTATTTTTACCTCTCAGATCTCATCAAAACTTCGCCTCACACCATATCCCGCTCGTTACATTGGTCTCCCATTGTCCTCACACGTTGCTTCAGTTCGACTTATCTATTCAAGTATTGGTTTGTCTTGCTGATGTCATGCTGGTTCAAAGCACTTATTGATGATATTGATCTCGTTGATCTCGAAAAATTTGATAGTAAAGCATTATAAACTTTAGAGCATTTATTTTATCTGGACTAATATATGTTCATTATAGATCATAGCAATCCAATCTGCTGCAAGGTCAACTCGGGTCTCAGTCAAGTATAAAGGTGAATTTGTACTTTATCAAGAGATTATTAGAGTTAAGAAGTTAATAGAAGCTGTATTGATTCAATTTCTAGAAACTTAAGGTTATTATTTCAATATATAGGGTGATCCATAAGTCGCAAACCCTTTTATTTTTAAAATTAAAAATTAAAAGGCAAACTAGATTAAAAACTATAGCTATTTTATTTTAGGTAATAGATTAAAGCTTACTATATAACCTAAAATAAAATAGTTCTTAAAATTAAAAATACTTCGGCCAGTAAATCTTTTTTAGTGTCGACGTTTCGACAAAAATCTTTTGTTCTCGTCAGGAGCGAACAAATGCTTTTTGTCGAAACGTCGAGACAATAGAAAAGATTTACTGGCCGAAGTATTTTTAATTTTATGATCTATGAATTCTGACCAAAAGCAACCTCCATCTTTACGATAAAATAAAATAGTTCTAGTTTTTCAATCTAGTTTGACTTTTAATTTTTAATAAAAAAATAAAAGTTTTCGGAACTTATGGGCCACCCTGTATTTCAAATTGAAACACAACACACACTCAAACGTATTTATTATATTAATTTGTTATTCAATTTTGAGAGATAATTAAAAATATAATAATCAAAACAGATTAATCTTAATTCGTCTTCTTCTGACTTTAATACACGACTTTCTAAAACAGTTTGTAAAATATTTCCTATGTAAGTAATCAGATTTGAGGTAAATCCTCAGAAGACATCAAGTTGAATTAACTACTGTTTTAATTTAGAGGGGGGGGGAGACATGTTCTAGAGAATTATTGGTTACAAATATTTGTATTGATTACAATAACAAAAGGTGGAGACACCGGTCATGTAAATTTCCTTTTTTTTTTTTTTTTTGCATATTCATTCAGAAGATTTACATATTTGTAAATATAATTCTGTATATAAGGATGTGCCGATCTGTGTAAAAACAGAATCCAAGACGAAATTATGCATATAATATTTGAATGCTCTTGCTTAGAGAAACAGAGGAAAGAAATTTTGGGTGACTTACCCTGGTCTCAACCTGACTGCCAACAAATTTGCAGCTGGATGAACACACTGATGGTTGATCAGGGTCTCTCCCTCGGTTTATATAGATTCTACAAGGCCGCAGTTAATGTCCGTTGGAGAATGATGGATTCGCCGAATGTCGTGGTTTGCTCGGAGGAGGAAAGCGAAGATTGAATGCGGCTGATTCCACACTAGCCCTCTCAATGATATCTTAACCTTGACATATTCTAAACATTGGTACTTTAATTTAAATATTTAATCATGTACGGTTCCTTTTGCTCTGTATGTTTATTTTTTGTATATATGGTTATATTTCTTTTTGTTTGGTTTTTCTTTCTTCTCTCTTTCCTTATTACTTCTTGTATTCTAGTTTTTACTTTTGAAATATCTTCCTTTCCTAAATCCCGTAGAGGGGAATCATGTATAGGGCTGGATGCCCCAATAAAAAGGCTTATGTGTGTGTATGTGTATATAAGGATGTGCAAGTTTAATAAACGTGTGTCAGTTATAAATCGGGTATTGATGAATTAGGCTTCAAATCGGTTAGAGACCAGAAGTCTGGCAAGAAGATACAGTCAAGCTCTGCCATCACTATTTAGATAAGACCAAACATATCCAGGATGCGGCAAGCTTTCCGAGCTTAGTAAGTGAGGCAGTGATCGTTTCCGAAACAAAGAGGTTATAAATTGTTCTGAAAATCTTTGATAGGTTTTTAATACGAAAATTATATTGTTAAATTTTCAATATTTAGAGATTAAAACAATATGTTTTGAGCGTAAAAGATATATTAATAAAATTTTAGTCAAAAATGTAAAAATCCACATTTTATGATCATAATAGAATCTTTCTAAAAAGACCTGCCGATATGGAACTTGATATTAAATAAACTACTGTTTTAATTTAGAAGACATGTTCTAGATATTTCTTGGTTACAAATATTTATATTGATTACGATAACAAAGCGGTTATATATTTCTCTGGAAATTTTTGATAGCTTTTTAATACGAAAATTATATTGTTAAATATTCAATATTTATAGATTAAAAAACAAGTTTTGAGTGTTAAAGATATATTAAGATGATAAATTTCTTAGTCAAAATGTAAAAATGCATTGTAATCATAATAGAATCTCCCTATAGAGACCTTCCGATATATGGAAGTTGATATCTCTCCTGGAGGGAGTGGCTCATTGGATATACAATTAAATCAGATTAATTTGATTTGACCAGAATGGTCGGTGTGGGAGGGGTCGATTTTGGGATGTTCAATTAAATTACCAAATTTGAATATTAAATTGTAATCGACTCACAGATTTCTCTCGTAAGACATTGAAGTCGCATGGTTTCATAAGTAGATATCAGATATTCCAAGGTATGAATAATTACCTTTGGAAGTCGATAGCACATTTCCTTTTTGAGAAGGTGGAGATTTAGTACAGATCTTCCTTGTTGATTGAGTAACAAGAGGAAATTTCAATTCTTGGAGAATTTTTCGGTATCGAGATTTGAGATGACTTCGTTTAAAACACAGATCTTTTTTTTAATCTTGAAAAAGAGAAGAGAGAACTTTCATTTTTATTCAAATTATATTTGTAGATATAAATGAAAAAATGATTTTTCTTTATCTATCTATCTCAAGCTAGAGGTTGTTAAAATTTGTCAATTCAAATTTTGTCTTCTAATCAATGTAGTTCTTGGGAGAGATCTTGATAAAGAGAGAGATATTAGAAAATATATATTTTTTAAATAATCAGAACTGCGGTAGTATCACTTGACAACCATTATGGAAATTTTTTAAATCAAAATTAAACAATCTATAGAGAGACGATTATTTAATATTGGAAGCAATAAAACATGGCTCGTTGGTGGTTTAAAATGCAAAGTCCAGCTGATATATATGGGAAGACTCATTAGCAATTGCTTATATATATATATATATAAGGAATGGGGAAATCTTGGGACTATATAGCTCCCATATTTACTAACACTATTCTTACGTAAAGTTGTTACAAGCCAAAACCAGGTTAGGCTAGGTTACAAATCCATGTATAATAAATTTCTTTTCCTTCAATTTACCCAGACTAATCTATTAGCTTGATTGTCTTTATTTAATTTTTCCTGTATATAAATATCATATTACCATTAAGGTACTATTACCTTTTTCCTGCATGTATTCTACATTTCTGCTTGGAGAATCTGTATAAGACCAAAGGGTCTTAATAAAGCTTGTTGTTATAGTTGTTGGTTAGGATAGATTGTTTAAGGTTAAGTTATACGCTATTGGGGCTATAGAGTTACCGCGGCTTCTGGCACTAGACTTGCCCTCCAATAGATCCTCGTTAAAAGGTTTAGAGTTTACTCATTCTAATTACGGACCCTCGTTAGAGTCCCGTATTGTTATTTTTCGTCACTACCTCCCCGTGCCGGGAGTAGGTAATTTGCGTGCCTGCTGCCTTCCTTGGATGTGGTAGCCGTTTCTCAGGCTCCCTCTCCGGAATCGAACCCTGATTCTCCGTTGCCCGTAACAATAAGGTAAAGTTATAGGTTAAGGTTAAATTAAGGTTAGGTTTTTTAAGGTTAATTTAGATTTACGTTAAGTTCGGATTAGGTTAGGATTATATTAGTGTTAATAAACCATGGATTTAGTCCCGAGACCTACCTCCATGATCTATATGACAGAAGCCCCCGGTGTTGGACGAAGTACCGATTTAACAATTGTAATATGGTGTTTGCATCTCCATCTACAGACCTGAAGGAAACTTCTGGACTATTGGCTTGATTCATTTTTTAAATGGTAATTTTCTGACATCGATTAATAGTTTTTTTTTTTTTGCTTATCTCTAGTACGTGGTACAGGCCATGGTAATCATGGTGGGTAGAAGTAGGCGACTGCTTTTACTGTAAGTGCACCACATATCTACACATGTGAAAATCAGTTTGACTTTGCACTTACAAATGTGCCAGAGCCCCGTTTGATTACTTGCACTTGCTGGTGGGGTTTGGACTTTTGAAAGAATCGGGGGCCATTGGAACATTTTTTTTTTTAATCAGAAAAAAAGTGCCTAATGCGGGAATCGAACCCGGGTCGTAGCGGTTGAAACCAACGGTTTAGACCATCCTTCCACCGAGCCTCTTTCGACTAATAAAAATATCAAACTTAAACAATATTCTTTGAAGATCATTTGTTGATTGGAAGTTTGTTTGGAAAAATATATGGCTACATCTCAACCAATTAATTATATAATTCTCGACGTTTCAGTGACTCGCTGTCATTCTCCTCAGGGGAAATATTTATATAACATCGCACCCTGTATATTAATTTTAAAAAGCCACAGTTTTGAATGATTCCATCTTTTACATGTATGCTATGTGTACTGCTGTATACAGTATGCTATTTTTGACAATTAAACAACTTTATTGACATCTCGTCAATCTTTACACTCAAAGGGTATAAGGTAATAATAATGGTAGGAATGAAGTGAGATATTTACAATCGACGTAGCGCTCTCCGAGGGCACGTCCGGATCAGGAGCTTAAAGCCGCCTTGAATCTAGACAGATCCCTGCCATTTGGGGAGTTCATGTTCGCAACATGTTTGTATTGTTGAATATTGTAGTATTGCTTATGTTGCCGTAACAGGTTGTGTTGGATTTGTTGCCTTGTCCTATAAGCTGAAGAGCTGTTCTCGAAGCTGAATTTCTGTGTGAAGTTGCTACAATTACAGAAGCATCTTTCCATAGTTTCTTTAAACACCATCTCAAAGAGTAAAAATACCTTCAAGTATAGGCCATATAATCAGAATAAACATACAATAGTTGCAACGTCTGGTGGATTAAATTGGTGAAATCGCTGGGAAGGTCAACACTGATGGTGCAAAGCCATCCCAATTATTTTTCATATTCATTTCAATAATTGTGCAAATTGGTCCATTATGATGGATAATTATCAAAAAAATCAATAGCGTGAATTTTTCTATCCTCAACAATTTTAAATGTAAATGATTGTGTGGTGGCCTGGATAATCAGAGGCAAATTCTTTTGTCAGTTTAATCTATCCGACCGCAGAGAACCATTACATCGATTGTTTTTTTATAGTCAGAACTTGAGCTTTCATTCATGATGATGGTGTCTACTCAAGCCACGGGGATTCTTTTTCTAGTGATAGAATTACACTTAATTGTTTCAAATATTTGAGCAAAGTTCTTTGAGAATAAGAGAATACTACAAGAAATACGTAGAAAACAACAGAAAAATTTCATGTTACCCTCTTTTTTGATGGACAGGGTGCTCAGTAAAAACTCACTGTTTACAAAAAAACAGATGAAAATTGGACAGAAAGAAGATGTGTTAAAACAATATTACTGAAAGCTAACAGCCGTGCCCTCCCCGTACAAGGCACCCAGGGGATGAGAGCTGCCACCTGCACGAGGGGGCATGAAGGATCGCATTTTTCAAACCTTTCCTGCCGCTAATGGTGAAATATGTGAGAGAATTTTTAACATATTGTAGCAAACTATTCATTATTTTACTAACAGATTATTCATTTTGATTCTTCAAATAAAAGATACTTCCAAAATGAAAGGATTTAAAAGCACGAATGTTTCTTTTACACATAATACAAACTTCTACTGCCCTTACTGCGATGAAAAAAAAATATATTGGGAGGGCTTGGCTCATCAGTGGTGAACCCTCCCAGTGGTTTCGCCAATTTAATCCACCAGACCGCTTCTCAGAGCTCTAATACTGTATTGGACGATTCTGCTTATATACGCAACACTGAAGGATGGAATCTCAGAAATGGTTTTCAAGAGAACTATGGACATAAGCTTATAGGACAGTAGAATTACATTCAAAGATACTTCGCCCAGTAAATCTTTTTTTCATTGTCTTGACGTTTCGACAAAAATCTTTTGTCCTCGTCAGGAGCGAACAAAAATTAAAACATTTGGCAAAGCGTTAGAAATTATTCTCTAAGAATTCTCTAAAATGATTTCTAACGCTTTGCCAAATGTTTTAATTTTTGATCGTTATAGACGAGGACAAAATATTTTTGTCGAGACAATAAAAAGATTTACTGGGCGAAGTATGTTTTATTTGAAGAAATATGAAAGGCGGCCAGAAAGCCTCTATCTTTATGATATTCATTTTGATGTTTGTATATTTCATTACTCTGAGTAAACTTCCCTCAATGTTTCTCTTTGGGCTCGAAAATCATACACTTTGGTTAGAAAGCAGTAAAACCATATTCTTTCTCTCTCAATTCTTCTCTAATCTTTTATAAATTTTAATTTATGCTTTAAATAAATTGCCGTGTCATCCTGAAGTTTGTCTTTCCTAATTTTCTATTCTACAATATTTGAAGACTAATTTATATAATATATATTTGACACGCTCTATATCCAGTAAAAAGTTTTATTAAGGTGAAACATGAAGATAACATCATCCCTAGAAGCTTGATGTTTTAACCTTATATTGGGGATACAAGGGCTTATTCTATTGAATCATGAACTCAAGTTGAACGATGAATTTATCGCCAAATTAAATCGATTTTTACCTAAATAAAATGAATAGAAATAAAAAGAAACTTATTCCTATAGGCCTGATGTTTTCACCTTAATTTTGATACAAGGTATTATTTAATTGAATAATAAGGCTCTCGTTTTTATAAGATACTAGCGGATGTACCCGGCTTCGCCCGAGGTTTTACCCGAGTAAAGGTTTGTCTAACGAACATTTGTTAAAACAATTCTCTATAAACTTATAAAAAGAAAGATATATTTTGATAATTTGAAACTCGTAAATTTGAATCTCTCGATAAAGTGAACATTTTTTTCCCGGCCCTTGTGTGCCGTGTCATCCTGAATTTAGTCTTTCCTAATTTTCTACATTACAAAATCATAGTTTAAAGAAGAGAGAAAATTTTTCCCGGTCCCTTGAAAAATACTCGATAAGTTGAATAAAATCAATATTAATTGGTTCCCTCGGTAATTGTAAGTTAAAGGAATAGTATCTTGCCTTGGAATTGTATCATTATTCTTGTCTCAAATAAATTGCCGTGTCATCCTGAATTTTGTCTCTCCTAATTTTCTACATTACAAAATCATCGTTGTATCTAGATACATCATATATAAGGTTAAATGCAAACAAATAAATTTATTATAAAGAAAATAAAGTCTCCAGGGCTAAGTTACGTGAATAAGAAGGCAAGTTCCACATTCGGCCAAATATCTCCCCGTCTCCCGTGTTTCCTTTTAGATATCAACAAATTAACGTACGTGAATAAATAAAAATATTATTGATTTCTAGCTGAAGAAAATAATTGGAATAACGTTTTATTTAACCCCACAATTATTTAATCTTTTTAAACAACAATTATTTAAACTTTTTAAAATAAAGTACAATACTTAAAATAAAATATGTTTCTTATACAATCTAAAATTAGAAAATAAACTTTTAAATCGGTAACCTCAAGGAGATAGCACTAAAGCACTAATATTTGAATCAGTTTTACTTAATATATTAGCCCTGAAAGACCCAAGGTCATCAGGCGTGGACCAAAACCTAAGCCTATCTCGGTCTCAATGGTGGAGCTGCTTGCGAGTTAAAGCTACAAATCTGCAAATAACTCTAAGGATATTCAAGATATTCAAGAAATTATTTTTCGTAAACCTTTCCGGGGATATACCTAATAATATCCCAAAATTTCACGCCGATTGGATGTATGGTTTTTGAATCTATAGAGGACACACACACAGACATTCATTTTTATATATATATAGACTTCGCCTTAAATACCCATTTCTTGAATTCAGGAAGCCTCTGCGACCAAATTTTGGTCGTAGAGGTACAGTCTGCACCACATTGACGAGTGCCAACAGCCCGAAACGCGTTCGTGGTTGATTTTTCTTGATTTATCAAGAAATTGGGTTGGCCAAATATCACGGAACAAGTCAAATAAACGTTTAGTTCATTTTTGCTCCACTAGATGGCGCTCTGCCATCAAGAAATGGTGATGTGAGCCTGTTCAGGATATGCCTCTTTTGTTTTTAATATATTATATATTATAACAGTTTTGAGGCTAGACTTATTCAACACGTTATTTCTTTTTTTTTTTTTAAATAAAGAAATGATTCTTTTCGACAATTAGTGAACTGAAAATGCAAAGTTTTGGAAAGAATTGAGTCATCAATATTCCCTGAGATTTCTCCAATTTAATCCATCAAATTGCTTGAACAATTGTATGTGCATTCTGCCTATATAGTGTGTACTTGAAGGTTTGTTCTTGGTGAGATGATGCTTAACGAAACTTTGTAAAGATGCTTCTGTAATTGTAGACATTTCAAAAATATATTTATTTTCTTCGAGCATAGCTCTTCGCTTAAAGGACAATACAATTGACAATTTTAACAATTTTATTAACTTCTAATCAATGGTTACAGGAAAATTAATAATTGTAAATAAACAAAGGATTATATATAGGAATATATATAAACAGTTAAATAGGGAGGTTCCTCCATCTTGAGAGAGTCCTCCTCCAGACAAGGTTTTCTTGGACCCTCCTGGGTTCCACGCCGAGGAAGTATTTTGCGTGCCTTGGTGACACCAGTCTGGTTGCTTAACCCTTTAGGTGCCGGCCGTTTTCAAGGTCATTCCTGATCATTGTTAGCCTTCAAAAGACATCAAACTATTTTTTTTTAATGAACGCTTTTATGATTCATATAAACCTATGAAACACAATGCAACAGAATATGCACTTTAAAATACAATTAATTAATTTTCATTAGATTTTTTAAGGAGAAAAAGAGTATCAAGTCACATCAAACCGATACATCGGCTTGCCTGGTGCTTAAAGGGTTAAAGGACAAGATAATACATACAAAATGAGCCAAGCTTTCTCAATTCTTTTTCTTTCTTTTCATTTCAATAATTTAGAAACATTCCTCCTTTATTTAAAAAATAAATCATCAAATAATTCCATCCTCAACAAAGTGTGTTATGTGGATTTTTACTTATAAATATATTTGCCTTAACAAATCAGAGCTTATTTTGTATTTAATCTAACTTGCGCGTCTATCTCATAGCGAGAAGAAAAACGTTCAAAAAGGGAAATTCTGATTCCAAATATTCTGACCACAGCAGCAATGTCGTCCCCAGCTAGCTAGATCCACCCAGTCAGTACTGCAAGGTTGGTTACAGCTAGTGGTTGCCCAACCTTCCACATGGCCAACTGCAGTCTCAGCGTCCTTGCTCAAGGCCATTCTCTCTTTCGTACTGTAGACGTTTCCACCTTCAATATAGATACAAACATATCTAGAGAATCTAAGTAAATTTGTTTTTTTGAATGGATTTTAACATATCACCTGAATCCTTATTGTTCAATCCTTTTTTAAGGGATGAATGTAGTGCTTATACAATGCTTGTATAGGGTTGCAGGATTTTAAAATATCGCCAAAGAGCAATGGAAAACAAATATACCTTTGTTAGGTTTTTATTTTGCATTTGGGATATCTTTGGAAACGAAGAGGCCAACTTGTTGGAAAAGAAAGGAGCATCGGGATACCATATAATGTAATAGTATCTGAAACGTACCTTTCGGCATGAGACTACATTCTCCAACAGCAATTTGACAAGTCAAAACAGAGATCCTGGTATCAAATAGAAACACCAAACCAGAAAAAAACACTAACTCTATATCTAAATAGAAAAATAATCCGCACAAATAGTCAGTTTGAAAATAGGCTGCCTGGTTCCAATGATCTACTAAGAAGAGGCAAAAACCTAAATGCACAAATAACAAACTCGAAGATGCCATCCCCCAGAAAATGCCAAAATGTAATGATATGGGCCAATATGTGAACGTAGCTTCGCCGCACTCTTTGCAGGGTCTTATGCAGACTGGTCATATAGAGATTTTATCGCAAACATTATTTTAAGCACATGGAAAATATCTCTGCCTCACTCTAGATGGGTCTTTTCTAGGCTGGGCTTATATGGCCTTCATCGCAAACACTATTTTAGAAACATGGAAAATTGGAAAGTAGCTCTGTCGCACTTCACAATGATCTTGTGTAAGTTTTTCCTCTATACAGCCTGCACATGCTTCTAGAAACATGGTAGTTAAGCCGGGTAGCGTGCACGGACGAAGGTTGGTCTGTCAAGTTGGTGCGCCAAAAGTCGAGCCGTTAATTTAGAGCGTTCTCATTAATGCGGGTTGACCCGGGCCATGAATCATGGGCCCTTGACAGCCAGGGGCTTTTTTACCCGTGACTCAGTAAGCCATCCCAGATGTGGACAGCCAATGGCAGCGCCGCACAGCCCGATTGGTCTGTGATCCCTTCATGATGTTCTCCTCTATATTACCTCTTTATAAACCTCTCTCTACCAATGAAGTGTGATTCATACTGCCATAACTTCCTTTTTTAATCCCTGCAGAATGATTGACCTAGCTGTGATTTTATCTCCTCGGTCTAACTAGACTGCTTGGGGGGAAAAGATTATTGCGTGGTGATAAAAAAAACGGTGTGTATAATAATCGAATCTCACACTGAACCTTGTAAGTGCAAAGTTGAACAGCATGTTTAGACATTTGATGTACTCACAATATTAGGCAGCTACAGAAGCCCTTCCCACCACAATTATTATGGCATATACCCCCATGTATATACTTAGGGTAAGTAAAAAACAACTCTCAATATCATATTCCATATACTAACAAGGATATCACAGGCATTAAAACAGGATTATTACATTTTGTACCTGTGGTGCCCGTCGGCACTCGCGATTTACAAATCCATACCCACCATAATGTAATACTGCCTTTGCTTCTTGAGTCGCTTACAACCCAAGACGTTTTCTATTAATGTGTTTTTTAAAGATTTCCTTATTTTACTTTTACATGTAGTGAGGGGGATATATCTGGAGGTAAGAATATATATGTGGTTTTCTCCCAATGTTACGAGAACTTGCTTTGTTATCACTTGACTTTTCCTTTTAACCTGACGTAAAATGGGGATCTAGTATTCGGTGACCAAGGGTTAGAAATCCGCATTAAATCCGTTTAAAAAATAAATGGCTTCAATGGTTCCGCTTCTTGCAAAGGTCCAATTTCACTAGAGAGTGCAAGTAATCAAATGGGCTCAAAACATTCCTAAAGTGCAACCTATGCTAGTGGGCGTGCATACACTGTGGCCGGCTCTAGTGTAGACGCTCTAAAAGATGATCAGAGACTGGTCGACCACACACAGAGGCGTAGAAGAAATAGAAGAGAGATTGAAACTACATTTAAACCTGTCTATAGCGCCCCCTCTTGGGACTCACCAAAATAGGGTGCTATAGAGAGGGGGTGCTATAGACAGGTCACTTTTAATGTAAATATCGCATTGTACTACGTATTTAAAATCGGGCGCTATAGAGATGAAGGCGTTATTTAGAGGGGGCGCTATAGACATGTTTAACTGTACCTTATTACAACGTACATATATGAGGTTATATAACACCTATTTAACGACCCACCAGGCTATGGACAACTTTTTCAAAAGTTCCAAGTCCTCTCCTTTATAACGATGTTCTTAATAACTACCCAGACCAATCTTTATGAACTTGATTGTATTAATAAAGTTTTTCTGTATATGAATTTCATTATTACCATTAAAAATGTTAATATATTTTCCTCTTTTTAAATTATTATTTTCAAATGCACAGAGAGAGAGACTCCATGCATCAGACTAAATGTCTTAATAAAGACTTTTGTGTATGTGATGTTCTAAATAACGACCATCGTCTTAAATCCGACCAGCAAACAATCAAATTGATCACCAAATTTCATTCAGAAATAGTTATAAACCAGTCTTTATTTCTATTTCATATACTTCTGAAAAGCACATATGCTCCTGGTCAGGATATGCCTTTTTATTTTTAATACTAAAAAGTGTGTGATGTTTTTGGTTGGTATAGCGGCCTTCTTCGATGAGGCGTTTCAGTGTATAACGAGAATGGATCGACTGTCAAACATTCCAGGAATGTCTGCCTCACTCTCCCTTCCACCGCCTCCAGAATCGTATAGTTGCGTTTGTACTTTGTAAATTAGGATAATCTATTTATTAGCTTGATTGTCTTAATTAGGTTTTACTGCATATAAATATCATATTAACATTATATGTGATTATCTTTTAAAAAATCATAATAATAACAATGCTTATTACTGGTATTATTACTGTTTTTCTCTCTCTCCTGCATGTACCCTACATTTCTGCACGGAGAATCTGTATAAGACTAAAAGGTCTTAATAAGGCTTTATGTTGTTGATGTTGTTTATAAATTAGGATGTATAAGACTAAAAGGTCTTAATGAGGCTTTATGTTGTTGTTGTTTATAAATTAGGATTACAATAGGAGAGGTATCACCAGATATTATTCCTAAGAAGAGACCAAAAGTATAAGCGAAAAGTTTCTTTATAAATAAATCAACTCGACGTTTTACCTTTAGTCTCTTATTATCAATAAATTAGTATTGTTACCTACAAAATGTAGAAAATAAAGGTTTCCAATTAACTAGCAATTTTATTTTTAAAGAAAAACTCCACATCTTATATAGGGCGAGAAGAAGATATGAAGGAATATAATTGAAGTATAAATTTCCTGTCGCTATCTGCTATAAAAGCGTCATTATCGCTATATATGTAAATAGGTATATAGGGTTTGTTAGCCCCCTATTTGGTTCTTTACAGTCATGTGACTTTAACCAGCCAATTATCGTTGAAGTTAGTAAAGTGATCAAGTTACCTTAGCCCAGTGGTTCCATACATTCAGATGTTAAATAAAGGATAGAGGTGTGTGTGTTCAAATCTTGGAATTGACTTTTTCTTATTGCTTTGGTTAAATACGATTTTTAAAATAATTTTGGCCAATTAACAAAATATTAAAGTTGTATTTATAAATTATATTGATATAAGAAATTTAAAATTTTTGCATTGTTAAGATCTGATGCCTGAAAGATCTGATTGGTAATATTGAATCTCTCAGTACACGCTTGCTCGGCGGTACATATACTAAATTTGGAACGATATAGAGAAGATTAGCATGGCCCCTGCGCAAGGATGACACGAAAAATCGTGAAGCGTTCTCTTTCTCTCTCCAAGCAACTTAAGAATATTTCAAATTCTATACACGGACACATTCTTAGGTTCAGTTATTCGCGAAATTTTTCCGTCACTCCCGTGGACTAATTTTCGAATAGATCAATAAATTTAGTTTAAACGCAGAATATTTACTACAAGTTTCTTTTTTAATTTTAAATGGCAAGAGGACCATTGAAGCATTTTTTCATCAAAAAGTGACCAATGTAGGATTGATCCTATCCCGGGTCGTTGACGGTTTACACCACATTTCCACCCATTCCCAGTTCTTTCGTGTCTGCAACTATTGGAACATTGCGCTATTCATCTTCGAAGACGGGAAATACTCATTATTATGAGAATTTCGAACTAATTTTGACGCGTATGATTCATTTTAAAATAAATCAATTTTCTACTACCCTTACTGCAATGATAAAATAATGGAAGGGGCCTGGCTTATCAAGTTATTAAACCGGCGAAACCTCTGGGAGGGTTCACCACTGATGAGCCAGGCCCATCCATTATTTTATCATTGCAGTAAGAGCAGTAGAAAATTGATTTATTTACAAAAGAATCATACGCGTCAAAAATAGTTAAAATTTCCCATAACAGGTGGCGCGCTAATGCATCATTCTCATTATTATATCACAATGGTAATATTTTTTATTAAATTGTATTTCCACACACAAACTGAATGTAATATATTGAATATTAGAAAGGACACAAAACATTTCAATATAATTAAACAGAACACTGTTTTCTCAATAAGTAAAAAAAAAAGGTCGACTACTATATATGTATAAACAAGCAGATAATACAATATGTAAATATGGCGATCTGGTAGATTCAACTGGTTGAAAACATCAGGCTTCCAGGGATAAGTTTATTTTTGAAAATTTTAATTTATATATATGTTATAAATAAAAAAAAAAGAGAGATTTCTGTTGTTTTTTGATTATGTTGAGGATTATGTGGTAATGTAATGCAGTCGTGGGAATAATAAAATAATTTTGATCAGTAATTTAATTGAACTAAAGGAATATATATATAAAAAAACATAATTTGATAAAAGTAATGCCTGGCTTAAGGCGAGTAGAATAAGGAAAGCAAAAGATTATTTACATAATGTACAAAAGTTTTGAGCCGGCCAACGGGGAACAACAACGAGTTTTTATGGGGGAAGAGTGACCTCTGGCGGTCGATTTAGCAGAATATTTGAATCTATGAAAATATATGATTTTAAATAAAATAATTTTTTATAAATAATTAATTCTCTTAGCTTACAGGCACAAAACCCCTTCTACGTTTTCTCCTAAAGAAGGATTTTCATTCCCGAGAGCTAGAGAGATTTGTAAATTAAAAATAAAAAAACTTATCCCTGGAATCTGATGTTTACAACTTGATACATGGGGTTATTTATTGAATAGTAAATATATATGCCTCAAATATTATATATATAATATCTCTAATGTGTAAATAATAAAGTTTATCTAAATAAAAATTTAAATCTTAAATATAATTTAAATTAATTTGATATTATAGAGTAAGTTAACATGGATTTATATATTGACAGAACTATATTTAAAACTTGTAATAATAATAATATTTTATATATAAATAGGAAATTCTATTAGATTAGCAAGCTAAATCTAAATTAAATATATAAGATAAAATTTGATATTTTTTTTGTGTTTAAGTTAGATGATTAAATAGTTGTTTATATGTATTATATTTATATCTTATTAAATATAATACATATGAACAACTATTTAATCATCTAACTTAAACACAAAAAAATATCAATCATCATTTTATCATATATAAATGCACGTCTCTCAAAATGGGAGTGATTTTCGTTACAATAGGCCGTCCAAGATTCTCGCTGTTATCCAATCTCTATCGAGTTTGATAGAGAATAGGGGCTGACTGCTCTCTTTGAATGTATAGAACTTCTATTAGGGAGGGGCTCAACAGACTTGTTGAATCCCATGAAATCTTCTTTTCAACTTATAAATTTTATTATTGTTCCTTGTTTAGGAGAACCTTAGGAGAATGGCTCCAATAAAAACCCTTGTGTGTATATGAACTCTCTGATACGATAATATAATGTTAATTTAATATTTTTCATAAATGTAATTCCTATTTAGAGCGATTATTTTAAAGTCATCAAATTAGGATTTATATTACCTTTTTTTTTCTGCTTTATCATAAACTTATTTTTGTATTGTTATTGGCAAGGTCAATTTTTAATAACATACAATACTTGTATATTTCAAGTCTAAAATAGCTACCAGCTACTTATAGTTATAACGCTTAGAAAGTTAATCATTTTTTGCACACACATATAGAGATTTATTAAGACCATCGGTCTTATACAGATTCACCGCAGGAAGAAATCATAGATGGAGCTCCTATGATACAGGCAGCGCAGAGCCCAACAACCTCCAGTGGTGCATGTCCAGTGGCCACAGAATCCACCGTGCATAGGTTATTTTAATATGATTTTTTTTTTTTGCATAGAAAATTTTTAAAATGCAGTGTTTCAAACTAAAGTCCGACAAGCCATTTAAAAGCGGTCTGTCGTTAGCACAGCCCAAGAAACAAGCCATCAAACACGGAAGGGATTACAAAAAAGTCTCCAATATTTATAGCGTCGATATCTCTGCGGCTTCTTAACGACCTCGTTGCAAAAACCGACGGTGTCAGCGCCGCTGCTTCTTGCTGCATTCCCGCGCAACGTTTCTTCGCCTCTCTCTCGAATTAATTTGTCAGCCTCCCCGGGGAAGATTCCTGTAGCTGCGCCTGGAATCAGCCGGCGATTCTTCTGCTAGAGAACTTTATCCTCTGGACTTGCAACTATATCACAGTAGGCCGTAGTAAACGAATCTATATGACATTCAACGATTCAAGCCAGGATAGGCATCCGACCAGGCCGTGATGTCAGCAAGCAATGTCCAGCGGCCAGGTACCTTTATCCCAGGAAATGATATCAGCAAAGTCCAGCGGCCATGTACCATCATCCCAGGCCGTGATTTCAGCAAGTCAGGTACCATCATCCCAGGCCGTGATGTCAGCAAGTCAGGTACCATCATCCCAGGCCGTGATTTCAGCAATGTCCAGCAGCCAGGCCGTGATGTCAGCAATGTCCAGCAGCCAGGTACCATCATCCCAGGCCGTGATGTCAGCGAGTCAGGTACCATCATCCCAGGCCGTGATTTCAGCAATGTCCAGCAGCCAGGCCGTGATGTCAGCAATGTCCAGCAGCCAGGTACCATCATCCCAGGCCGTGATTTCAGCAATGTCCAGCAGCCAGGCCGTGATGTCAGCAATGTCCAGCAGCCAGGTACCATCATCCCAGGCCGTGATTTCAGCAATGTCCAGCAGCCAGGCCGTGATGTCAGCAATGTCCAGCAGCCAGGTACCATCATCCCAGGCCGTGATTTCAGCAATGTCCAGCAGCCAGGTACCATCATCCAAAGGCCGTGATGTCAGCGAGTCAGGTACCATCATCCCAGGCCGTGATGTCAGCAATGTCCAGCAGCCAGATAACATCAGCCAGGCCGTGATGTCAGAAAGCAATGTCCAGCAGCCAGGTACCATCATCCCAGGCCGTGATGTCAGCAATGTCCAGCAGCCAGATAACATCAGCCAGGCCGTGATGTCAGAAAGCAATGTCCAGCAGCAGGTACCATCATCCCAGGCCGTGATGTCAGCAATGTCCAGCAGCCAGGTACCATCATCCCAGGCAGTGACGACACCCGGCAACAGTAGAGGACGGACGTAACTTGAAACCTCCGCCTTTTGTTTTCTGGCGTCCTGTTACATCCATCCCTTCTTTGTGACGTCCAGCGCTGCAATGCCATCTCTCATGTTTTTCTCTTCAATCCTCGTACGGACTTAATCCCCAGTACATCAAAGAGATTTGACTTATAAGAGAAAAAATATACAACCATTTATAAAGAAATATTCTACCATATTTTTAATGAATTAATTCATAATCAACTTAATTCGCCAGATTGCAGACAAAAACCTTTCTTTTCAAATTGGAACTAGCTAACGTTCACCTATTCTCGCTCTCTCTGAGGGACCTTTTCGAAATATTGCATTTTCATCGTGTAGTATTTGCAATTAGTTCATAAGAAATGGAAGAATATTAAAGCACGAATGTTTCTTTTATGCATAAAACAAACTCTTACTATCCTTACTGCGATAAAAATATTGTAGCAAAGTATATATATTATTTTTTACAAGTATTTATTATTTTACACTAGTATTAACAGAGTATCATATTTATGTTTATATTTTACTACTCTGTAAAGATCCCTCATTCCTTATCTTTTGTCTATCCTTCATAGTTTGTTCTTGCCTTAAATAAATTGCTGTCTCATCCCTAATATACCAACTGGCAATATATTGAAAGGGCTTGGTTCATCAGTGGTGAAACCTCCAAGCGATTTCGCCAATATATTCTACCATCCTGCTTCTTAGAGCTCTAATATTGTATTGGATCATTCTCCTTTATATGTTACACTGAAGGGTGGAATCTTAGAAATGGTATTTAAGCAAACTATGTACAAAAGCTTTTAGGACATTATAAACCGATGTTTATAAACCATCATCTAGATCAAAATACTACAAAGCAAAGATAATGATCAAAACTTATCAATATAGGATATGATGGTAAGATATTATGATGCTTATAGACAGAATACTTTATGCTCATGTCTTGATAAATATTCTATAGACATTGCACAATGAATGCTGCATGTTAGCAGATTCTATGCACTTACATATAGTATAAATGTATCACAGCATACAAATATTTATAAAAGCAAAGGTCGTCTCTCCCGTCAAAATAGACGTTAAAACTAGATGCCACCTATTGACGCGTCCATCTGGAGACCCGCTAGTTTGCGGCGACGGTCAATAGATGGCGTCTAGTTTTGACGTTTATTTTGATGGGAGAGGCGCCCTTTTTGCTTCTATAGATCCATATCCTTCCGGAAAAAATTCCCCAAATATATATGAAAATTCGAAACTATTATATTCTCGTATGATTCTTTTTAAGAATTAAATAATTTCTACTGCTTTTACTGCATTGGAAAAATTAATAAGAAGTCCTGGCTCAACAGTGGTGAACCCATAATAGTTTCGAATTTTCATAACAGATGGCGCGCTAATGCATCATAATACAAATATATATACATATAATACGAAAATATGCGAATTCCACATTTTAATGCCTTGGCCATAAAAACACTATTTTACATCATAATTGGAATTTTCTGTATATTTCTCGATATGTAGGGAAACAGAAAAAGAGACATTTAACGACTAAGGACAAAAAAATTACTACATAGTGTTCTCATAATCACTAATTAATTAACAATGCAAATAGCAACTTTGACTAACAACATGATCTTGCAATGCTTATCTTTATTGAATCTTTTAAAAATTATTATTATTATCCCTAGTACACGTGAAATAGACCATGTTAATCAAGATTGGCAGTAGTTGGCAACAGCTTTTACTGTAAGTGTACTGTAGTGTAGACCACATGTCTACACAGGTAGAAAGCAGTACTACTTTTATACTTACAAGTGTGCTAGGGCTCCGTTTGGTTATTTGCACCGTTTGGACTTTTGTAAGAATCGGGAGCCGTTAAAGCATTGCCTAGTGTGGGGTTCGATCCCGGGTCGTGTCAGTCAGAAATTGACGGTTTAAACCCCTCGACCACCGACCCTCTTATTAAAAGCTAAAGACGTTTAGATTTATTAAAGCTACGTAATTCCACTCCATGTTGTAATGTTAGTCAACTATGTTCTAGCAAAATTATCTTATCATTTAAAAAATAGCAAACATTTGTGGAGGATTATAAGGAAGGTAAACATGGCACGACACAGAAACATCTCCTTATATAACGACATTTGAAATTTATCCCGCATGTGTTTCTTTTGAACGAAAAATCGAATTTTATTTTGAGGAGAAATAATGATTATTTCTAACCTTAGGGATGAAGTATGAGAGGATGAATTGTGAAGAGTAATGATAAACGGAAAAATAAAGTGTCCAGGGATGGAAAGGGACACTAGACACTTTATTTTTCCGTTTATCATTACTCTTCACAATTCATCCTTTCATACTTCATACCTAAGGTTAGAAATAATCATTATTTCTCCTTAAAATAAATTTCGATTTTTCGTTCAAAAGAAACACATGCGGGATAATATTCAAATGTCGTTCTACAATCATAAGCCGCATTATATTGTATTGTATATTTTTATATATTTGATACAATATTCCCATTATATTTTGGCCATAAATTTAACATACCTCTTTAGCAAATTAGGAAGATTGCATTAATTTCTTGTGGATCTAGTGAAATCGCCTGGACTGATGAAGGCCATTAGCCCGAAACTATGGTCTCCAGGTGAGAATTTTGAATTCAACAATGCTGGTGTTGTGTCTTTTTCACCGATCCG